>JAOXYM010000010.1:23095434-23106589 GCA_028567055.1 Leptatherina wallacei | reverse complement strand
ATGATTCCAAACAGCTTTTGATGGTTCTTACACTAACTGAAGTCCTGCAGTGCTAGTGAGGGTGAGAGTGCTATGGCCGGGAGGTTACTTGTAGACGCAGCGGTGCAATAGGCCAAGCGGCGCCAGAGGTGCGAGGGCCTCCATCGCCGCTAGCGGCTTTAATTCATTTTTTTTATTGTTAAATGAAACAACGGATTGTTCAGAACAAGAAATAAAGTTTTAAAGATCTATGTTGAAATAAATTGTTTTATTTTGCGTGGATGTCTACTTATGACAAAACACAATCTGGATAGTTATGTTCAGACATGATACATTGTTTTGAAAATTTCCACAAATTCCAGTTAATTATCATTAATTCCTAGTAATTCCCCTAAATTCCCATAAATAAATATTTCCAATATTTCCCAGCTTAACTTCCCATGGGTAGTTTCCAGAAAATTTCCTCTCCTTTGCAACCCTAATCTTAACAATAAACTTAGTCAATAGACAATAATAAAGTCTGAATCAAAATGATGCATTGGTAGCCTGACAAAAGAACTTACAAACCAGATGCTAAAATTGTATTTTCTAATAATTTAGATAATACAATAAAATGAACAAAGATAAGTTTGAATGTGTGTTTTAATGATAAAAAGATGCATATGAAACATGCACAATAAGTACTCTTTAGGTGATGTGTTTCTTGGCACCTGCAGGCTCTGGAGGAGTGCGTCATGTCCATGCAGAAGGGTGAGATCACGTTACTGCTGGCAGATTCTCAGTACGCCTATGGACTTTTGGGAAGGTAAGGACTTTCCAGGAGCTGTTTGTTTTACAAATTAGGAAACACACTGAAGCAGAAACATGTCTTAAGCAGCTATCTTTTTTTCAACATTGATGACGTCCAAATATCATCTCAAGTGCCTTGAACCTGTTGCTGTGGGGGCTGTTGGGCTGTTCAGGGATAGCAGAGTTAATGGACCATAAACAGGAGCAGATGGCTTCTTCCTAACAGCATTCGGAAGCAGCCTATCCAGTGGTGCGTTTGTAACCTCCCAGCCTATGAGAGAACACTACTCATATTACAGCAAATGGTTTGGGTTTATAACCCTTGCTCCATTAACCCCTTTATGTTTACACAAAAAAATTCTTCCATTTCAATAATAATAACAATCGCTGTGTTTTTTTAAAGTAAATGTTTGATGAAATAGTTAATATAATAATAGCAATATTAAATACAAAAAGCAATAGTATGGCATATACTTACTTTTGGGATTTCATATCCAAAATAAGAGATAAAGATGGGTCAAACAGGCTAATTTCTCTAAATCTTTTGATGAAAATCATTATAGCCACTGAAAATTTTGCTCTACCACAAAACAGCAGAATAATAAATGGGTTAAAGAGCCAGCTTAATTAAAGAAATGACGGGCTGCGTTGCTGCACCGTTAAATATTTTACTGCAAATAACCTGAGCATGTGAGAATGGGTCGTATATAAAATAATGAAACACACTGACAAGATTTGATTGTGTACGACGGAGTATAAGGGCCACACAGAGAAAACAGAATAAAGTCTAAATGTTGAGAATAAAGTCAAATTTCGACTTTATTCTCACATTTAGACTTTATTTTCAACATTTTGACTTTATTCCCTGGTGAGGAAGTAAACAAAATACCCTCCATTGTTTGTTTTTCTTTCTCTGTGTGGCTCTAATACTCCGTCGTAGATTGTGTGACATAAACTAATGAAAATATCTAAAATCAAAGTCTTCCAAATATGTTTAAAATGTTTTACTCTATTTTGTGGTTGTTTTTGTGCAGGGGTAAATTGCATTATGAACATTTTTGCCAAAGATCCACCGTCGCTTACAGAGCAGTTGCATAAATTCCCAACTTCATACCCAGAATTCTGTTTTTAGCTGTAAAAGCCTAAAAAGATCATTTAAAAAAGAGCTTTCATGACCCATCTCCATTTTTTACAGCTGAGAGTAAAACAGGATATTGTTGACAACACAAAACTCAGATGCTGTGAACATTTTTGTGGTGAGAGCATGTGTTTGTAGTGTATGTAGCAAACTCCTTCAGCCACTTCATATGAGGTTTGATTACGGAGCTCTATGAAGGAGATGGGACGGAATAGATGAAGAGGAGGAGTTTCTTAGCTGCTGTCTAGAATTTCACCCTGTTTCATGTATGGAGGAGGAAGAAGCGGCAGGAGGTTGGTTAATGATTGTTTTGATGCAGCTGATTAGGGTCGTGTGTTGTGCAGCTAAACTTATTCGAACCACAAGGTAGACAATCAGAGCTTCACGCCAGTTCTTCAAACATGATTCATTTACTGATGTTGTCCGATGCCCTAAATCAGATTTCTTCCACTCCCTCAAGTTAAGAGTATTAGTTAAAAATTTAGGCGCAGGTTTCCAGACGTATATTAAGCTTAGGTGTAGATTACAACAAGAAAACATAATTTCCAAATTCTCATTGAATTTTTTTGTTAGTCGTGATCTCACTTTTCCATTTCTGGGTAGGTGTTTGGGTTCGTGTAACAGCTGGTTTTGTATGTTTTATCTGGATAAGCCAAATCTGCTCATCATATATTACCATAGATGCATTTGATATAAACATATTCAAACCCATAAGTTGTATGAAAATGAGAAGCGACAACAGAAAACATGTTTCAGTGTAGATATGACAGGCTGTCTGTCTAAAATGACAAAGAGACGATTAGGGGAAATCTCATTAGTCTCCCTCTGTTCCTTGGCAGATGCACTGATTGAACTCTTGTCAATTGTCTGCTGCAAACAGTGTCATTAAGAGTACTTCACAGTGTGTACAAAGCTGCTCAGACAGTATGATTCAACATGGCACAGTGGAGTAGTCTGTGGCTCAGTGTGGGTGATACGCTGGTTATAGTTTATTGCGATCAGTTACTGCTCTCAATAAAAAGGAATGATCTTGTGACCCATGGAGAAGTGTGGAGCATTTATCTAATCATTTAAAACAGATTGATGTTTCTTTGTTTTGTTTTTTTCCAGGGAACTATTAAACCCTTGGAGTTTTAAACGACAAAGTATGACAGGACTCTTCTATGCTCACTTCGAGGAGCAAAAGAGTTTCACACTTCTAATCTGTTCCCAGAACTTCACCAGACACAAACTGCACCCCCTCAGTCAGCAGGTCATTATCAGAGAGGGGTTAAAGCCGACATCTGTTGATCTCTGGACAGGCAATACTTAAACACTCGTGACACCTTCGGTGGCCAGAGGGAGTCTGCCTCATCAGCTTTGCACAATCCTAAAGTCAATAACAGTAAACATCAGTGGCAGCTGCTTTATTTTTGTCTGAACAAAAGTAAACTTTCAAAACATTAAACCAGTTAAAGAAAAAAAGAAAGAAAAGCGCCTGCATATGTTTGTTCTGTATGTGACTTTCTACACGGCACATTTAAAGTCTTGTGCTGTGTGGAGCGTTGTGCTTTATGGCTACGTTGGCTAGCTGTCAACAAATATAAGCAGAAGCTTAAACCTAAGGATCGGCAGGAAAGGTGTTGGCCCGCTTTTTCCTCCTGGCTTTACTGAGCGCTACCTCAGTGGCACATATTGAAGTAGAGTTAATTAGACCACTGGGATGTATCAGAGTTTAATTAATAGTTTTGAAGTTTAATCCAAGCCCAGATGGAAGGTGTCAGTAATGAATTGTCAGGGACAATGTCTTATCAATACTTTGTTTATATATTATTTGTTTGAGAGTGCGCTTGAAGCTTACCTATCCAATGATTTCTAGACTAATTACATGTGTATAAAAGTGTTCTAGACAGGAGGAACATTTACTATATGGAAGCTTTTACCTAAATCATGTAATTCCAAAACACAGGACATGAACTTTGGCTTTTCAACACCATAAACTATACGCGTTATATTGCATCAATTTATTATTCACAAACTGAAGCAAAATAACGGTCCTGAAGTTACACAATTTAAGATTTAAGAAGAATAATGATTCATTTTCTAACCCATCATCTTTCCCAACGGTTTCACTCCAACCCCACCCTACAATCTACTAACTTGATGAACCAGTTCTGTTTGCAAAGAAAATAAAAAATCAGAGGTAAACAAGGGTAAACAATGATAAAAAATATTATTCCACTTCCAGAGAAACAAAAGGCATTTTAAGAAAAAAAAATCTCTGCTCCTTTCACCCAGTGATGGTGTCATAGCTGTTTGTTTTTTTCCCCTCCAAATGATCATTTTATATCAATCAAACTTGGAAGTTCTACATGGGCTGCACAATGGTATGGTTAGCACCGTGGCCTCATAGCAAGGAGCTTTGAACCTTGGCCAGGGAGGGGTTCGAACAGTGGCCTTTCTGTGCAGAGTTTGCGTGGGTTCTCTCCGGCTACTCTGACTTCCTACCACCATCCAAAAACATGCCAGTTAGGTTAATTGGTCACTCTAAATTCTCCCTAGGAGTGAGTGTGAGTGGTTTTTTGTCTCTGTGTTGTGATAGACTGGCGACATGGCCAGGGTGTACCTGCCTCTTGCCTGCTAATTGCTGGGATAGGCTCCAGCTTTCCTGCAGGCCTGCATCAGAATAAGTGGTATAGAAAATGAATTAAGAGATTAAAGCAGGAGAAATACAGTGAAAAAAGAAGCTGTAACTAGATCCATTACTAATTTGCTTCAATAAATATATTTTACAGGTATATTTAGAAATTAAACAAGCAGCACATGTAGGTATTTTTATTTAACCTGTTCCTGTGTCCAGAGTATATTCTCAATTTTGAACATCTCTTGGATTAATAAACTTTGTTATGAGTTAGGGTTGGTGTATGGAAGGGTATATAGATATGTAGAATAAACAAGTTTTTTTTTAATACCACAAAACAGGACAAGATTTTTAAATTAGACTCATTTTTACGAAATGATTAATTATTTGTGTAGTAATGAAAATTTTTATCATCAACAACCCTCCCTGATTTAGCATCTCTTATCTGAGCAGAGATGATCCAGATTGTAATCCTGAAGCATCCCTGACTGGATAATAAGTGATCAGCAGTGGCTGAAGCACAACATTCAAATAAATATCCACTACTATATAAAAAGCCTGTAATGAAACAGGAGAAACACTCAACAGATGGCTGTCACTGTCACTTTCTAAAGGGAGAAAAACAAACACACCTTACTGCGGGAGGCGAGAGAGGAATGCCCCTCTGACCCTGGGGTAGGTGGGACTGATGGCTACTGGAGCTTTGATTACACCAGGCTTACAGATCTGGCTTTATAGCGACAGGGTAGAGCAAGCTGTGGGGAGTTTTGCTTCATGGGAAAGTACAAAAACATTTACCTCTTAGATTGATGGTTATTGTGTGATATTCAGCATCTGAGTGAGCTGCTTTTAGTTTTTTTGTTCTGTCACTGTGTGGAGATAAATGGTGGACTCAACTCTGTTCACTAGTGGGATCAAGACTTTTAGTTTTGGGGTTTTAAATTCCAAAATTACACTTCATCAAACTTTATCAGGGTAAGCCTGACAAAATCTTGGACCTGCTTTTTTTTACAACTAAAACAAATATCAGCCAGGAAAACTGGATCTGGAGTGGTACCAACTCTTGGCTTGTCTAGAACCAAAATTTGCCTTAAACACAAAGCACAGTTGAGGCTCATGGGAAAGCCACATCATGAAAGACAAGAGTTGTATTGCTAAAGATACATCAAAGTAACTCCTGCAGCCTCACTTCCATCTTCTTTTAAAGTATCCATTACATTATGATGGTCAGTTCAAATTGATAAGCCTCAGGTCACCATTTTGACCGATGGAACCATTCAGTCTGTACCGGATTTAATTGTATAATAAAATATCAAATTGTGGTCGGTACCAGCATTATGTTTGACAAAGAATATTAAATATTCACCCAGAACCAACAGATAAGAAACATGCTCACATCTTCTTTGGAATGTGCTCGTTGTCGACACTGTTGAAATAAGTTGGTGAGTGTGGAAACCTTCTCCCCACGGCTTATGAGGCACACCCATATCCAGCAGGGAGGGCAGCTGAAGAAGATGACATTTCTCAGAGCAGAGAAGCACAGGCCGATAGATTCACACAAGAAAAGCAGGACTCCCTGCGTCTGCCTAGCAGAAAACAGCTGATCCAGGTGCTTCTCTGTTCAAGGACAACAAACTGCATAGGGACTTAATTCGGAGCTTTTGCGCAAACAAACTGTTTCGTATCAAACCGTTGCAGAGGGGAAACAACTAAAACCTGTAGGTCACTGGCCCTCGAAGACCAGATTGGGGATCCCTTACGACTTGCAAAATCCACTACATTTTTGGCAAATTTAATCACAGAAACAGTTATTGACAGTTATGGAGTCAGATGTAGTGGATTTTATGACCTTATTTTTGAAATATTCTCAATAAAAGGCTTGTTTTTAACATATAAATCGACAGACTTTTTTTTAATGTAACAGATTTACAGAAGAAAAAATATCTTGAAGTTAGAATTCAGGTTTCTGTGCAAACATAGCAGAGCAAGCGAGAATACAATATGACAAAACAAACTCATGTGTGACGTCAACTTTACATTCTCGATTGCCTAACACCAGTTGTAATGGCCATTAGAAAGCTTTGCAAATATTCATACAACTAAACTTATACTCTGACATGTTAATTGCGCATGTTGATGTAACGTGTGTATATAATATGGCTTGGCATTTGAACAAAGTAAGATTTCAGATTTCCATCCATACAGAAGACGGTTTCAGAGCAAGCCAGTCTAAACAAACCCATGCATGACATCAACTTCACTTTCTCTATAGCAAGGTCTTTAAGTGAAAAGAGCCATTAGAAGCACAATGTATTTTTTGCATCCATTAAAGGTTTGGAATTTAATATGTGATAAGTGTGTTCTCTTCCCTTTTTCTTTTTTGGCAAACCACTCTCTTCTGGCTGTGTTATTACTCCTCTGTAATATGACACAGTCAAGAACTGGCACTTCTGCTTTTCATTACAACAGGCACTCACTAGTATACAGGTAGAATGACTCACTCACCACACAATTGCACTGGGCTCTGTCAAATTTGATCACTTCTATGCACAGAAGCTCCTCCTCTGTCCCTGTATGCGTAAGCATGTCGTCCATTCAGAAAAGGTGGAGGTCCTCTGTGTGTTGGATGTGGTGTGACTCATTCTGCAGAACCGATTGGGTCAAATGAATAATGTGACCTTTGATATGCTCTCCTGTGAAAAACAAAATGACAAATCTAAACCATATTTCTATGTTGTTGTTTCCTCGCAGCAAAAAAGATGACTGAGGCACGCTAAGTGCTGTGTAACTGACACCAGAATAAAGAACATGAGTCTGTTTTACTGTATGTTATCAGTGAAGGATACCAGAAGCAGATGTTAACACACCAACAGCTGAACTGCTGGCTCTGCTGCCATGTGACCCAACAAGTTTGACTGTAGCTTTTGGGCTCTGTGTTTCTCTTTCCCGGCACAGACACAGCAGGCTGACTAGAAAGACACACCCAGACCTCACGCTCCAGGAGCAGGCCAGCAAGCACTGACAGCTGTAGCACGCTCCAGATAAGATCAGGCTCAGCTCTCAATAAGCATGCACTCCTCTGTTTGCGACAACTACTGCCCCATTGGTGTGTTGAAGTTGAGCTAGAACGAAATGTAGGAATTAAATCTGAACAGAGCAGACTCTTTGATTTACTTCTAAAATCTAGTAGACAGGTTTGTTTTGGCACCACAGCTGTAGTTTAGCACGCAGGCCAGTGTTTGAACTGTGCATGTCCGTCATCTAATCTCCCTAGATGTTTACTTTTTTCCCCTACAGCTAGCAGCAGGCTTATCTCTCACATCGACAGCGTCAGCTGTAATATAGCACCGCCCTCAGCTATAACTACTTCTGCTTTCTGGGGGTATTTAGTGAGAAAGTAAATCTCCTGATATGATATATGCTTTTATTGAATTTCAGCTTGGCGGTAAATTTTTTAGAACAGATTGCCATTCGTGTGGTAAAGTTGACTTTACATTACATGACACCTACACTGATTGGGCTTCGTGCTCTTTTAATTTGAGATTTATTTAGAGTTGCTGATTATTTTCTCACTGTTTAATATGTTCAGGAGTTTTTTATGGTGGCTGCTAAAGTGGCTGTACAGTTTCAAAACAGTTGGTTAATTTTGCTTTATCCACCCATTCACACACAGCCATCCCTAGCACATTTTTTCAAGACCATTTCTTGTTAGTTTACTTTATCCAGATACACCCAAATTTTTATGTACAGTCTCTACGCAGTTGCAAAATATTATGCATATGCTATTTTTCTAGTTGGATTTTATTGAACAGAACTACCAATGGTGGAAAAAGCATTTTTTATTTTTATTTTTTACCAATCACTCAAAATAGTGTTCCGTATTATGATGCACAACTGTTTCAAAACATTGACTTGGTTGTAAAGATCTGTAAATGTACACCTGACATATTTTTTTTGGATTACGTTGGAGATCCTTTTTCTAAAAACAAATAAAAAAAATAATTTTTACAGATCAAGTTACATGTTAACATAGAAGCTGTTCTTTGATATCACCTTAACAATTCTCTCATCTATTTAACTTATAAGTCCATGGATAGTTTCTGCCTGTATCTCAGTTGAGAAGAATACCGCCTGCATGGAATTTTACTGCTGCCCACCCTGTGGATTTTTCTTTAAAGGATTCCCCACAGTACCTCAACAGAGTTGAGGCCAGGTGATGATGGTGGCCTCACTGAGTTTTATACAGATAGTTGCCAAAGATTTAGTGATATTTTTTGCACCATGGGATAGCACGGTTCTTCCTTTTACAATATGGCAGGAAATGTTCAATTAGAAACTGCACATATTTTGCAGAGGTCATTAGGCACCACCAACCTCCCTAAAGGGCCCATCTCATTCCCCATTATTTCAGCCCAAAACATCTCCCTCCACCACTGCGTTGCAGCCTTGTTGAGACATGGTCATCCACCAACCATTCAGTTTTGCACAGCATTCATCAGTGATAAAAAAACTATTTGAAAATTAGTCCTCATGTATTTCTTCATGTTCTCATTCCTTTCGCAAGGCATTGTACTATTTTGTACTTACCATTAGCAGAAAGATCCTTCTCTTTCCCCATGTCACATGGAAACTATGACTTGCTTGATAATGTGGAACAACCCACTTACATAGCTTCCCTTTCATTAAGCACACCTAGGAAACAAATTATGAAATCTGTCTGAGATTGTTGTCAGTGATCTAAACAAAGAGGAGAAACAACACAAACAAAAACAAAAACTTCAGTTTAATTAACTGAAATCATAATCATTTAAAACATTGTGATTTCATTTTAGGATTTTCAAGACTTTATGAGATTATATTCATGAAAACAAACAAAGAAAAAAACTTGTTGAAGAACTTTAAATTTGTTCAACTCAATAAAGAAATAATCAGATCCTTTATTTTTGCTGTAAAAAGATAAATGTTGTGTATACAGTGGTCATCTTCAAAATTTATTTGGTCAGTTCCTGAGCTGGTGCATTTCCTTTCTCGTGAAACACTTGCTTTATAGATAAGAGCTCAGAAAATGTATTAGCTGTAAATTGGCTAATGCTTGCTACACAAAATGATGATTTTAGCTAATCATTTTCTTATTACCTCTTCATTCTTGTTAGTACTGTTGATCCTTGTGAATTTTATACATCTGTGCACAAGATTTGAATCTATTACAGAAAATACTAAACCAAAGTAGGAGAACAAGTTCAGCCCCACCCGCATCTTTCTACCCATACAGCCACTATTTTCAAACCATCCATGCATGTCGTCTATAATGCACTCCTCCACAGGGAGAGATAGATCCATGGAGTCTGACAAAGGATGTTTGACTAGTTTCAAAAGGGACCAAAATTACTCCTGTTCACATGTGGGGTTTGCTATGTATAAATCAAAATTAACATCTTGAGAAAAGGTTATTATACTTAAGTTTAAGAGATTTTTGTGATTTTTGAGGATTGTGCAAAATCCATTCTCCAGACACCCCTTCTAAAATCAGATACAAGACCACACAAACTTGATAAGTCTGAAACTGACAAGTCAAGTCAGCCTACTTTAACCCACTTCACACAAGTGAACACTTTTGGAGCTTCTCTAAGAAGCTCTCTTTCAAACCCCTTGTTTTGGCTTTATATATTTCAGCACGTTTGCAGTTTGATTGGGTCACTTTGTTTCAGACTGTGACATCTCAAATCTACTGCATGAATGTTAAGCTTATCTAAAGACAGTAATGAACTTCTTTAAGATTATTTTTTACATTGAGCCTTTACATTATGAAAAACTAACAACAGTGGCCCTGTCCTAATACCCACACTCTGCCCTATGGTCTTCTAGGAAGTGTGCACTTGGTAAAAGTGCACGTAAGGGTTCGAGTGCGCAGGTTACAAGCGTGGGAAAACAGAAGAATTGGGACAGTGATGGTTACGCAATCAACATGTACACCATAGTAAAAGAGGAAATATTTCAATACTTCAAGACATTTTTTGGCAAAGGAACTGTATCGCCAGACATTGTCATTTTCTCACTTTTTTGCTTCAAACAGGACATGCAGCAATGAATTGTGGGTAATAGCCTACGCTTTGGCAAAGTCTGCATAGATGCAGACTTTGCCATAGTGTGCACTGAGGGCGCAAAGGGGGCGGGGCGAACGTCCACTCAGGAGAATCAGGACATCCTACACACTCGAACCCTCAACGTGAACGCACAATCCAGGGGCACAAGGGCGGAAGTGTGAATATTGAGACAGGGCCAGTCTCAGTTGCTGTGCTAATTGTGAAATGTTAGCACAGTAACACTTTATAACATTGGTCCTTCCAGAACACTCGCTCCTCACTATATATTTCTGAACACTATATTAAGCAATGGAGGGTAATAACTTGTGGCCTGAATCTTGGATGTTGGGAACATGCTAACCTTAGCTGCTAGCTAACGTGATTTTCCTGAATGTTAAGGTTGGTTTATGAGCATAATACTTTTCAGCTATACCATGGATCATCTAGAATCTAGATCAAAATCGAAGATCATGATCCTCAAAGTGCTGCCTGATTGGTCCAGATGAGAGTGGGCTCTCTGAAGCAGGTAGATGATGGCGTCTTCAA
>JAOXYM010000010.1:23079833-23095334 GCA_028567055.1 Leptatherina wallacei | reverse complement strand
ATCTTTATATTGGAGAGCTTCAGTGACTGCTCATGCTTGTAAACAAGTCTTCCTTTGCAATGGAGACTCATCATAACAAGTCCTGAAGAGTCCAAAGTACGCAGAGAAATCACTTAAGCAGCACAGCGTGAAAAAAATCTTCTTAGAAAAATCAACCAGAAGGTGATTGTCCCAAAAAGAGGTGATAGTAACTAAAATTAAATTGTATGATCGGACCTGCTACGGTTTGCTGCCACCATGCGGCGCATTCTAGAATGGAATTAATAATAATTATTAATAATAAATTACTCACTACAAAATACAGTACATTGATAAAAGCTAAATCACACTTTTTTTTTGTCAGGCTGCTGTTGCTGACACAAAATATAGTGTTTCACAAACTACATGGTTAAGATAAAAGCAGTCTGTTTTTTTTTTTCATTTTGACCAGCAGGTGATTTTGTGAGCACATGAAGTCTCAAGAAATTAACTATTTTCTGAACCAATTCACTGAAAAGCTTCAATGCTTCATGAAGCTTCATCTGACCAACAAGAGGATTTGTTCACTCAGCATTAACTATTAGTTGACTTGATTCAAACCATGAGTAAGATATAGCTCAGGGACAGTTTCAATATTGAACATGAGACTTTCAAGGTTATAAAAGACACAACAACTGTTCTTCCACTTAAATAGTGACAGGGAATTTCCTGGTCTCAGGCGTATCACTCTGCCTCCTCTCTAATACAGCAGTTCATTTTGCACTATTAGCTGTGCAAAAATAAGGATAAACAAGCATTTGAAGTATGGAATTAATGAAGGAATTCTCCAGTGTGTTACCACACGTTTTCTCAGGATGTGAAATACTGCAGAACACTTAGGCATCTGAGAGAATTACATATTGTTCAGTATTTATATCCTGAGACACCAGTTGCAGCAAAAAAACAAATAAACAGTAATGGTGCTTAAATACTTGAATGCGACTCTGAAGCATTTGCTTACAACTATGACAGCCTCCTCCTGAGGAGGTCAACAGATAGGAGTTTGTAATCACTTTTGATTTCACTAGGTGTTTGGTTAGGTTTAGGAACCAAAGCTACTTGGTTAGATTTAGAAAATGATCACAGTTTAATTTCAAAAGATTGCCCAAATGCATTTGTTTCCATTACTTTAGATGGCTGTGTAGTAGCAGTAGTGGCCCTCTGCTCCGTTGGCCTTCTGTTTCATCATTTTGAAGTCAGTCTAGCAACTACTATTTGAAACGCATGCGAGATGAGATCTTTTCTTTAAAATGTTTTAGAAAGAAATTGTACAGAATTGCACATTCAAAAACTATGTCCCTCCCAATGTCTCTGGCTTCAATCTGACTAATTAAGCCTCAGCAGCAGCATCACAAAGACACAGCATAATTTAATTGGAAGCCCAAAATCTGTTTTAAACTTAACATTACTAAATTATGTATTCTATCAAATAAATGCTGTCATAACTGTAACAAAATGATTTATCTTTAATGTTAGCATTTTTACTTTCAAATAAATTACTATCAACTGTGAAATAATGAATTTGGATGTAACAGTAGCTATGTTCATCCAGTTTGTTAACAACTGATGTTAAAGGCTTTTCCATGTATATTTGGGAGGCTTAGGAGTTCTGACTAAATTAAAATGTGTGACACCACTGAAATGAGAATGTGTTGACATTTACACTTTGGAAGGTCAAAGAATTATCTGGTCATAACATATCAGCAGTATGTCGACAAGCTTGCTTACTAGTCATAACAAGCACCTTACAAATGTGAAGAAAAACAGGTATTTTCAATGTATTTCACAGATTTATGTTCATGCTCATTTGCATATAGATTAGTATATATGACAGTATATTTGTGATATACTTCTGCCATGGTAGAGTATAAATTCATTTTTATGACAGTGTTGATATATCAATTGCAGTGTGCGGCTGAAATCTGAAAATAGCAACATTGTAGTCTTTGTTCACAAGTGAATAGCAGCATTATTTCCAAGTAATGTCCAAAATATATAATTTTTTGTTCATCTTATGTTGTCAACATTGTAGAGTGATAGAGTTGACAGTCAAAACACAGCAAACATGGTTAACATTTTACTGGTTAAGCATTAGCATGTTAGCTTCGTCACTGTGAGTGATTAAGCGATTGAACGTAAGCTGTTTTTTTTCGTGCACTGTGTCTTCAACTGCAGTGCACTTTCCCTTCCTCCCACAACTGATTAAGTTCCTTTTCATATGACAATGAGAGCAACACTGAATGCCTTGTGGAGTCACTATCTGAAAGTGTGCGTCATTATCCCAATCTGAACAATAATTACGTCTCCCTTCTTTCTTTGACAGGCAGCTTTTTAGACTGCCTTCAAGGATTTGGCTGCTCAGAACAACTATAAACACTTTCACCTTCAGATGTGGTCAGACAACATGCCCTGCACAGTACTTTGTTTCTAGCCTATGATGGTCATTAGTTTGCTTTGTTAACAGAAAAAGAGGCCATTGCTCTGTGTTCATAGCTGCTTTCAGTTTTTCTTGTCATGGCTCAAACACAAAATCTGGATTGTTTGACCTTCAGGACCACCCAGTCTACTCGTCATTTGTGGCTCATAGATGTCATCTCTCATAAGGATTTTTACAGTTTCAAACATACCAGCTATGTAATCTCAGACTAAAATGTAGTATCGACTTTCCTGCAACTTAAACCTGGGCAGGCTCTCTTGTGATAACTGATAGAGTCGCCGGCCAACTCATCAACCCTCTTTATTCATTGGACTCATTTATAACAGCAGCAGAATGGAAGCAGATGGCTTTGTGGAGGGCAAGCTGTTCCTCACAGTGACACACACACACACACACACACACACACACAAAGACAAACATAGCACAACATAAGTGTGTATGAGTAGGTGAACATGTTGAAGGAATCTTGCTCTCAGAGGTAAAGACAGCAGCATATTTGAGCAAATAAGCTTGTGTGCCAGGTGTGAGTAGAGAAATGTAATGGTGCTGTAATGGAGGGATGTGAGGTGACGAGTGCATCGTGGGAGCCCAGTGGAAAGAGGTCTGTGAAGAGTAACAAGTGACACTGATTTGCGCGCGTGTGTGTGCATGTGCGCCTGTGTGAGGGTGATGAAGACGTACCGTAGTGGGAACATGGAGCATGACTCATCGCACTCATCGACGTCAGGACTCCGTCATCAGACGTCTACAGCGGTGTCTCACATGCAAACTCACACATATACACACACATTCCTTCTAAATATTCCTCTCAAAGTTAATGACTGGCAGACGCCCACTGATGTGTTCACTGCTAGATCAAAATCAGATGTGCAATGTTTGAGCCCGAGGGATTAACTAAGTCTCATTATAAATGAAACAATCTCAGTTGTTTGATAGCTGGGATTGGATTAGCTATGCTGTGATATTGTGAAGGACAAAACAAGTGAGCTCATGTGTACTGAAACAAATTTGTTTGCATGTATAATAGGAGCAAAAACATGCCTGAAATTCCTTGAAAATGGGTTTTGTGTGTTTGCTTTCCAAGCTCTTTGATAAGATGGATTATTGCCATTAAAACTGGCTCGGGTTGAAAAAGCCAAGCTCTTCTTTTGAAGAAAGTACTCGCTTTACTCATGATTAATGCCCCTGGTCTCATACCTGTGCACACCAGTAGAGACTAAAGAGCCAGCAGATACAGGCCGCTCCTCTGAGACACTGAATAAGACAGAGGTTAGCTGCTGCTATTGATTCAGGGCTGTACAGGGAGCATAGAGGGTCGGGGGGAGGTTGGATCTTTATTGATTAGATTACAAACACATAGTTGTTGTGGCCTTCATATATCTCTTAGATATCAATATGATAGGAGGGTGACATTGAGCCATTATGGTGATATTTCTGGCAGGTATTGCTGTATACAGATAACTCAACTAAAAAAAAAAAATCTATATGCACACATTATGGACAGATGTGATTTCTTAAAAGATAGCAGCAATAAGTTGAATTGATAATTTTATGCATCGCATTAGCAGTGTCATACATTGCAGAGGAATGGTTTACTTTTCTTTACAGAATCTCAGTCAGGTTGAGGTCTGAACTTTAACTAGGTTGTTGCAATACTTCGTTTAAACCATATTGTTGGAGATTTGCTGATGTGTTTCAGATTATTGTCACTGCTGACACTTCTCAAGTTTTAGCCATGAGATGGTCTCACATTTGACTCTAGAAAATTTTGGTAAACAAAGGAGTTCATGGTCCTGTAGCTGCAAAACCAACTCAAATATCACCCCTCCATCACAATGCTTAACAGTGAAAAAAACTGTTAAGCATTTAAATTTTGGTCTCATCTGTCTGTGTAGACCAGGGGTAGGGAACTTTGGTCCTCAAGACCACAGTCCTGCAAGTTTTAGATATTTCCCTGTTTAAACACACCTGCTCCAAATGAATGAGAGCAGAATTTGATAAGCTTTTGGATCTTTGTCATTTTAATCAAGGTTTTCTTTAAGATGCAACTTTGCAAACCGACGGTATCGTTTTTATTTTATTACTTTATTTTATTTCTTTTAGGTTTTCTCTTGACATTTGCAAACAAGCTAAATTTATTTTGTCTTTTTCTAACTGTACTGTAATGAATTTAAAATGTTCATTAACTAAGGCCTGTAGAGTGTGAGATGGAGCTCTAGGGGTTTCCTTCCAACATTGTACAATTTGACTTTGGGGTGAACTTGCTGGGATGGCCACTCTTAGGAAGATTGCCAACTGATTTGAATTTTTCCACGTGTGAATAATCTTTCTCATTGTAGAATGATGGACTCCAGATCTTTTTTGGAAATAGTCTCATAACTCTTCCCAGCTTGATAGGCAGCAAGTTGCTTTTAGGTGATTGATGGTGCTTTTTTTCCCCCTTGACATTGTTTCAGACCAGCAAATTGCCAAAGCTTCAGCTGTAGGTGCCTTCACTCTTGATGAGCAATTAATCATTAAACAATGGTTAAGAACCAGAAGCTGCTACTTACCCTCTTAATTCTTAAATAAAACCTAAAAAATGAAAGAGGATTCACTTTTCTTTTTCACATATTTGTTTGTGCTTGTGTGTAAGTCATCAAATATGTGTTGATAATTCAAGCTGTAAAGGCCAGTTGTAGCTATACAGGTGAACATGAGCAATGACCGTTGCCTTAAAGTTGCTTTCCATTTAATAAACAGGGAGGGTGATAACTGCTGTCTGTTTGTTCTGCGTTTCATTTGCAAAAAGATATCCCAGAGTTGGTGACATTTTCTCTGTGGGAGTTATCTGGTTTCAGCTCTGATGACAGCTCGGGCTTAGAAGGGAAATTAATTTCTGATTACAATCTTTTCATGACATTTATTCCTTAACCAGAACGTCATTCAAAGAGCAACAAGCTTGTGGTCACAAACATTAATGTTCACAACAATAGCGAAGCAAACATCCAACAGCTTCGTTGAGTGATAATTAACATCGCTAAAGTTAAATTGCTCATCTAAACAGACACTCAAACTCAGTTTCAGTGGTCATTGTTTCATGTCTCCACTGATGCAGAGGCATTTATATGTAGTAACAATAGTTAAAATGAGGACTGTCATCTTTCACGGAGCAGGGTTTTTGGCTCTTTATTGTGAAGAGAGCTTTGAAGTTCCAAAGTGAACATGAGAAATTGCCACTTGATTACCCTATGCACACCTCAGTCACCTTATATTGATTTGATCATAGGTTTAGAGCCAATCCCAGGATAAGTTATCTTTTGCAGATGGCAATGAGGTCATTATCTTTTTTCTTTCCTTTTTTGTTTTTTGAGAAATAATTGATCTAGGCACTGTCGCACATCAGAGCCCAAACGTGCGATTTCTTACTGTTGCAATATTTTGAAACTGAGAGTTCCTGCTCACCTGCCAGTCAAAGGAAAGGAGTTTTTGTCAGAAAGCTTTGAATCTTCCTCCTTCAACCAATCATGCAGTCATTGCAGAGAGCTGCAACTCACTACTGCTATATCATTAAACTGCATGCTGTAGTGTTGCAGATGTCCCTGGATCCATTACACAAAAAAGCTGCTATGGCAAAACATTAAAAGGGGAAGCATCCCATAGGTGAGTTTATTCATTAATCCATTGTACTGAGCAGTCAGCTGCACTGTGATGGCTAGCTTAAAGAGTTTACAGACTAATACTTACATTTTTGGGGTCTCGTTAAATAAATCTAGATGCTTTAATATTAATAGATGCAGTATTTTTCTGTTACCATACATTGCTGCAGCATTTCTTGCCATCCTCTGCTGATGCTCCATTTTTGCGCTTGCAGTTTTAAACCCAGTCTACTTACAACTATTTAAATATTACAACAAGGATTTCTTTCTGCTGGATGGTTGGAGCTGTTGTGCATCCAAATCACATGGATGATATCTATAAATCAAAGTATGTACAAATGTTGAATTAAATAATTCATTTTGACATAATCCTATTAAACTGACACTCATACACACATCAGCATGAAATAAATGTGCAAATACACCGCACATTGTTCAAAGCATTTCAGTGCCTTCCTCTTGATCTCAACCCTGTTAGTTAATGTGATGCCTGCCAAATGAATAAGATACTGGAAGAAGAAAACAAAAGGCTTTAAAAGTGACAACAGTGCTAAAGAATGAACAGATATTTTGTCAGGGCTGCTGGTAAATCTACTCCAGTGATCCACAAAGACACAGCAGTTAACATTTACAAGCTGTGAGTAGTTTTAAAATATTTTGTGCTCTATAATTGGGCTATTTCAGATTGGCTGCTGGTTTTGTCACCATAACCCTGATTGACCTGGTTGCTAACAGCTGACAGCTGGCTGAGTAACTGCAATACCTAAACTGGCTTGATAATACAACGACCCACACTCAGGTTTTGTTTATTTCTTTCAAATCTTGAACCTCTCAATGTCCTGCATTACAGCTTTCACAGAGCTCTGGCCTATGAGAATATCATTAGTGCTAATTGTAATGTTAGCCATTTTCCCATTTCTATAGATTGCCTGTTGGATAAAAGAAATCCAACGGGTAGTTGGTTCCTCAGATGCTGGGAGTGGGTTAACTCTGTTGTCGGTGCTCTTAAGGCCTTTTCACACAGCACTTTAAGGACAGACTTTTGTCACATGAATGTCATGTGTGAAAGTACAGAACCAAAATGGGGTGTTGATGTTAATCCACCCTTGATGAGCCTCCAAGCCAGCAAGGGAAGCAGTCACAGAGATGAAACGACATGTGAGTGTGTGGGAGAGCTGGCATCAAAGAACAGATCACTGAGCTTGTTTACATGACCATCAAAATCTGATAATTGGGAGTAATATAATTCCAATAATCCGAACCAAAGCATGCACTTCAGAAATGTGATATTTGAAAAACTCTGGTTAACAATTTCCATGGCACTATTGGATTTCTTTTGTAGTACATACGCATTTGTTTAAGACTTAAACTTCTTGTTATTTTCAAAACATCTGGTCCTTGTTGATCATGGCAGGTGCCTACGGTCTTAGCATTAGCTGTGCTTACATGGGAGCTAATAAGCCTGCAAAATAGCCTACATGTGAATGCTTTACTTCGTTTGTACTCCAACTTCCTGCTGCTGAACGCCATTATGCTTTTCTTTTGTGTTTCGCTCACGTTGTCTCTTAAATATCCTCTGTTAAAAATGCTTTTAGCACATGTGCAGAAGTAAAAAATTAAATAAAATCAGATATAGCCTACAGGTCTACATTCACAAAGACATCGTTATATTGGGGAGAAATCTAGGTGTGTTTATCCAACTTCTAATGAGATAACTGCCATTATCTGATAAAACATATCAGATTATGATGTCTACATGATCATTTAAAGAATCTGATAACTCGGACAACTGTTATTCAGCAGATACCACGGCACCAGTTTGCTTTGTGTAAACACACACTGATGCTGCACTGAGTCGCTTTAGTTTGGTTTCAATTCAATTTAATTCAGAAAGAAAGAAAATAAGTGACTTCAAGTTAATTTCTAATCTTTTGTTTGAGGGATTACTAAAGTAGGCGTTACAATGGCATCAACTAAATGTTTTATGTACAGTAGCTAGAGAAATGCTTTGGAACAGGCCAGCAACTGTTTGCCAACACACCACAGGAAAATGAAAGAAGACATCAGATGTGCTCTAACAGAACCATTGTCAGTTAACTTTACCTCAGCTCAACTATGCTCTTACAAGTCAAAATTTGTGCCATGAAATAAATCTATAATGAACTGAAATAAATCAAGTTAACTGAGTAAACAAATTAGTCTTTTTTAAAAAGAAAGAAGAGGATATGTGTATGTAGCAATTAATCTCTCAAAGTAGTTGCTGCTGACCTGCATGCCACTTTCCACCATCTCTACCATGTTGTGGATGCATCCAAATACTGTGTGTGGGGCTGAAACAGCCACACCGTTATTTTCACTACATACCTTTTTGCATAAGAACCTGTGTCTCTACACTCAGACACTCTACCCAGATGCCCTCCTGTGGTATTCCCAGCCATTGGAACATGTATGTGCAAACAGCCACTGTGGACACTGTTTGTAGAGAGACGTCTGAACTTTCTTCAGAAAAGCTCTGGTGGTCATGTGGGGAAACATCTTCAAATTCATCAGCATTGAGTCGACATAAGGCCTCCAATCTGAATCTAGTAAATAAATCATATTATTATGTGACAATACGACTTTACCTTTCAAGGGAAAGGCTTGGCAAAGAATTATTAATCTTAGCTCTTATTCATCAGTAATTAGACTTGGAAAAAAGAGAACAAATGACTAGAATCTGGATGTGATTTCTATTAAATACTTGAGTATGTTTATTCCACTGTGATAAAAAGGGACAAAATTGCATCTGAGGATTATTTAATTAAGATTTTTTTCTTTTAGATTTTATGGATAGATCTGTGATCGTGACCTTGAATGTGATCCAATAATAAGAACTTTGGTTATTTGCAGTTGAAAATGTTTGGATGTTAAAATTAAAAAAATACTCTTGAGTATTTAAGCTAGGCTGCAGAGCTTTGTGGTGTTAGGACACATTTATGCTCACAGAACACAGGGATTATCTGATGAAGAGTCCAACTGACAGTGTTATGCTCGAGGCGATAGAAAAAAGAGGACTGCTACCACGCAAATGTCAATGTAAACAATGTAGGTTTGATGAAAAAAATTCTGAGCATGATTATTCTGCCACAAGGAGACTGGCTGCTTTAGAGGGAAACGCTAATAGTAAACAAAACTTCTCAGTGTTAGCGGATTATTTTTACTGCCTTCACATCCACATGCCTCAGATGGTCCCAGTTACTCAGGGAATTGGCATTGCTATTCACCCTTCCTGCTGCAGGTCATTACTGTATGAACTGTACTTTCTCCGCTTAATGAAGTTGTGTAACCAAATGATCCTCTCCCATGTCTTTGAGATGGCTGGACAAGCAAACATCCCTGTGATTAAAACCTCGCCTCAGGTCATCCGGACCTGAGCTGGGATCCATTTTAACAGGCCTTCGGAAAATATGCTGAAGATTTTATGGAGACTTCTATGGAGCTCAACAGCCAGGAAGTAGGCAGTAGGCGGCCTTGATCCCTGTGAGCGCACTTTCATTGGCTTATTGCTCGAGGAGGAAATGAAAACAAGTGCAAGAGAAGAGCACATGCCGAGGCAGCAGCTGAAAGGCCTTGCACTGTTAGTTTAGTTTCCTGATCTGGGACCATAATAAGAGGCTGCTTCCTCGCAAATTAACCAGTATGGCAGCAGGCAAAGAAAAGCAGCTGTGACGTCTCAGCAACGCCAGGATTACTGCTAAGCTTCTTTGCATGGCTGTTTTGATGCCGTGTGTCCATCCAAGAGTCAAAACAGACACACAACTGAACGGCGGCAGCAGCAGACCTGTTTTCATTGCTGTGAAAAAACAACCTCATTAATCCTCTTGGATTTGGTATTATCATACAAGCTGCATGGTGCATTTATTACGGTATATTAGTGCGCTATCTGAGGTTGTAACCATAGAAACCAGGATGAGGCACATGGCTGGCCTTTCCATCATTTATGGAGTGTATGACGTCAAAGTGAGCACTGTTTTCCCTCTGAGGGAGGTTTTCCTTTCATTCAGAGCGGTGAGGGTCTGCATAGCAGATAACAGGGTGAGTCAGCGGCGCTATCGTACACCTAAATGAGGAAGTTTGCAAAGCCACGACACACAACTATAAGTCATCTGTAATGAATTCATACACTTTCCATGGCCAGGGAAAATCTCAGCCTTATCGCACCTTTCATATGAGCACAAAGGAGTGGAAACATTCCTGTTAATAATCTGATCTCTACAAAAACACAGCTGACTGAAAGCCAGTCTGTCTATGTGCATGCAGATTCAATTCGATTAGACATTTGAGTTATTTATTTTGTGTATATTGGTGTTATTTTAGTTATAGAATTAAACATTTTATTTTCCCCCGCACCTTACTGAAAAGGAAGTCAAACCCTATAGATAAATTGTTTACAACTGAGCATAACCTCAAGTATCTCCTAAATGAACAAACTACAAAGCAAATGCAACAAACCCCTAAGTATCTATTTGTTATCTGGCCTCACAAATCCTACTAATGTAGCTCACACTAAGAATTCATCAGTTCAGTCATTTGACTCAAACTTTTTAACTCTGGCACATTTATGTAAAAAGGCCCCAGATAATCATTATGGTTTCTGTCCTGTTACGGTCATTAAAGTTAGTAAAGTGATTATTATAGAGTGTTTTTTTAAGAATTCTATAAGTTGGACTGAGAATAAGTAAACAATATACGTACAGTTACAATTTGAAGTGGTCAACATGTACAAGCTTTAGTGCTGTAATCAGTCCCTGTTATAGATGGTCCACTTTGCTGATAAAGTAAATCTTTCATGTGAGTTCTGGGTCAGACACCATCTCACCGTACATGCAAGTTCTTGTCAGTGTTGCTTTTATGCATATTGATCTCCTATCTTGAACATATTGTACTCCAAGACAGGTTAAGCTTCCATCAGTTACCATGGCGATCAACCACCGCAGGTAGAGCTGAAGCACCTTCACATTACTAAAAGCACAGGGTTAAACCTGAAGTAACCGCTCTACCTAAGCCACAAATCCGGCTTCATTGTACAGAGCTCAGGTGGTGACCTGCAGTGAGCATGACAGAAGAGCATTGTATACTCAAATCCAGTCTGGCACCTGAACATCTGTCTCTGTCTCCTAGTGTTATCAGAGCTGTAACCACAGCAAATGTCTCATATCTTCAAGCCAGCTCCGTATTGGTCCCTACAGGCCTCAGGCTCTATCCTACTTCTAAAGGCCCTCCCTGGGTCAGACAACAACCTACAAGATGGTTTCTCTGCAAGACAGATTGAAACAGGGTTCTTTTATCATCAAATAAACATTCATCAACTTTCAACTTATTGTGATCTTCACCAAGAAAACAAGCATCCAAAGCTACAGATTATTGCAGGAATTGAAGACAGGCCAGTGGAGCTGCAGCAGAGCTATGACTGCACCTTCCATGAGGGTCAGGGAGAGGGAAAAAAACTGTTAGTTGAAAATCATTTAGTACTCAGACAAGGTTTGCACAAAATTGAATGTTGTAACCAGGATTCAAGGGCCAACAAACTTAAAATATTAAAAAAAATATTTTCCAAAGCAAACAGGTTCCCTCATAATGAACTGATCCCGGCATTGTATTGAAAGGATAAGTTAGTCTGTATTAGTACACATATGAGCAAGCATTCCTATAACTTTGCTATGTTTGTGTCTTTATTCAGTCGTTGTTGGTTCTTTAATTTTAGCTCAAAGATTGGAAAAAACGTTAATTTCAGCCTTCACTCAATATAGCAAAAGAGGGAAGAATTTCGGACGGCAACTGCTGCTACTTTCAGGGCCTGGTCACAAAACAGTCTGGATGACGTTTAAACCCTCGGCGAGTTAAATAAGGCATGCTATTCCTGTTGCTCCTACTCTGCCACTGTTATACGAATGCAGAATAATTACAGAGTCACAGAATCTTTTGTGGACTCTTGTTAAATCTCAGTTTTAGTTTTACAGAAAGAACAAAAAAGTAGGGACTTTAGTGTGATCAGAGAGATGCTGACCTCAGCAGGCGGGGAGGTTGGCCACTCCAGCTCACTTTATGGACACTGACATGGGCTGTGGTTGCAGGTTCAGGTTTCATTGGGATCTTGCAGAGGGATCTCGCTGCGCTGACCAGCCTCTGCTTCCTGTTTGCTCTAATAAGACCCCGGGGGCTCATTGGCTGAGCTCAGCGCAGCAGCTCACTGGTGTTGTGCTAATCGCCAGTGACCTGCATGACACTGTAAACCTTATAGATCTGTCAACGAGCTGCGCTACAGACAAGAACTAGCCAGTCGTGGCGATTTTGTTTAA
The DNA here is from genome assembly GCA_028567055.1 of Leptatherina wallacei. Taxonomy (NCBI): domain Eukaryota; kingdom Metazoa; phylum Chordata; class Actinopteri; order Atheriniformes; family Atherinidae; genus Leptatherina; species Leptatherina wallacei. The sequence continues at coordinate 23,082,903 of JAOXYM010000010.1, read as the reverse complement.
CACTTATGATGGTGACAATGGCGGCATAACTCTGAATTAGTAGTATTACAGCTTGTGCTCTGTGTGATGTACTATTTTTCCCCCGCTTTTTATATCTGCTGCTGATCTTAAAGACATCACACCTGTTGAATGCTGCAGGGAAGAACTGTCAGGCAGAAAAAATCAATGTGTTTACAAGACTTGCATTTCATTTGCAGGATAACTCCTCATTTGCTATTCAGCATGTCGACGTGGCACATTTTGTTGGTGCAACTTGCACTTAAGAGGCTATATTGATCACCTCTAGTACAATGCGACTCATTCTGTGTGAGTCATGAGCAACAAAGTGGATGTTTTCCCTGTATGAAAAGAATCAATGCCTAATGACATGATGAGTGAGGGCTTTCACTGAGCAGTCTGCAGAACAAACATTATCCATCTCTTTAAAAGCCAGATGCAAAATGATAATGCTCACTTTCTGCTCACTATACATGAGTGTACCAGGCAGTGGCATATAACAGTACAAATGCCCCCTAAAAGGATTTTCTCAATATTAATTACCCGTATAAGACTTTCATTGTTAACAAGTCTATTTTGATTAAATTTAGGAAGGAAAGACTTAGAAACACTACACAAAGGCACATCTTAGGTACATGTGCTTTAACGCTGAGAAAAAAAAGTAAGAGGTTATCAGGTCAGAACAATAACTTAGTACATAAATAATTTTATTAAAGGAATACTTAGCACCTGTTGTTTGCAAATGGTGTGTTTAAGCTTGATCCCTCCTCCCTTGTGCTGCCGCATAGAACCGGTGGTCTTTAAAAGAATGAAGAGACTGCTGTCATCTAAAGAACAAAGCGGTAAATCAGAGAAGCAAGACAATAATTTATCGTTTCAGAATCGTAACATCCCAAAGCATGAATCATGACGTTCACACAGCCATGCTGAGAAGTACTGCATTGTTGTATTTAAAAAAAAGGAGAAAAAAAGAGAAAGGAAGCAAAAAAAAAAAAAAAAAACTCTGCCTTTAGCGCATTCTAAAGGAAAATTGTACTTAATCACTGAAGGCATACAATGAGATGACATCAGTTAGCTCTATAGAATAGAGGAAAACAGTTCGGAAATGTAACACTTTTGTCAGTTTTACCCAGCGGTTTTCAAATAGGAAATCAAGCTAATTATACCCATCATGCAACCGTGATCACAGTTACCACAAATAATTATCATTTTTAATTGTTTACTGAGACCTTGCTGGGCATGAGTTGTCAATGGTCACTTTTACATGAAAGTTTTAATTCCCCTTTAATGCAGAATAAAAGTTAAATCAGCCTTAAAGAGATGCAAAATGACCATATAAACTCCTAATTCCGAATGAAAATGATTCCGAATAAAACTTAATTCCGAAGTAAGTGGCTGGTTTAGTCCCATTTTAATTCCGTATTGAATAATTGGCTGGTATCCACACTCTTTTTCCCCAGAGGTTGCAGCTCAAAAGAGAGCTTGTCGGAAGACATGACAGCTAACATCGGCCTTTTTCTGTGGTGTATTCTGCTTTTTAAATATTCAAATGAAGAATAAACAGACTATAAAATAGAAAACACCTTATATTTTCCCCTCAACCTTTAAAGTTCTACTTTTCAAGCAAAATGTTTTCTCTGAAAAGTTTCAGTGCTCCTCCAATGTCTGCTATTCCACTGCAACATTTCACAGGGAAATATTGTGCTCTTCACTCCATAAATGTTTATGTAAAAGCTGTATTTATTGCTTTGCTAATTAGATTTTACACACAAAACATGTGATCAGCTTATACAATAAGATGCATTGTTGTAGAATAATCTCTTCAGCCACATGGATAAGTTAGTCCCTCTAGGATCCTATGCGGTCTGGGAAATTCTTGTTAAAACATTCACTTCGAACAGTTACATTAATTCCTGACTTTCAGGCTGCAACACTTGTTACTGAACTGCATTCAGTTAAAAACACAAAAACTAATCAGGCTCACTGTAAAATAATTATGCCTTAATAGTGATGTGCACCAGTTGAGCAGGATCAACTTTGAGTCTGCTGTTGTGTTTATTTCCTGACCGGGAAACTGCAAGTAAACTCAGTGGTTTATTCACGGGTGTATTCAGACAAGTCATTTTACTTCGCAGTCAGCCACTAGAAGTTCAGCTGCACACTGTTGCATAACACACAACTTGGACTATTGTGTAATATTTCTGATAAGAGAAGCAAAATATAACATAAAGTTACAGAATGTTCATTTGCTGCACAAATTGAGCACTAAATCCCTTAGCGATGGTGTTGTATTCTTAGTGTGCCAAAACAACACATGACATCAGCAGTGATGGATGTGTTACATGTAAGAGGCCTGTTGTACAGAGACTAACATCACTGAGTGGAACAGATGCTGTGTACTTTATGTTCCTCATGAGCTCATCTACACTCCGGCTCTCTGATTCTTGTGAATATGCATTTTTTTGTGTGTTTTTTTCTTTTTTTAACAAAAAAAAAAGGTCTCGATGTGAAAGCCTCTCCCAATATCTTCATAATGGGCATGAATCTACTTATTTATGGACCAGAAGCTTCTACCAGTTGTGAACACAAGGATCCGTCTCAGGTTTCTGGCATCTTTTTTTTGGGCTCCGGTGCTGGTTTCACACCACACGCCTCCAGAGAGGAGAGGTGAAAGGGTAATCTGATCCCACCTGCTGACACAGACGCACACTGACTGGTATAAAACCAATTCTGTTAGACAAACATAAATTGTGTCACTGACACAAGCAGCTTGAATAATTCATGAATCCATACAACTCCCAGTGCTATCATTTTGCAGGAAACTGTCACAGCATGGGGGTTAGCAGGAAGCTGAACTTCCTTCTGCCTGACTTAGTTTCAGATATTTGTTTATTTCATTGACACGATCATTTAAAAAGGATAAAAAAAATAGACATCTTGCTTTGGTTTTGACAGGGACTGTTGTTATACCTTTTTCATTTTTATTTAGTCTTATTGCAAATGATACTGCAGCGTACTTCAGCATGATCTTTTCAAACTGCAGTTAAGCTGTCTAAACTCTCTCAACCCTCAA
>JAOXYM010000010.1:23069625-23079733 GCA_028567055.1 Leptatherina wallacei | reverse complement strand
CACACACACACACACACACACACACACACACACACACACACACACACACACACACACACACACACACACAGTGTTTTGGAATGAGAACCAACCTCCACAGAGGAACTGATAATGGACCATTGTGTGCCATGTAGTCACAGGAGCCAGATGATTGAAAACCAAATTAACTTTCCTTCTGAGTGACTCTTGAGTAAGCTGAAGCCATCAGGCTCATGCCAGTCTATAGTACTTGTGCGTTGTGAGTCAGAATCTATGATACATCTTGAAAGGTGCTGCTTTTAAGGTTTGTGATCCGTTGGATTCAATGACATTTAACCTGCCTAGGGAGCAGCTGCCAGGGCCCTTAAAAAAACAAAAAAAAAAACACAATGAGGACAACCATTTCTAAGTTCTTCTAAGTAGAGGCTGTCAAATTACATAATAACCAACTTTTTTAGTGGTGTGGTGTTAAGCTGATTATCACACATGGCACTAGAGTCCTGTCTGGTAAAACAGACATGTACCATTATGGCCACTAATCATGTGTGAGACATCACTGCTGTTTAAGAAGAGAGAGAGAGTCCATCTTCCCCTACTGTCTGTGTGTGTGTCTAACGATTGATTCTGAGAACAAAGCTGAAGGTGAAGAAGTGCTGTTGCCGGTTTGGCTATTGTGAGAGTTTATATAGCAGCAGTGAAGCGATGGTTTTTAATGTGTGCGGGCATTGTTGTATTGATCAAAGCAGATTGAAATCTAGTGAGTCAAAGATGCACCTGGCAGAGATTTCACCTCTGTTGTTGTTCCATAAAACTCAAGCATACATGTGCATTTATTACAGATATGGTATATCTTGTCCAGAACATGCAAGTTATCTTAAATGGACAAAATAATAAGACAAAAGAGAGTGGATTTTTTACATTTTTGTATATTTTATATTTTGAACTTCTATCAACTAGACATAGATATTGATATTGTAACCAGGAGATTTTTGTATTTACCGACGTATCTCCTATTCATGGTTTCTTGCCGTTTTGTGTGTGTTTGAACTGGTAATTGCAGTGATTCCCACATCTGATTAGCAGACATTGTCCAAAGTTCACCTGTGAAAAACGGCTCCACATAGACAAGACTCATTAGCTCCTTATCTAGACCCAGATCCAAACTGAGACAAAGTGAGAAATGTTTGACGCTCTGATGAATAAGTTAATTTTTTTTTCTTTTTGTTGAATGATATACAAGTTCTGGAGCAGCATTCACCACCATCCAGATGACATTTTCAGGGAAGGCTTTGCTTACCAAAAGCGTGGCTCTGGTGTAAAAACAGGCTCAGGTGTTAAAATGAGCCGTGTCACCTAATGAAAACATTTCACTCAATAGTCAATATGAAACAAAAAGCCTTAATTGTTCAGCAGTTTTTCTCTCTCTAAATTACAGCATTTTCCTTGGTTTCAGTGGTGCCCACATAGTGATTTAAAATAGATTTTTGTTCCTATAGTCTTATAGTCCTATGTTTCTTATAGCATGACGCATTTGAACCCTTTTGGAAGTGGGTTTTGGCAAATTATTATTGTTCTAAAATTGACAATGAATGAGCAACATGCAGACTTTAAGTGTCTCTGACACTCGATAACTGATTGATTGGCTGATTGATTTAGATAATCTTTCTCAGATTAGTGAACTCACTGGAGGATTTTCAAGACATCTGGTGTAACTTCTTTAGCATGTGACAATATTGATTTTGTGCGTTTGTTTCTGTACAGGGAGCCTGAAATTCCAGCCTGGGCTCCTTTACTTTACCAGCTGCAGCTTCTGGACATCAGAGAGAAACCGGACCCGATAACCCTGCCCATAGCTGACCGCATCCGCATTGGCAACCAGAAACGAGAACGAGGAAACTTCCATTTCCAAAGGGAGGAATATAGCATGGCTGCGACAGCTTATCGTGTAGCCCTGGAGGTGCTGACCACACGCAGCTCAGGTAGCCTAGTTTCTAATCCTGCAATATTTATGGGAAAATTCTTCGCACTGTTTGCTTTCACAGAGATGTTTCTTTTTTAAAAAAAGGAAGTGCCACTCAGATAAAAACTTGTAGAAAAATGAACCATAAAACACAGCATGTGATTTGAACATTACAATCATCAATGTCAGCCTGGACTGACATAACAGAAGTGCCCTCTTCCACCACACTAATCCCAGCATCTCCATGCACAGTCACGTCCATCTGAGCCGAGTGCCTGCTAAATGTTTTCGGTTAATTCTTTTGCATAATAAAAACCAATCAACTTTCTTACAATTTCCACCTCCTCAATCTCTTTAATCATTGACGGGGCAGCAAAGGCCTGAGAGAGAAATGTGGCTGAACGAGTCACTGAAGAGACAAACATGAACTGCTTCATAATGTTTCAATGATGACAGACCACTGACTGAATGCAGTGGAGCGCTCAAGAGAAGACTTTATCAAAGCACTTGGATCGAGTAATTAGGAGATGAAAAGAAGAAGAAAAGGCAGGAGAGACGCCAACGTCTTAGCTATTATTGGATCATTTGGGGCTAATGGGAGGGATATTCTAAATACAATTCATGACACATGGAAGTCATACATCACTGTGATTTATAAATTAACTTAACACACACTCACAAAAATCACTGCATGTGTCATTTTATGCGTCAAAAAGTTTTAATGATAAAACTGCTTCGATGGAAGTAAAAATGAGTTTTGTAGCAAAAGAAAGTAGACAGGTCTTCCCGCCTCCCCGAGTGAAAGGGACTCAAAATGTGAAAGATAAAAACAAACTTGCTTTATTCTTTTTATCTCAACATTTAATTAAAATCTTATTTAAAACACAATATTGATATATCATATATAAAATGCAAATTCAAAATAACTATAAATAAGCAATGATGAATATAAAATATCATTCAGACAGATATTTGAACTAAAAGACTAAATTCAGTGTCATTCACAATGTAAAAGGAAAAAACTGTTTTGTGTTGCTCAAAGAGGAAATTACTGATTGACTACATTTTCGGGACTTGAACATGCACCGATTACTAAATTCATTATAAAACTCTCAACTTCAACCCAGAAAATTTGACTACGCTAGTAAGAAATTACACTAAAACCCCACATGAAGTCAGAATTCACCAGATATAAAGTTTTTCTATAATTTGATTCCCTGTAACACCAGCTCACAGCAAGAGTTTTATTCTCTATCAAATTAAATATTACTATTTGGGTTTTTTAGCAAACATGTTTTTTATGCTTTTTGTTCAACAATAAATGCTGAAAATGACCTGTTTTCAAGTTCAGACTTCCTGTTTTGAGGTAGACTTTGATTACAGGATTTCCTTCACAGACAGACGCACACTGATACAAATTCATGTCAAATGGAAACCATGCATGATTGCTGAAAATGAGATCATGTGTCAGTTTTGTGGATGGTTCTGTTGCGTTAAGTGCACAGACAAGTCTGAAGTCAAACATGGAAACACATCTTAAGGAAAATGTGTTTAATTTAACAAGTGCTAACAGTTACTGAGCATGCTCCGAGTCAGGAAAACTTATTTGTGCGAACAAGTGCTCATTACTTTGGTCACTACCTTCTTCAGCTGGACATGTTTGGGTCTAATGATGAAACCAGGCAGGCGAAGAAATACAATATGCAAAATGAACTAGCTTAATGACACCCGGTGGGATTTTCTCCTTTTTTAAATGAGATTTTAAAACAAACCCCAAAGAGGTCTTCAGCAACTCCAGGCAAATCTTCATTATTTTCTTCTTTTCTGTCTACAATAAAAATAATGGATTCAGCTTAAAGGCCGTGATGAATCCTGTGTCTTTGTGCGCAGACGGCAGTGATGTTGGCATGAAGGCCGAGGAGGAAGAGGTGCGGGAATACCGGATGAAGTGTTTGAACAATCTGGCCACCACTCAGCTCAAACTGGAGCAGTTCGATGATGCGCTTCACACCAGCCGGGACGTCCTGACCCTCGAGCCAAACAACGTCAAGGCCCTTTTCAGGGCGGGGAAGGTGAGAGGCTCCTTCCTGTGGCAGTATCCTTGATCTCATCTGATATAATCAAACATGTAAATGAGGACAGCAGAGGGAGATAGTGGAAGGAGTGATTTGTTTTCAGTGGGATAACATTTCCGGTATGTTGCAAGTGAAAAAAAGTAGGCGTTATATTGCTTTCTCCTCCATGTTTTGGTTTATGGGGCTCCAGCAGTGCTCACACGGCAGGTCTTCTAATCTCTTTCAGCTGCTGTCTGACATGGGTGAATACAAAGAGGCCATGGAGGTGCTAAAAAGGGCCTTGAAACTGGAGCCAGCTACCAAGGTGAGATTATGTGGGGGTGACAAGGTCCTGCTTCTAAATCCTGTGACTGTGGAGCTAACACACACACACAATCATGCCTGGGCACCAAGGTTATTATAGCTACTGAATTTCCTTGTAAATATAATTAAATAACAATAACAAATGACTCCCTTAGTGGTTAGTTCTATCAAGCATCAACTTATTTTTGCAACTAGAAAACATTTAATTTTAAATTCATTTGGTAAACGAGCATCTCTTCCAGTTTATGGAGCTCTTCTCATATTTGCTTAAAAGGCTTGTCGTGATCTGCTTCTGTGTGTGGCTCGTCTAATCTGCCAAATATTTCAACACAGCTCAGGCAAACCTAGCATCTGGACATGGTACACATGTGAACACACAACCCAGAGTTTTTCTCGAAAACCTCCATGAGTTATTACCCAGAAAAGATTTTTTAAATAGTAGGAAAGGTAAGAAAGAGACAGTCATCCTTTCCTGCAACAAAACAAACTCCACACTGTTATTGCCTGGGCTACTCTGGTGAGCTGGTTCATCACAAAAGTCAACAAAAACCTCAGATCATGGCCTTTACTTTAGTCTGTGGGCTGGAAGCGGTGCAGACGAGTTTGTTCCCATCAGCTGTTTACAACACACAGCTGCCAGCATTACAGTGACCTGACACACAGGGCACACTGCCACCTTCACAAATATGTCTGGTCTTGTCTAGACAAAATGAAAATATCTGCAGCTTTGGTAATTACACCCTTGTCCCAATGGTGGAGTAAATACTTTAGTTATTGTGCTGCAGTTTATCATGTTTAGGTAATTCTTCTTTTCCTTCATATGACTGCTTTATGTTTTCTTTAGAAACTTTCTGCTTAAATGCATTCTTTAACATTTAAAACTGAGTTTATTTTCACAATTTGGCACTGGTATCTTGTGCGAACACATGGGATGGAGTAGTAAATGGAAATGTGTGATAATGATGATTCATTGGCCTTAGTAATGAAGGTGTGCAACTGCATTGAAAGCTTTCTATATCAGAGCTCTGCTCTCATCTGCTGGACAATTTGAAAACTACAGCTTTGTTTTCCATTTTTGATATCACCTTTTAACACTAGATTTAAAGAAAACATCTTTAATGTGTTAAAGGTTTTTTAATTGTATCTTAAAGGCCATCCACGCTGAGTTGTCCAAACTCGTCAAAAGGCAATCGGGAGGAAACGATACTCAGCAATGGAGGGCTAAGCCGGCGGAGATGCTCGGAGACAACATCGCACCTTTCCTGATTCCTAGCAAAAAGAAATCTTCTGTAAGTCGTCACATAAGCGCACCTTAGATATTATTTTACGATGCTTAACAGATGACTGGACTCAGACCATCTGTCTTGTGTTTTTAGGGGCTTTCCTGGAAGTTCATACTGGGAGCTCTGGTGGTGGCTTTGGGCAGCTTAGTGACATCAGTTGTTCTGACAGCAAGAAACTGAACTGTTCAGCAGAAAGGAAAGGTGATGTGCAGGGAGCATTTTGGGCTCTGTTTCTCTTTCATCAGGTTTCCTCTCTGAAGGCAGCGAAGCAGCACTGGAGCTCGAACTCGTATTTAGGAGAGTTTCACTGAAAGGTGGTGGAGGGTAGAATTGAGTGAACCGTCATCGCGACCAGAGATTCTCTGCTGATCAATAAGACAGAAGTTTCTAACAGCTGTCTCCTCGGGTCAGTCTTTTTTATTTGATATAAGGGATTACGTTTCTTGCTGTCTCAGAAAATCTTCTGTTACAACCGAATGCTCTGAAAAATAAAAGTAAAAATAAAAAAGAGGGTGTGCTACTTTTGTAAAGAATAACCAAACAGCAAAAAGTAAGTTTTAGTTTGAGAAATTCTGGATCAGTACTCCAGTAAGTACAGATGTTAAGACTGTAATGATGCTTCTAATAAAAATACAAGAGGTATGTTGCACTGTGTGGATTTTTGTTTTTCTTCACAAATATTCGCCTCAGATAGAAATTTGGTGTCAAAAGGGGAAGCAGCGAAAGACAAAATAAGTACATTTTTATTACACAGGTAAAAACATTCAAATATGTAAGCTGAGTAAAGATTTGTTTGTTAATGTTCCTTATTTATTTACTTCATAAAACTACTTTACTTCCCAAAAACTTTAAAAGTTAAAAAGTATCTAAACCTTTTTTATATTACTTGCAGTTTCCAGAACAGGAACCTTCATTTCGATGAAAGAATAAAAACTTACAGAGTGATATAAAAAAATATATCAAAGTTAAAATATACAAAGATAATCTGTTTCAGTAAAAAAGCAGCATCATGTCCTTCATCCTCCGTCAGCTACAGTCCACAGCAGCTGTTAAGAGTCTTCTTTGGGTTGGTTTGACTCAGTCTGACCTGAGAATCCGATTGCCGCCTCAGTTTGCCATTTTTCTTTACCTCTCTGTGGAAAAGTAAAAATAAGGATTGAGTGTTAAAGTTTCAAGGGAGAAAAAAATAAATAAATAAAAAATCAACTCCAACTCTCTGGCCTCCTACCTTGCTAGATGAAGCACAGCCTCTACTATGTTGGTTCCCTCTTTGGCGCTGGTTTCACAGAACAAGGCACCGTACGCCTGCAAGCAAAGCATGGACATCCCTGACTGCCACTTGTTTACTTTGACACCTCGGAGGCCCCCCCCCCCAAATCTGTAAAAATATTTTTCCAGCAGGCGTGATGAAAGACGTACAAACCTTGGCCAACTTTTCCCCGTGCAAACTGCTCACACACGTTCCCGCTGGAAGCTGCTCCCGGAGGTCCACCTTGTTTCCAATAACACACATGGGGATTTTCTCATCGGTGGAATCCTTCGCAAAAACAGAGTACAGGGTAAATATAATCTTAATGTTTGCGGGGGTGATTGAATTCCTTCCATATTTGATCAGCAACATTTGAGTTACCTGAATCTGATCCACCCACGCTCTGACGTTCAGGAAGCTGCTCTCTGAAGTAACATCATAGAGCAGCAGAACTCCATGAGCTTTACGGAAATAAGACCTGGCAATACTACGAAACCTGAAGTTCAGGGAAATACAGATCTAATTTTAGACAACATCAAAACATATTTACTCGGATGTGATAACTTCTTTCCTGTTGCTACTCCCTGATAAATGGCCTCCAGAAAGTGGCCTACCTCTCCTGCCCAGCTGTGTCCCATATCTGCAAACTTGTCGTCTCTCCATCCACCAGCATCTTCTTCATCTGGAAATCAACCCCTGGAGAACAAAAAATATTTATCTAAAATGTCTAAAAACTGTGCATTATTCTTTTAACAAAATGGTTGTTCTTTCCATAGTTCTCAAAAAGCTGACAACGTACCTTCTACAGAAAAATCCCCAAACTCAAGAATATTCTAAAACATCAGCTGTAACTTTCTTTGTAGTGTATACGAAGAACATTATGGATTACTAGTGCATCACAAGCCACTACCTCAGTTTATACCTTACTGTTATCAGTCACATAAAAACTGCACGAGCACACAGCCAAAATGCAAAAAAAAAAAAACCTGTTTGTTTAAAAAATCCAGATATGTGAAGAGTAAGACAAGGTCCGCAAATTGATGGACTCGATGCAAACCCACCCAGTGTCGTCTGAATATCTCCTCTGAACTCGTTGACAGTCAGTCGCAGCAGAAAGCTGGACTTTCCTGCTCCTGCGTCTCCGGCTAAAACCAGACAGTACATTGGACCTGGTTCCTTGGAGTCTGTAATGTCCTCCTCTGATGGCTGCGTAAGTGAAAAAAACAAAGAAAAAAAAATTAGATAAGCTTATCAAACAGAGAAAGGGGTTGAAAGCCTTTCAATCAAATGGTTAGATGAACAACTCTTCAGAATTATTGCCTAAGTTCAGGCTGATATGGATCTATACATGTCCCAAAACCACTCACATGCACCCTAGCCTGCTCTTCTTCCCATCAAAGATATGCTATTCATTATAAATGTTAAGCAGAGTGGCATTACATGCTAACATACTGAGCGTATGCACCTTTGTGGAGAAGGCAGATAGACGTCTTCTTATGGAAGAAGCTACGGAGGTCACTCTGCTGGGAGCCACAGACACCGCAGCCTCGGATTTCACCTCAGATATCTGGAACAAACAAGAAAGACTAAGTCCTGATCGAAGGGAGGTGATTTGCTTGACCCAGCTCCGCCAACAGATCCTGCTGTTTTCGCTGACCTCCACATCAGACGGGACGCACGAGTAACTGTGGTGCACAGTCTCCGGAGAGCTTCTACTGTCATCGGTGTCGTAATCACTGCCTGAGCTCTCGGTTGTGTCCATCGGGAGAGAGATCCCACTGTCCAGGTACCTATCAGCCCAGGTGGCCACGTGGGAGATCCTGGAATTCTGCTCCGAGCTGCACCCAAACACCGACACATACTGGCTTTAATTAGTGACATTTTAACTCGCACCAGTCTGCAGGTCCACACAGACGAGCTTCATATACCTGCCATGGTTGAGTGTACTCTGTCGGAGAGGCTTCATCCTTCGGGCTGGGATTTCATTTTGTGGAGACAGCTGATGAGGAGATTAAAGAGTGGCGGGAATGAAAGTTTTTTTTTTTTTTTTACCTTTAAACTTGAAAAAACTGACACGCAGGGCGTAGGTATGAGGAAACATGAAATCAGCAAACAGGGAACTTACCCTCCTTTTACCTGCAACCGCTTCGCTGGCCAAAGCTGAGCGCAGCCCGTCATTACTGTCGTACAGCTTTTTATTCATTTCCCTGATGATGCATTCCAGGAAGTACAAGACAAAGTCAGACATGTGCAGTTATTTGCTTCCTTACAGCTGATTTCTATGTTTATGGTGGCAGCTGATAGTCTGAGTCAGCTGATGAGCCCAGTTATCTTAACAGCAAAAGATTGTGACAAGTGTTAAAGACCACTCAAAACAAAATGACATCCCCAGTTTTAGTCATTTAAGCCAGTGTTTGTTATTATGAGGGTACTTGAAACCATCTACTACAACCCCTGCATTCTTGTTAAAGACATCTCAACAAATGTCCCCATTAGAACACATTAAATACTCAAAGACAGACTCACTGTAGGATCTGAATCTGACTGGAGTATGACTGGTATTCCATGACCATCCTCTTCAAATCATCCGTTTCTCTGTAAACAAAACAAAACACTTCCATTGTATTTGACGTTTTGCTTTAGACATGAGCTGAGCTTAAAGATAGATTCTACCTTTCATGTTGAGCTTTCTGATCTGCAGAGATGTTCTTCAGCTTGTCCATCTCAGAGTGCAAGATGGAGATGTTTGTCTGGGCTTGCAGCAGAGAGCTTCGGAGCTGCTCGTTCTCCTGAAAGAGGATGCGGTGGTTAACAGTTTTACACAAGACATACGTGAATCGTTTGATTTAAATGTGCAGCATGATTTACCAGTGAGAGGTCGCTGATGTGTCTGTTCAGCCTGATCACCTCCTCTTTTGACTGGTTTAGTTCAGACTCCTCTTGACTCTTGATATTAAGAGTGATATGAATGTTTTGATACAAAGTTTTAGTTGATGAGTAAAGAACATCTGATACAAATATGTTAAAAAAACTGAAACTTAAATATCCTTAAAGAACTGTGACAAAGGTTTGCATCAAATGAGACATTTTACTGTTGAAAATTAACCTTGTCCACTAACAATATTCATTCCAACCTTGCTGTATTGTAATATCTTGGAACTTACCAAACAACATACTAACAATAATATTAAAGCCGCGAGCGGCGATGGAGGCCCTCGCACCTCTGGCGCCGCTTGGCCTATTGCACCGCCTCGTCCCC
>JAOXYM010000010.1:23045898-23058406 GCA_028567055.1 Leptatherina wallacei | reverse complement strand
TTCCCTGCTCAAGCTGCTGCCCCCGCGACCCGACCCCGGATAAGCGGAAGAGGACGGTACGGTACGGTACGGTACGGACGGTAAGAACACTTTAACCTTATGGTGAAATAAGCCGAGCTTTTGGCTATTTCCTTTTGAAGCTTTTAAACAGCGAAAACAGCTTGTTGACTGGAAATGTTCCAATTACAAGAATTATGATCTACTGGAAATGGAAAAAAAGAAACATTTCTTAAAAAGTATATATATTCATTTTATCTTTATTTGAAAAATTAAAATAAAGTGCTTTTTATGTACAATACAAAAAAAAAAGAAAAAAACACAGTAGTGATGTATGATACAAAAAATACAATTCACAATATTTTTTACATTGGCATCTGAATTTACAAAACAACTTTACATAAAAACTAGTTTACTTGCTGTACAATACATGTTGACAACTGTCTGAGCAACTTGTACTGTGACTAATAGAAAGCCTGACTACAGTGGTTCATTAAGAGAGACAACAATACTTTCACTGTGGCATTAATAGTTTCGGCTTGTATTCAAATGAAGTACCTGCACATATTGGTTCTACACTTGCTGGAGCAGATTTAATATTGTTCTAATGACAGCTGCTTCACAAAAAGCTGTCATCTGTGTGTTTTATTAATAACAGTCAAAGCATGAGTCTTTCATACAGCGTGAGTGATTACAGCTGACCAGTCTTTGAAATTCATTTTTTGAAGTGCCATTACAGGAAATGCAACATAATACCAACGTGTTTATTTATGCACAAAAGATAGAATTTTGTCCCTGACTGATGTCGAAGCCACCAGATCAAACTATAAAATCAAAGGAACACCTCATGAGCACATGTCGTACCATTATGACACAATTAAATTGCATGTAGGCTATTCATTATTATCATTTTTTTCTTGTTTGAATGGCCAGCCCTGTCACGCCTACAGTTCCACTCTACAGCACTACTACCTGGTTAGTTTATCATCTCAAGAGGCACATCACCTGATTATTGTTTCAGAAGGCATCATTCATTTCCGCCTATAGGCAGATCTGTTCTCAGATCCATAACCTGTATTGTTCTAAGGCTTTTAACATCATGTGCAAATCCCATGCTTTCTGAGACAAGCTGTATGCCTTTCCTTTATGCAGTTGCTTTTCTGAGATCTTTAGTTTGTGCCACAACACTAGTAAGACTTATAAAACAAAGTAGTACATGACAATGCTTTTCGAGTTGCGATCATCTTTACTCGTGAATTTAGCAGTTCATGTGGTTTTATTGATTCTTTCTGCATAAATAAGATGACTGAATGCACAATTCTTTGTTTATTACTGGCTGAGAATGAAAGTTATTGCTTTGATGGTTCCCTTTAAAACCATTTAAGCAAAAATAGGCTGTTTTCTTTTTCATAACACTCATCAGTCAAATATGAGCCTATACAGATGTGTGTTATTTCAATCGGATTGTGTAGTATTTCAATATTTATTATTAATTCCCTTTGACAACAGTGATAGATATTAAAAAAAACATTGAAGAATGACTATAAAGAATGCCTCTCTGGAACATAAACATTTGGCCACATAATCATAATAAATATTTATACTGTTCATGCTGCAATAAATCAACCGCCACAGATTTACATTATGCCGTCATGGACCCTCGTCTCTTATCTTGTTTTATCATGCGGGCAAGTTTCACTGTTCCCCTCACTAAAACACTCCAAAAATGGCTAAGATCTCTTGCATACTTACTGTTGGTATAGTGAGTGTGTGAGTGTGATCCACAGCGCCAGCCCCTTTGTGCTTACTCTGTCTCAAGGTGAGGCTTTTATTCTTTGTGTTTACCTCACTTCACATTATGTGCTTTGCATAGACTGCCCATCTCACGAAGAACAGCATGATAATACCTGGAATGAGCTTTTCCTCATCATCGCATTCACCGAGAAAAAAAAAGAAAAAGAAAAAAAAAGGCCTCCTTAGAGAAATATTTACACCAAGTTACAGTTCAAATAATTAAAAATGATAGTTGTGTCCTCCTCATTTACATGATCATTTTTCTTGTCGTGTGTTGTCGCAGAAATGATGGTAGCTTCTGTCATTTTCCTAGTGTGGTGACTGTTTGTACTTTATCACAGTAAGTTTGATGAAACTCTTGAAACTCATCTTTGTATTATTTATTTGTTCTCGCCGTGTTGTTTTTCTGTCTGAAATAACGAATAGGCTCGTGTAAATGCGCACAGGCTCTCTAGCAAATTGTCTGGCTTGTTCGTGTATATTGTGGTGTGAGTGTTTACCTTGCTACAGTACAGTACAAAGTGCATAGCCTCAGCGAAGAGCGGACTCTCACCAGATAATAGAATGGAAATAAAACATCAGATACTACGTCATTGTTAGTGGCAACATGTTTGAGTAATAATCTGCCTTTCAAAGCATTCCCGGTGTATGGACGGACAGAGAGGCAATGCTCTGAAATTCAGTTGCTAAATGGTGGTTGTGACTTCCCCTCTATGCTTGTTACATTCCTGTGAGCTGTGTGTGAAAGCGTCAGAAGTCTGAAGGCAAAGCAGAGCTTCTGCAGTGTGCTTCAAATGCACTTGGATGAAGGGAGTGTGAGAGAAAAATGAAATGCATATTGAACCACAGGGACAGAACAAAAGCAGAAAAAGTGCAAAATCTGTGTAATGAAATGTTTCTCAGTGAGAGTGCACCTTTCCTGTCCCATAATGTTTTGTCTCTCAACAAGTGCACTCTTTTCTTTGAGTTCACTCCACACGACATGAAGCCAGCCTCACACTATCGAGTCTTTAATCTCAGATCCGAGTCGTACTCGTGGCCGCGGGCATGTGGGAGAAATCTCCACGTGGCTCTCTTTTAAGTTTAGAGGCCTCTTCTCCGACTCTGAGAAGCTCTTGCTGTTGTCGGGCGACGAGCATTCGTGCGGCGGAGTGCTGCAGATGTAGTTGTCGTTAAGGGTCTGGTAACCTTTGTGATCTGGCACTGATGTTGTGACTGTGCTGCCATTGAGCGGTAAGTTCTCCGCTGGTTTCCCCGCTATTCTTGGCTTCTTCTGTTGCATGTTTGGGCACTCTCCCTCCTTGAGCATGGATTTCATGTGGTCGCGGTTCCTGTAAACCACAAACAGTGAGAAGACCACCAGAGAAAATCCCAGCAGGGCACACACCACGATCAGCTCGTTCCAGTAGGTCTTGGTGTTGATCTGTGGCAAGCGGGTCTCCTCCGGCAGGTTGATCTGTGGTGTGCGTGAGCGGCCTGTCAGCGTGGTGCTCTCCTGCTTGGCCTCACCTCTCACGCAGTAGTTTGCCAGCAGCTGTCTGAAACCCTCCTCCACTGACCAGCACTCATAGGTTTCCTGCCTCTCAGCTTGAGCTACCACCACCAGTCCTCCCTCTGGGCTTGGGTAATGGAAGTGACCTGCACTCTCGCTAAACTCCCACTTCCTTTCAGCCAAATTAGAGCGCAGCTTGCAAGGCAGTACTTTGAATGTGTTAGCTGGGATAATGATCACCTGGCATGATGATGCCACTGTAGGAAAGGAAATCAAAGATGGATCAAGTCAGATGTTGCTTGAAATAAAATGATGAAATAAGTTGACTTTTTAGGAAAAAGGGTTTACATACGTGTAGGTGGACGTTTAGGAAGCCGTGGACTTGGCCCAGTCTTGTTGCAAATAGCTGATGTGTCTACTTCGTCTACATCTTGTTGCCCGGCACTGAAACACATACACACATAATCATCAAGGCCAATTCTCAAACACGACCTCCTTTAATCTAATATTTGCATATCAAAGAAAGGTTTAGATACTAAAATGTTGCTGAATTATTGTGCAGAGGGGTTCGTACTTGCTTGCAGGAGAACGTCTGACATCTACACACTGCCTCCCATTCCAGGCACAGTATGGATCCCTGGAGAGGATGCACTCCCCACAGCTCTGATAATTAGTGCAGTTAGCTACTGGGACCTCCACCAGTTCAGAGAGAGAGGAAATATAAAGCTGACCCTGTAGAGGGAAGATAATGAGGCAGAGGGCAAAGAGCAAGTGCCCCAAATACAGAAATAGGTGAGCATTTTCATCCTTTCATTCCTGTCTGACCCTGATCTAAATATGTTTGATGAATATGTTTCCTTTCAACTGTTTTGAAATGTATTAATTTTCCCCAATGTAAACATCTAAGCAAACACATGCCAGGATTCAGGAAGTGTCTCAAATCCAGCTGTTAAAACTCCAGCTGTTTGCAGATCCCTCCGGGAGAGAAAGCTGGATGTAATTAGCTCATTGAACACAAGGTCTGCTCATTAGTCTGCGACTCTTAACGGCTTGAGGAATCTCTAATTTGCCAATAAGCTTATGAGACATCATGAGAAAGCTGTAAAAACTTTCGGAGCGCTCCTTTTTACCTTTTCGGTGTCCAGCTCGATGTGCTGTACTGGTTGAGAATCTCGAAAGACCACCATCTCTTCAATGATGTGCATTTTGTTTTTGACATTAATAGCTTTATGGAGTCTCCCATCATCTAAAAAGGACACAGTTTAACTTGGATTAAATTCAAAGTTAAAAACTGGTGGTTGGTGTGTATGTGTATGTGTGTGTGTGTGTGTGACTGCAGGGGTATGTAGATGAGAAGGCCTGTACCTGTGCCAATGAAGAGCACATCATACATTGTTGTAGCTGCCTGGACTCGATGGACGGCAATCTGTGTGTAGCGCACGTTACGTTTCAGCAGAAGAGGTTGGCTGCGGATCACGCTGTCCATCAAGAAGTGGTCTTTGACAAAATTCAGCACCTTGTCTGGCATGTGCAAAGAAGAGGAGATGCCCTCCTCTCTGGCAGCATTTGTGATACACTATGGAAACAGCACAAAAAAAATCTCCCATTATTTACACATTTACACTCACACTTCATAAAAACACAAACTGCTGTTAGGCAGCATCTCTTTGTTTATATTTTGTTTATATTTCTTTTTACATATTTCAGGGATTCATCTGTGATAAGCCTGCCAGGAAATGACAGCAGCAGTAGTTTGATAAAAATCACATTTAGAAGCAGAGGAACGTGGCACCATCCTGATGCATATCTGCTCCAGCCGCGGCTGGCGATGAGCAGACAGGAGCATCTGAAACCTGTCACGCTCCCGAGCATTAACATGTGTTTGATTCAGATTCTCCAGCAGAGGGCAGCAAGGAAGTACTCACCGCTCCGGGCCGCGGCTCCGGGACTGGATGGTTGTATGTGTACCACTGCTGGGTCTGTCTGTTCACCTCCCGGTATCGCCCGTTGAACGCCTTTTCCACCTGGTCCATGGTGAAGGAACACACTGCAGAGCTCCCTGATGCACCCTTGTACCTTAAAAGACATAGATTTTTCTCAAAAATACGGGAACTTATAAATCCTCAGGTCAACCTGAGTCCTGGTCCAGATAGATCGATTCAGTTTTAAATTTTACCGATTTAAAATCACCCAAAACAAACTCCACTTCCAAGTCTTCTTGAAAATTTTCCTTCCTCGTTCTATTCATTTTTCAATTCTTCAGTTTAAACTTTCACTACAATTATTTGGTGACATTTTCATTGAAGCATATACTGTTAATACTTACCACTGAGATGTGAAGACTCCATAAAACACAGTGTTTTTCCAGTCCTCCGGGCTGGGCGTGAGCACATACATGTCTTGGATTATATTGAAGGGGAAACCATCATCAGGCAGCGAACACAGGAGCTGAGCTTTCAGGAAAGTGGTCCACTTCTTTTGCAACACCCTCTCGCCTCCGATGTCACCCTGCAAGCACAGTTATCGAAGGTTGGAAACCTTTTTTTAACACAAGTCCAGCAGAGGGTGCAATAATATGAGGTAAACTCCTGTGGTGACTGCAGACAACACCATTGTGCAGTTTGATACATCACTGTGATCTGATGGGATCTGACAAGCTTGTACGGTGCACGTCATAAAAAGATGATATGCATCATACGGCATCTTGCCAAAATATACCACAGCAGAACATATTCAATGTTGGAAAAATAGTTCTGTCATTTTTGTTTACCCTCTTCATGACAAATACAGAAACCGAAAGAAAGCGCTGCATCCATAGGTGAAGCAGTTTGAAAAGGTTCTATAGTAAAACCATAATGAGATAAATCAATCGTGCCTGCCACACAGAAATAACCTGAGGCAGAATACTTCTAGGTCATGAAAACAATGTGCCACATCATCACAGCTGGCATACATAAAACATACTCAGGGCTTAGAGGAGGGCAAGTGCTTTTAAATGAAAAAGAAAAAGAGGCATTGCCCCCGACAATCCCTCTTTGCTGACACTATTGCTGTGATTCAGTGCCTTTGGCATGAGCCTTGAAAGAGCTACGAGTGGCACGGGACCACTTTGACATGAGAACTAATTGAGCTACGCAGATTGCACGACAGGATATCAGCACAAATTGCGGGGCAACGACATGTTTAAACCTCAGTTTAAGAGTGATTATGTGATGTATTTAAGGCTGTCAGGGAGATTATGTTCCACAAGGAGTTACAGGTCTGAGGAAAAGGGACTGCACATCAAGAGCTAAGACAAGATGGCCACACAGTCTGTAATCCTACACTATAAAAGTGGTTTCTAAGATGTGTTGATCAGAAGATAAAAGACATATTAAATGATCTAAACAACATAAAACCTTTACCATAAAACCTCACTTTAGTCCCCTTTAGTAATACATCAATCAAAGGAAATTGCAGTACTGGTTGTGGGGGGTGGGGGGGGGGGGGGGGGGTGGGGGGGGGGGACACATGACCGGTGCAAAGCCTCTCAAGCAACTTTTTACTGTAGTAACCCAGGCAGATAATGAGCAACATACATATTCCCTTGTCCTTCTGGCTGAGCCTAGTTTTATAATTTAATGCCACTCTGAGCTTAAACTGACTACTGAATAATTGAACCAAATGCATCCCATTCATTAATCTCTTGTAAAAGCATCCCTTGTTCAAAAGGCTGCTCAAAAAGCCATGAGCACGGCAGGCAGTAAAAGGCTTCTTTCTGGGAAAGTGAACAGTCCTGCAAATGAGAACACGCTTTGTTTTGTTTGTTTCAGGCAAAACATTGTTTATCCTCCCATAGTTGGCCCCGATGATGTGGAACTAAAGTACCAAACACCTGAATATACACAAGGAGATGGGGACAGCAAGAGACACTGTGACTCACACAAGATTTAAAGAGATGGAGGCAAAGGCTGGGTTTTAATAATTTATTTGAACCGGCATCAGTATATGATATCACTTACAGCAAGTGACTCCATCTTTTTAGTGAAAATTTGACTCATTTTGAAGCTTAATTTGTCACGGTTCATACTAATTAGTCTTCTTCACCCATATGGGAAGCGTCTCCCAAAAATTACACATTATTGCTAATTTTCTTTTGGATAGTTTGTATGAGCATACTTTATAGAGCATTTAATTCTACCCTATGTGAGAAAACTGGCCATCAATAAGCAACATGACTCAATATTTACAAGACCTTGTTAAGTAGGATGTTTTTGTTAAACTGGATGCTGTGGAAACACTGAGTGGCTTCAAATTGATAGCTCATATTTATCATTCACCTTATAAAGTCATAAATCTAATTTCTCTGCAAAGAGATGGTCTGGGGAACTGGTTTGTGATTACATCAGTAATAAAAAATAAGTACATGTAATTAACAAATATGTGAGGAGAACATTCTGCAAAGTGAAAAACCCAGATTCTACAGATATCCGGGTCTTAATCCAGCTCTCGGAGACAAATATTTGGTTGATAAGAACTGAGAAATAAATTGGGAACAAAAGCGTCAAACGAGAACGGAAATATTTTCCCATATGACCGCCCAGGAGGTCCATGTGTTTAAGCAAAAATCAACCGTCAGATGATTACATGCATGCCTATATAGGAGCATAATCTGAGCACAAACACACATAAGATGGTTTTAATAGATTCCTATGATGGTGTTTGGAGCACATGTTGGCTCAAGGGTATACAAGCATCTTTCAATGGACTATCTGCCCTCTAGCATCACTCACCTTACACACACGTGCAATGCGTGACACAATGGTGTTGTCAAAGAAATCAAACTCCTTCCCCGCTTCACTGAAGAAGAAGTAAATCTTATCATCGTCACCCACTGGGTTGCCCTTGGGCAGGCTCTCCTGTATGTAGGCAGAGCCAACAAAGGCTGGATCTGAAAGGAAAGTGACAATATTGTCACATGGGAATCCAGGAACAATCCCTATAGCCAAATGGAGTCCGGTTGCAGCAGGGAATATAGGTAACCACTTCTCATTTACATTATCTCTGATGGTTTTACATTGTGGAGCTGTCACACAGCAGTTCTGAGGTAAACACTTCAAGGGTGTCATTTATCCCATGTAAGATGGGATGTTAAGCTGTATATAGAATATCTATTATATTGACATCATGAAAAGCATTGCTTTCCAGCCAGATCGCTGTACCTTGAAGCCAGTTGAGTGAGTTTTCTGTTTTTAGAGCAGTTCCTTGGCTCAGACTCTTGTAAATGATGGGTTCATTTCCTTGGAAATTACTGACTGTGCCGGTGTACAGCTCTCCATCTGCAACGCAGTGAAGAAGACCAACATGATCACAATATCTGTCACAAGGGAACACGCTTCTGTGTCACACAGAAATGAAATCCTCAATTTGTCTCCATATCAACCACCTTCATTTTTTCATGACACAACTTCCAACAAATCAAAACTTTGAACAAAACTCGATTATTTTCAGCAGCTGACAGAGAGACCTACCAGCCATGATAGCTGTAGACTTGTACTCAGGATTGAACGGGCAGCGGCTTCGTCCATCCTCTGTAATAATCTCACCAGTATCGCTCCTCACAAAAGAGAAGTCTGCAGTGCTCTGAAGGAAACACAAACACACACACACACACCACATGTGACATCTGTAAGTGAAAAGAAGAGCTGTAAACTGACAGTGAGTGCTGTCCTTCTGTCCCACAGAGAAAATGTGGTCAGTCAATCTTTGGTTAAAGTTGAAACACAGGTCATCTGTATTTGTTTGCTATGCATTGTTCTAAAAGGCCTTAAAAGATTTGGAGAAAAAGGACTGAAACCAGATCGATTCTTTTATAATCTTATTATATGCATTAGATATTTTGATCCATGTCCCGCAGGCACAGGAGGTAATAAAATAATGCACTTATATTGTATCTAGCCAGGCAGAGCCTCAGACAGACTGCTAAGTGAGTTGAGAGGAAGGAAGCAGCATGCATCAGATTTTAGATGTTCTTCCTCTAGAATCAAATAAATAAATAAATGCCATACAGAGTCCAGCATCACTGTAATCAACTTTTAAGCAAGAAAAAAAAGAGAGAACACAGATTTATTCTTACAGACATCCACACGACAAGAAATGCACAAGTTCAGTCGATGCAACACAAGCAATTGTTCAAGTGACGAGGGGACTTACTATGTAAGCACAGATCGGGCTGAAGGCGTACGTTCCACATACATACAGGTGAGTGCTGTTCATACGCAGCAAAATCTTGATGTAGTTGAAGCAGTCCGTCTGTATTAGACACATAAAAAAGGAATTTCAGAAACATGTCTGAAAGGTGATCAATGACTGTAATGTAATCCTGCAGAATGTATGTTGAAGTGCAGCAGGCTGACTGAAGACAGAGTGTAAATGTGTTTGAAAGGAAGGGAATAATCCAATTATTGTTGTATGGAAAGTTACAACTTGACAAGAAATGTCCAGAGTTCTTCCCTGGTTCTGTTTCCCAAATGTCAATTCGTTGATAGTCAGTTTAACCAGCGAAGCAACCCTGCAGTCATGTAAATAATGTTTGAGTGTAAGTTCAGCTACCTGAACGTCAAACCAGCAGTTGACCCACCTGCAGGTCTTTGCCTTTGAAACTACACTCGTCTCTTTTCTTCTCTGGAGTTTTCCACGTGAGCTGCAGGAGAGAAACACTGTCAGATTTATTCTGTCCGTATAACACAGTGAGGTGTATCATATTCATATTAGACATCTGGGAACCTTTTGGTAGTTATTATTACTGTACCACTGGGATCCTATCATAACTAACATTTATATTTATACATTTCATATGGCATTTCATTGTAAAGATGCTGGCTCTTACATTTTTTTGTAGCTTGACTGCACTGATATCAGAGAGGTTGAGAGCAAAGAGAATCTCCCGAGCACCAACATAGAGCATGTTGTCTTCGCTACTTAGCAGGAGAGAGGTATAGTTGAAGACCCCGCCGGCAGAGAAACTTCTGGTTGTCCTCTCCTTTGCATCTAAACAGAAACAGACACATAGAGGAGGGAGGCATGAGATGTAATTCATTAATCAATCTGTCCCGGTTGGATAGAGGACGTCATTCAGTTCATTAGAAGTCTTATGAGCTATTATGAACCGTTACAACAGTCACAAACACGGAAAATGAATAGAGGCACTTGAAGATGCAAATGCATGTAATTTGAAGATGTTTTTATGTTCTCATATTTGATCCTTTGTCTTTATAAAACACACTACTGCACTGTAAATTATAACAAGACCCAATAGTTTCCTAATTTTTTATTACAACGACACAGAAGAGAAACTTTATGCTATTACATTAACCAATCATTGTGATTTGAATTTATCATCTCTAAAAAGTATAAATGACCTAATTGCACATCAGCTGTGTATAAATGACAATCTTTAAAAAGAAAATCCTGACATGAACCTTTAAGCCACCAGGAAGCTCTAGAAACTTTCAGACTTTATACAGAAAACCAACAACAGATGATTTACAGCAACTCGAAATCTGGGCTCACATTTGATACACCTGAAAATATTTACCACAAGAAATGAGTGTTTCTTTATGCGCATGTGTATGTGTGTAAGTTCAGCTTCCAAATCCATGTAGCACCTCATCAGAAGTAGAGAAACTCCTCATACATCTCTTACAGTTGATCTTACCATCACCAAGTTATTGGCTTTGATCCAAGGAAGACGCAAAGGTTAAATCGTCGACTATACTAATCACCACTGCTGCTTTGTAGGCCCTCGTGTATAAGAGATTCAGAGAAATATGGAGGCCTTCCAGTGTCGGGCCAACTTGAACAACTTGCCTTAATTGCATGCCAGCATAAACAGAGCAGGGAGCTGATGGAAACTTGAAGTGACTGAAGCTCTGATGCAGGACCTCTGCCCCTAAAATGTGATGACTGGGGGAGAAATAATGGACCAAAGTGCCCCATTTAGTTTACAGAGGAAAATCCTTTGATATTATGAGCTTCAGAAGTGATTTTATGTCAAAAGAGGAATCACGTTGTAAGTGATTCACCTTTCAAGTATTGATCTAACAGACTGAACTAACCTTACTGAGGTGAATAGAAGCCAAACATCATTTAACTTTTTTGAACAGCTGTAGAGCGGTTATCATTTTTCTACCCTTCTTATATGGCAGCACTGAAAGGAATCAACTAACATCCTTATTCATAAAAACATTGTGAGATGTTGTAACCTGGTTTAGAGGCCAGTCATTTTCAAATCACAATGGAATTATAAAGAACAATTCATAAAACAGTAATAACATATTTTGTATGAGAAATGCCAAATTTATGTCAAAAGAACTGAAGGGAAAATATTCTCTGGATGCACTTAAAAGATGTAGCAAATATAGAAACTGCAAACATGAGTGAAAAAGCATAATTAAAAAGGGAAATACCCTGTAAATTTAAATATGCAACAAATGCAAAATGCTACAAGAGCCTGCACTAAGAGTTCTCAGGGACATTATGTACAATTATGGATTCAGTTTGGATAAGAAACAGCAATACACACATACAGGCACAAAGCTGCTACAGTTGGTCCATAAGTTTTCCACATGGAGCCAGTCTGATATTTGCCTCAACAGATCCATATGTGAGGAGCCCAACTACAACTCAAAGATATAAATTTGCATAAATGTAGAATAATGCATTGTTATATTAAGCTAGAGTCAGTTCGGTTTCATCATTGTCAGCTGACCTGATGGGAGTACCTCGTTTAATATGTTTTTCACTTCCAAACTTACAACAATCCCAGGTCCCAGTCTAAAACTGCAAAAAAGCCCACAGATGCTGGTGGTAATAATTAGACTTGTGGCACTTTCCTGTATTAAACTAATCCAGTCCAGGTAGAGTCATTATGTTCTACTGATAATAAGCTCACATACCCTGCAGTATGCATGACCTAATATAACCTCATCTCAGTGCTACAAGAGGTTGAGAGACTTCCTCTCCCTCGGGAAAACAACATGTTAATAGCAGTCCATCGCCACGGCAACAGTGGGCCTTATTGTAGTTAAATCTGTCCGTAAATCCACAAGAGGCTCAGCTCGACATACTGTACATGGACCCACTGGGGCCACTCTCTTTCCTTTTCACGATCATTACAGGATAAATGGACTGCTACTCCATGCTGGTACTGCCCCCCCCCCCCCCCCCCCCCCCCCCCCCACCACC
>JAOXYM010000010.1:23001944-23024852 GCA_028567055.1 Leptatherina wallacei | reverse complement strand
CCACAGGAAGCTTTTAGTCTGCTGCTGTCCGGTGGTCTCCATTTCATTTAACCCTCTTCCTCTATCTCTATTTCCATCTTTTGAACTTCAGGCATAAAGCATTGAGAAAAACAGATCAAAAAACTGTGTCAAAAAACCGAACTAGTCTGTACACGACTTTCAAATGTAAACAGTAGGTTTGCTACAGTGCAAATATGTTGGTTGTCAAAAGCTGAGGGAAGAAAGCAATTACCTCATATGACCTCTGGACCGAACAAGAAAGGCCTGCGGATTCAAAGGAGCAACAATCCCAGAATGACTGCAGGCAACAATATTCACATTGCTCCTCAAAGGTATGATTAATTCTGAATGTAATTTCAAATTTTAAAGTCTGACCAAGGCAGAAATAAATCTACAATCTGAGTTTGTGTCATCACAGACGGATGCTGTTAGCCACCCAACCAAACATGAAAGATTGAAACAATCATCAAGTGTATGCGAATAAGTCTGAAAATCCCAGGAAGATGAGCAGTGCTCTCTGCTTTCAGACACTGTGGGCTCATCTGTATACTACTACGCTCATTGACAGATCTCAGATCAGCTTAGGTTAATCACATAAGGCAAGGGCAGTGGAGTTCATTCAAATTGAAGCAATTCCCAAACACGTATTTTGGGCGCCTTCCAGCTGTGGAGTAACTCACCAAAATGGTTAAATTGGGAAACTTAAAACTCTTGATGGGTATGTCCCCCTGCTGAGGAATCAGCCAACAAACATTGGAAGCAAGAGACTCAGCCTGTTGGTCACAGCAGAGTATCTGTTAATCCCAGCTGTAACTAGTAAAAGTTGCTATAAAATATCAGGTAAACAATAAGGTGAGTAATAATGGTAATCCTGCAGCTCTGCACAAAATGAATCCACAGAGCGCCCATTAAACATGGTTACTCGTAAAACATCAGTTCTTTAAGCAGGCAGTCCAAGTTTGTCAAATTCTGGCTTCTAAGCAAGATGCATTTTCTTGAGAAAAGCAGAACAGTTAGCTAGTTGCTGTCCGTGGCTAATGCGTTGTACCAGGCTTTTGTATAAAATTTGAGTGGTAGGGGTTGGGGCGCTTTTGCTTGACCTATATGCACAATCCCCCTGTAAAAATGTATTTCCAACTCTAGACCTCCTCTGAGAAGTCCTGAACAGATAGTTTAAGGAAAATGACCCATCGTCACAATTAATAAAATACAGTTCTCTGCATTTTGATGTTTTTTAAGCAACTACTGTCTAACCAACACCTATAGCTTGTTTGTATACTAATGACTGGATTTGTTTTACTCAGTAGTCCTAGTGGTTTTGGTTAAAAGGCTTTCAAATGAATATTGTCATCAGCTCAGATTTGCCTGAGTTGTGGCTATAAAATATAGGAGCTACGGCAAGTTGAAGTATAAATATCACTGTTATTTCAGAGAAACACAACAAAAGATCCATTCCTGTAAGACTTGATGTTTTTTTAAATTAAGTGAGATAATATCAGCATATTGATAACTGGTGATAATCCAATCATGTGCATTCCTTGTGAATAAAAGTAAAGACAAACAAAGCAAGTTTGTGTAAGAAGTATGTACCCAGTTCAATGCAACTGGTCATTCGCTGCATTAAGTGTGGATGCAGGTTATAAGTTCAGTTTCAGCAACTTGCAGCCATTGTTTTGGAGGAAGAAAAGTTTTGGAGGTGCTCAGGTGTACAAGAATTTAAAGGCATTTCTGATGAAGCCTACCAATGGGTGATTCATCCATGTGTTGGCACACTACCCTTATATTTAGCCTATGTCATGATAAAAAAATAGGCACCATGAAGCAGAAAACAGAGGAAACCTTACATATTTCTTGCCCATTCAAGTGAGGAGTGTTTTTAGGGATAACTGAGTTGTTTATAGATGTAAGCAAAGCATGAAATAACTGGAAACTACCAGCATCATCACACATCTTATCATCCATCATCTGTAATACATTTTTCATCCATATCTTTCAGCAATGAAATTTATGCTCAAGGTTAGAAGAGAACAACTCTGTTAGTCAGTGTTTTAATCAGTAACGAGCAAGACATGTCCCTGTAAGCTCCTCCTTAGTGAAAAAAAGCTACAGCGCATTAACATTAGAAGGAAGCACAGCTTGTTTACAATGAGGCAATCAGACGTCTGTGATCAGAGAGAAACTGCAGGAATGTCTTTAAGGGTCAGTGGCACCATTAGCAGAGTAAAGGGCATAACCTGGAATGCTAAGAGATATCAAATCACGGCTGTGGGGGCAGGGACAGGCTGCTAAACAAGGCTCGGTTGGAGGCTCATTCAATCATCTAAACTACTCTCATACTCATGTCAGGAGAGGACACAAACATATACAACCACTACAACAACAACAACCTGATGTACATATGCTGCATGTGATCTTACAGTCCTCCCATAACTCCAGAGCCAAGAGCCTCAAGGTACACATAGCTTTGAGAATTAAAATAGCACTTCATTATCAAACAAATAGCATGCAAGAGGAACAGGTGCGAGATTACGGGGAATGGAAACACCGTGCAAAGACAATTTTGGAATTCTCACACCAGCATATAAGAAATGCTGACACATGTGAAAATAAACTACTGGATTTTGTGTACTGTTAAAATGTACAATAAGGTCCCAGAGTGCTTCGAGTGATGTATTTTGGGTGTGTATTTCAGAGGGGTTGAAAGGCAGTTCGGAAACATTGGAGCGAACACAGTGATCTGGCCAACTTCCATGTTCACAGTCATTTCCCACATCATGGCACGGCACTAGACTGGGAATAAACAGAGGAGCCTGCTGGGCTCCCAGAATGCATGTTTGCAGAGTTCCCATCAGTGAGTACACAGTAATAGGACTCCCTGAAGGCTTGTGTTTAACCTTTAGGTTACAAGTGGCTGGCCACTCCGAAGCCCACCCCTCCTGCGCCTCAGCTATTAACCCTTTTCTCACTCTTCACCCATAAAAACACAAAACCTAGAGGAAGTCAGAAAAAATCACACCCGAAAGACATGAGAAGTAATTAAGAAGTACATAATTAGCTACTGAACAGGTTTTGTGATGAGTTCATTTTGTCAACTGCTATTTTCAAGGTCTTGTCTATTTCAAGAGCTGTGTGATTACACACCTTCAAATTGAAATGTGAAGTTGTGAACGGCAAACTCCAGTTGCTGATGAAAATCATGTTATATGAATGAAAGCACAGATTTGATGATGTTGCACATAAAGTTTGCAATCCACCAAACATATTTGTGATGTAAGGAAAACTTAAAGCCAAGGGGGCAGTGAGGATGACGATGGTTCTCTACTGTTTTCACAGTAGAAAAAAAAAAAAAACAGTAGATACTGGGTACATTTGATCTGCAGACAAGAGCAAGGAGAGTTTCACCAGCTGATAAAGGAGCTATGGAATTATCCTGATTGTTTCCAGGTGTATTTCAGTGTGTAAGTGGCCTAATTTGATTCCCTGCGGGGAATACTGAAACCACACATTAAGAACAAGGCTTCCAATTCCTGCAATCAAATCAACCCCGTATTCTTCATGTTGTCATTAAACACTTGCTAGGAGACAAATAATTTCAGATGTTTTAGATCAAAATACATACATGTATGGTGGCTTTGAGCGTTCAAACTGCTCTCAGAGGTGTTTGACTGATGGAAGACAATGCAATAAATCAAGCTTTGGAGTCTGTCTGTAAATATGATTGACATGATTGAACATAGATACAGTGTAACATGTTACATTATGTTCAATCATATTTTGTCAAAGTAATGTCACAGCTCTTGGCTGTTAAGCTCATTTACATCCCAAAACAGTCAAAAAACAGGATGTGAAACATAATAAAAGATAGATTTTTAATGTAGTGAGTATTTGCACCAATCTTCTGGTGTTTTTGACCATACAAAAGGTAAACACACACAATGTTAAAAAACAGGAAAATAATGTGCAACTTTTCCATTAACAAAGTAAGATCAGGGCTGTCTGATGCTGAGAAAATACACACGAAGACATGCTGACAAAACAGAAATATGCATATGGGGCTAGAAGAGAGGACTAAGCTGACCTGATGTGGTCATGTGCAACAGGTTGCTCAGCAATTTCAGCTGCTTCACAACACAGAATGTTTTAATGCTTCTTCTCTTTCAGCACACCTGATATAGAGCAGGACGGATCACATACATTTTCTGATCTACAATGGTGAGCAAGTAACTATCACCATCCCAAAAATTATATATTTGTGAAGTCTGCTTCCAAGCTATTGATATAACAGGCACCGTGTTTTACCAACGAGCCAAAGTTTCTCTGACAGCATCATACAGGCAGTTCATTGTCAAGGCCGGCGGTATCCTGAATGCAACTGCCAGCTGTTTTCTTTGTGGATCAAACCAAAAGAAAACAGCAGAGCCAAGGTCAGCACAGACAAGCTTTCCTCCAACAGCAGACGGACCAATCTCCATATACAAGGCCGCCAAAGAAAGAAAAAACCTCTGTCAATAATGTGATAGCACAGTTGATTTTATTCCACCCTCTAGTAGAATAATCAGCTATTCTGAAACATTCATGAAAGCTCCCATTTATGCTTCTGCTGCAATGCTTGTTGATCTGTT
Source organism: Leptatherina wallacei (assembly GCA_028567055.1). NCBI lineage: Eukaryota > Metazoa > Chordata > Actinopteri > Atheriniformes > Atherinidae > Leptatherina > Leptatherina wallacei. The sequence continues at coordinate 23,020,230 of JAOXYM010000010.1, read as the reverse complement.
GAGAATCTGTGTCTATGTGGAAAAGCTTGGTTTGGGAAAGGTTATGTCTCATGTCCAAATGTCCTGTTAGACAGACACAGAAAGGCTTCTGAGAGAGATATCAAGTTTTCTGGAGGCTATAAGATGACAGAGACAAATTTCCCTGTTGGGAAACTGAGAAGAGCTGCCATTGTTGAAGTCACCCTCCAGTTCAAATTAGTGTTTTGCTTTTTGTCATCCCACTTGGCTGTTTGACCTTTGCTTTTTAGATTTATGCATGTGCAGGGTTTGACTCTAGAAGGTTGTTTCATTCACTTTTAAGGACAGAAAAATGGTCAGTGCTCACATAATATCTAAGTTTAAGACTTCACACTCAGTGAGTGTCGTAAACTATATCTATTAATATATAACTTAAGTATGATGTGGGGGCTTAAAACTTTTAGTGGATTCACATTTTTTAAATAAACACTAATTTGCAAATGCATGCCATCTGTATTTTTCGATTAGGAAAAGCAAATTTAATGTTCTTTTAACCAATAATCAGACACATCATCATTTTGTTATTTAACTAAATAAATAGATTATGAAAATATTCCAAATGTTCTATTGTTGATATGTGGCTCGCTTGATCACTCTAATGACACAAAACAAAGGGTAAGAAGCCTGAAAGCTTTCCAAGTGAATATATTGAGTGTAAGAAAATGTAAAAATCTTCTGTTGACCTCACCGACTTCACAAACTTGTCCATTTATGTTTTCTAACCATTAACTACCACCCACACTCCTGACAACTTTGGTTGACTGCGCTGCCAGCAGTGTGTGGGTGACACATTTGAATTTCACTCAGTAACACCTGATGCTTCTGTGTTGTTCCAGCATCACATCATGAACCCCTATCATGTTTCACACTACAAAAAGTACTCCAGTTTCACCGTGCAGGCCTTCAGCCACCATAAGCAGAGACTGCAGAATTTTTTGTGTGGATATTTATACTCTGTCTTGCTTTGGTCCATCAGATTTTCCACACTCCTCTAGGTTCAGGAAAAGTTTCCTAGCTGTGAGAGGATGTGCATGCACTCGCTGCCACATTCAATAACTCCTATCTGCAGAAAAGAGGCCCCACTCGCAGACACAACTCACTCCTGATGAGTTGTGGCTAAGCTTAAAGGGGGTCGTCGTTGTCTGCTTTGCTGGAGACACACAAGGCTGCAAGTCTAAAAATATAACACACCCTGATAAATAGCTATGATTCTAAAGAGAGTAAGTCTAAGACTAACATTACTTAATGCGAGGGTATCTCCTCTACATGCACAGTCAGCCACAATTGCAAGCACAAAACACATGCTCTAATACAGATGCTTGCTCTGAGACTGGAGCGGGGTGAGGGCTGTCTGGTCTGCCCGGTATCAGCTCATACCCACTTTTGCCTTTAAGAAGAGAAACCAACAACACAGGCTCACTCATAAAAACTTAATCATTCTCTAACAAGGAAATTATGGGCTATCCTGGCATCACAGGTAACAAGAACTGCACTGTCCTCACATCAATAATTCATGCAGCTACAGCACCACACACTCAATGAACAGAAGGGTAGTCTGTAACAGTATTACTTACGCTCTATGCCAGCCATGCATGAAACCAAAATTCACTTCTGATCTAAAACAGATATTCTTTAGGTGTTGGACCAATTCCTCCACTGGAAACAGTTAGAAGAAAATCCACATGATCAGAAGATCTGGATTTCTGTGAGATGACAGCTCTTATTCCGCAGGTCCACACTCTCCCTCTCTATGACACTGTGTGATACTACAGCCTGCCCCTGGCCACTCAGAGCGGAGCCCAGCCAATCAGGAATTCAGAGGGAGGAGAAAGAGGGAGGGCAAGTTGTGAGAAGAAGAAGCAGTACAATAAGAAGGTTTAGTCAATTTAAAAAAAAAAAAAAAAAAAAAAACTTGTAAGATTAAATTTTTCTCAGTTTTAGTTTTACAACAAGCAGGATGTAGGTTAGCTTATCAATCTGGAACAGAAAAAAATATATTAAAACAAAAGTATGTACAGAAATAGCACTTTTCTTTTTTTCTTTTAAGTTTCAATTAATGAAATTTATTTGACTTTAAGATGAATACAAATTTATTCTCTTCATCTGTTTTTGTTTAGATACGTCCATCAGCCTTAACTTCAGTCATGGATGTTGCTTTTTGACTATATTATTAAGTCAAAAGTATTATTAGATAGAGCACAGTTCTGATAGCACAACATCTCCTCAGGATCAGCCTCCCTGAGTCGGACATTGTGCCCAAACACAGCACAAGCTGTGAACGGACAAAGACATACAACAGAGTCAAGTGTTGAGATGAGGCCTTGACAAGTAACTTATGCTGTGTGGCACCACAGGACAGTCCAACATTCACAAAATTAGACAGATGGTCATAATGTTCTGTGATTGTACATCCAGCCCTCCTGTCCATTAGGGTTAGGGTTAGTAAAACAGTGCAAAACTAAAAAACACCTCGAAATTGCCATTTTCAGATCACGAGACTTTTGCCAGCTTAAAGGGAAATTCCTTTAACTTTATGCAAAGGTAAACGTTTTTCATGCAACATCCTGTTAAAAAACCACACATGGGAACCGATGCTGTATTTAAAGGGTGCTTGTTCTTCCACCCATTTTCACCAATAGGCTATGTGATGAAATACAATACTTTACTTTAGCTGAAATGTTAAATAGAAAAGTTACTGAATGAAGTTTTCATCACAGAGCACACTCATGCCAGACACAGTCCTTATAACATCAAACATACCTGTGGAGCCCATGTGGGGCTTTTTTCTTTTTCTTTTATCTTTCCTGGGAGTCCGCATTGACTGCAGGTGTTTGCCTCTCAGCCAGCTGTTTGCATCGTTATAAAGTCAGCTACTATAATTACCATCTATCTTGGGCAGGACTTCCTTGCCAAGGAGATTTTTAATCTTGATGGAATTTTTCTGGTTAAATAAAGGCTAAATCGAAATAAATAAATAAAATAAATAAATGAATAACCTCAGGTGACCAAAAATAAATAAATAGTTTTGTGTGCTCCGGAAGAAGTAATGTATTGACTAATCCGGCCAAATGCTGGAAGTAGACCGTCCGCCATTTTTTGTGGTGGCATTTTGTGCCTGTCACATGTAATTGTGAAGAGAATCGGGTCATTTTCTTTACGATGTCAAGAAAATCTGGGAAGATTTGCACAGTTCTTGGTTTCTCTAACAGCAGTGGAAAACTTCAGTTGTGGAAAAAACTGAATGTGAAGAACATGGACATTTTAATTCAAGAAGATTGCCCCCGTCTGAGACCTTACAGTCTGCTCTGATTTCGTGCAGAACACAGGGACGTTCGACAGAAATGGGTCAATAATGTTAACAAAAAAGTTTTATTCACAACAACAGCACGGTAAGTTTCAGTGAAAAATTGTCAATCCGACACAATTCTGCTTTCCATGCTGCTGTCAAGCTTAATACGGCGCAACCAGTCATCTGTTTTATGCTAGTTATGCTAGAGACACAGGGCTGCCCTGTTGCTGAGAGGAAATTACTAATGTGAGAAATATTGTGAAGTGTTACAAAGCGTCGACCTGCAACGCAAGAAAAGAAACATTTGGACTTTAGTTCTTGTCTCATAGATAATTTCAAAAGCCTGAAATTTGCATGCTAGGTTTTATTATTAAAGGTATTGGCCTACTTCACGCTGGGCTGAGACATGGAGAGATTCTGCTGTTACACTTTAGATAATGCAGTGATAATTTTGGCATTGGACCCTCAAATCAGATACGTTGGTGACTTTATTCTCCCTGGACGTAAATGAAAAACGTTATTCTTGTTTTCAGAAGATTGCTATGAAAGTGGCGTAACCACTGGTATATTAATCCAGAACAACACACACACACACTGTTTCACTGCATGCAGGCAGGTGAAGTTAAGACCCGCTCATAACCTTCCCTCTGTGAGAGACATGTAGTTTATATTTTGTTGCTCATCACAATAATCTTTAACACTTATGAAAAAAATAGAATAGAAATTTAATTTATAAGGATTTTTGATCTGGAGTGATTCACTTCAACTAATTGATCTGCTTGTAGTATTATTACACTGAGATGGGGAGGAATGTATGTGTTTCTATTCTGGTTCTTGTCGTAACCAATGCCTAACTAACAAAAAAAACTAAATAACTTCAAGACTGGCAGATAAGATACCTTGATCGGTAACTGTGGGCCACTGTCTAATGTTGTCGGTCCAGATATTATTTCTTCTGTCAGTGTCAGTAGGTGCCGCAAGATGGCATAACACACAAAACGGCTGTCGAATTTGTCTAAAGTTGAGGCATGTGGTTTGAAAAATATTTGTTTTGACAATCAAACTATTAAACTTAAAATCTGCTATCAAAGCCAATCCATTGACGTTTGAATGTGAAGCCAATACAGAAATACTTTTTCTTTTTTCCCGAAATCACAAAAAAGCTGACAATGTAACACAATATGGTACATTTTTCTATCTCACTACTACAATTAACACAAATAAATGTATACTTATGTTATTCTGTGCTTGAGAAAACATTTTTTAAGACAAAAGGTGGTGTCAAAGGGGCATATTTGCCTTAGAAAAATATTTACAACCACTCCCATGTGAGCTAGAGTGTTTACATGTTTACTTCAGAATAGAGAACATTCTTTCCTTTTTCTAGGTTAATCTGTAAGAACAAAGATACGACAATCTGATTAAAACTTTATCTGAAGTCCAAAACATTCCAAAGCTGTATATTTCAAAACCCCCTGCACAAGTTAACATTTTAAAGCAGTTACAAGGATTTCCCTAAACAATGCCTACTCCTTGAAGATATAACTAGACTAAAGGCATATCTAGCAGACACTGCTCTGTGTGACATTTGGCCACAAAGTAGTTCTAAAATAACACTGGCAAGGACAAAAGACAGATTTGATGCAACAAAGCCCCAGATTCAAAGGCTCAATTTCACAGAGTTCTGTACTACCTAGTAGTTTAAAAACTCTTGTAATAAAAGGTGTTATTTTCAAAAAGATCACCAAGATGTTATAAGAAAATAATTAGGCATTATTGATGAATGAAACTTCACATGCATGCTTCAAAATGATTTCCAGGGTAAACAGAGAGAAGTGTAAGATAGCGGGAATGTTGAGACAGGGACGCCTGTTTCTAAAATAGCAGATGCTAATTATACACTTTAGGCAACTGCTAAGGAGGGAGACACCGTGCCAAGTTGGAGCTGTGGGGATTGTGAATGCCGGCTCAGTGTTTTTGTGCAAAGTCGAGATTCCATGCAGCCACCTGAGACGCTGAGAGGCCACAGCAAGTATACTCACTGGACATCTTATTTACAGCCACCATCAGGCAGATACCTCTAACCCTTTGGAGCTAGTGACACACCTCTGGGTGAAGTGGGCCACCTGCCACTGTCACACAGAGATCCACTTGTAAATAATCCATAGGTCATAAAAGACTTCTGCAGCCGGTATCTAAATACGTGTGACAGACCCGCCAAACAAATGAAAACCATCAACTTTTATGCTAATATCTGCGCTCTCAAAATGTCGCCTCACATTGTCAAAGCTACCAGAGACTTACGTGCACCCCACCAGCAACGATTAGCAAACAGAGTAAGAAATAGTTAAAAACATTGGAGTTACTTTAGGGATGGCAAAGAGATATGTTTTTAATTAGTAGGCTATCTTTTGATATAAAGGTTTATGATACACTTGACTAAGTTTGACAGGTAAAAAAATATGAATGGAAGGGAAAATGGAAGTTTGATCATTCTCACTGCATAGTAAGCAGAAGAACAGACAGGTTGTTCAATATAAATGAAACAGTTAGGGAATACCGCTCTGTGATAAGCCTTCATGTTTTACACACTGTATTACCCTAATGCCAACACACTGGATAGCATCATTAGTCTGCTCAGAGCCAGTCAAACTGACACTGAAGACAGCTAAGAAATGTTGCCATTTCAAATTCAAGTCCAAAATTTACCTCTGTGTTCCAGAGTTATGTTGTTTCACTGTGTCATTGTGAGAAATCCCCGTCTTCCACCAGTAGCATGTGTTTGTTAGCGTAGCGCTGCCCACTGTGTTGAAACAATGTGATTTTTGTAGTGCATGTGATAGAAAATGTGACAGGCAAAACCAGCTTGGGTGACTTCTTCCTTCTTTGCCTTTATCTTTGCAGATATGCTGTCAAAATGATGGACAGGTACCTGTACATTTGTATTACATTCTTTCTTTTTTGTGGCAAGGCTACCTCTGGTCCTCTGAGACAGTCAAACACTTCTCTCTGGAGTGCCAATCTCTTATCTTACTTTTTTACTAGGAAGGAAGTACAGCATCCTGGAACCTTGGTAAGTTTTTGGGGGGTTAGCAATAATACCACTGTTTACAAGAAGTTAAATGATGATGTGTTTCTTAATATTCTGGATGTCTTGTCTATAAAAATGTCACCAACATTCAGCCTGACATTTTAAGCATATCGTAATCTTTTGTGGGTTTTCAGTAGGATTAGACCACCCACTGACTCTAATTCATTAAAGTCAACGACCTCTCCCAAGTGAACCCAACTCCAATTGTAAGATAAAAAAGGATCCAATTTTTCCTGTATTTAATAAAAAGGTGAATGAGCTATATGGAAAAGTCTCAGTTGAGGTGGCAAAGTGTGACACACGACTGAGATGACGAGTGACTCATTGTGGCGTAGTGTATGACCAGCATGTCAAATGGTGTGTAACACAGTACACCCAGCATGTGATCAGTCACACTTCCTGCTGGCACATTGGTGTTTAAGGATACTGTGATTGTTCATCCTGTGTTTTGGTGTTTGGTGAAAAAATGAAGCTGTGCTGGCTCAGTGTGACATAACCAAAAGCCTTCCCAGTCTCCTCTCACGTGAAGCTCTCCAGCAGAGAAGGTTTGTGGGATGAGTGCCCTCTGGCAGGAGCTGAAGCCAATGAACAAACCCCTGTGAAGTGTGAGTATATGTGTGTGAGTACATTTGGGCCATCTACAGTATGACTCACACCAGGTCATTTCATTAAACAGTTTCAAGCATGCTAATTTTTTCTTCCTTTTATTCACTAACCTGAAACTGCTTGCGGAGTTTCCTGCATTACCCAAACGTGTTTACTGTGATGCCAGACAGTTTGTGTGACTTAAAACATCAAGCTCTCTTTCACAACGTCGGACTGTTCCCCTCAGCCATGTCTGACACGGTTTCATTTTATAAAGAGAAAGAATATGTGATCGTTTTGACAGCCAAACTAGTTATTACATTAACAGTTTGTCAAGCCAGAGCTCATGGCACATCTCCAAAGCAAGCAGGTCTGTTTGAAATTCAACAGAGCAGGAGGAACAGCTCGAACGCTCCTCAGGTGGCCCACCATGTTCGTGGCAGCAGCTCAACTCTCCTGTATTTTCCAACTCTGGTTCCCCTCCCCCACACTTACACACCTCCTCCACCACATACAGTAACAACTACTTTGCTTTTCAGTCTGAGAGCATGGAGCTTATCTCAAAGAATTAAAAACGAAGGCAGTGTGACCTTGTATATGGTGAAATTGTTAATGGTGTGGTAGATTCTTCTGGTCGTATTAAGTCCTTGGAAAACAATAGATGAGCAAATAGTGCTGATCTGTAGAAATATTAAACTGACAGAGCAGGCGCATTAATGTAATGAAGTTTTTTGATCTAATCTATAAATCACTGTTGATTCCCTTTGTAATCCCCAGTCGAGACATTCCTGTTGGGAGGTTTTGGTCTATACCATTTCCCAATTTAGTTTCTTGATATAATCCAGAACGTGGCATCACGTTATGAAAGCTGAAGCTGTGAGCCTGATTTGATTACTTAGTCATGAAGATTAATCACTTTTCATTTGTATTTCACACCTCCATCTCATTCTTCCTTTTTTGGTGTTTTGAATACCAAACATTTAATTAATAATGCATAATGAAAAAACTATATTAATCAAAAAAGAGTATAATATTTACTGATTTTAAAGGCACAAACTACTTTAAATGGAGGGTTGACCACCAGCTTTGCTTTTACTTACTGAATGATTTAGATTATTATGTAGTTATTCATTCATATATTTGATCTATTTACTTATCTTCACCTATATTTATTCACAATTTCGCTGTTGTTTTTGATAGAATAAACTTGTATTCACATACACTACAGGTAACATCTAAAAACCTATATGCTAAAGTCTACACATTCACATGTTGTTATACTTGTTTTGTGTTTCTCTATGCCTCATTTTGTTATGTCATGTCTCATAAATGTTTAGCAAAGAAAAACAAAGAAAGTCAGTATTGGGTATATTTTGTTTTTTGAGTCAATTTGATCAAAACAGTGGATTTACTTCTTTGTTAACTCCTTTTGTGAGCTGAGTTGAGTCAATGGGTCCCTAAACCAAGCTGTGTTTGGCATCTGTCCGACATAGGATTTAGGATTTAGCCTTATTTTGTTTTAAGAAAAAAAGCAGCATATCACTGGAGGGATTGCTGCTTTCAGTTCCAACTGTCTGTCAAAAATACATTGTTAGGGGACAGGCAGGTAATGTAGACAAATAAACTGCTTAGTACCCTGTGTGACCAAATATCTTCAACTGCATTCACTATAAATATGAGCTATTCCCATAAAGAAAACATAAACTATCTTTAAAAATTGTTTCAGGGCTTCTCTTTACTTAATCCAAGCTAAAATCCCTCTCAGAAAAAAAAAAACAAACACATTCCTATCCCAAAGGGCTACTGAGAATGAGATTTAGAGACTTGTTAGTTCATTAAGCCAATTACAACTAAAGGGAAACTTTATTCTCTTAATGCTCTGTGTACTCAGGGAAATGACTCAATGAGATGAATGGATTGTTAGACTAAAGGAAAAGGGAAAAGACTGATGATGAGACCAAAACAGGGAAAATCCTGAGGATGAATTAGTTATAAGGCCATCTACATGTGGGGCAGACTAAACATGAAATATTTACTTAGAATCTCATACAGGGCAAGAGTTAAGGTAAAAAGAGAAATCTCCTGAAAATATTAAATTACCGTATGCTTGCAGCAACCCAAATATAAAGATCTGCCAGAAGCCTTCACGCTGGTCAAAGACAATGAAAGTAAGGGAAAAGTGTTTGACTAAGCATCTCTGGGACACTGCAAATCTCTGCTGATGTCAGAAGTGGTCAAAATCTGCATGCAGATAACACCCAGAACTCCTTTCATCTCCTCTCATTGTACACACCCAGTCTTTGTAGAACAGACAGGTCAAAGTAAGGCATATGTTCCAAGGAAGTAAGAAAAATTCTTACTCCGTGCACAATTATTCTTTTTAAAGCAAGAAATACAACATGAACTGATATGTTTGAATTTATGAAATCTTTACTGAAATCTCCAACACTGCACAGAAGATGAGAAATCATTTCACACTAAAGGTAATTGCAGCTTTCCACAACGCGCGCTGAATTACCCCTGAGCCAGCACAGCGATCTGTCTCATCTTTACCATGGAAACGAACACCATACTACATGCACGCACACTGAGAGAGCAATTGCCATGGTATCGAGCACAGTGGCGAAGAGAAGCTTTTAACAACCAGACCAATTTACTCAGCAGCTGACTGAATACTCAGTCAACCCTCTATCTGTCTATCATTTCTTTGCTCTCATCTCTTTTCCCAATTAATTTCCTCTGTCAAAAGCCAGACAAATTACCTTTTATCAGCAGAGGACGAGATCTTGCAGTCCTCAGTCGAACCGTCTCTCAGGCAAGAGGTGACAACAGTAAAGAAGCTCTGCAGGAATCCCAAGAGATGCTCAAGGATGCAGCTGAGCCGGCATCGCACGCACGCATCCACCACCACTATCAGGCACCAGTGAGAGCGGCAGCAGCAGAAGCAAATCGGAAGGGGAGGGGGAAAATATAAAAAAATCCAGAGAGGGGGTTTGCTCTATCAGCAGCAGGAACATTACATCATAGGCTGCTGCTGTGGAAGGGTGGGAGAGGAGTGGACAGAGGAAGGGAGGTGTTCCTTGTGTCGGCACACTCCCTGTCAATGTTTCAGTGCACGCACATGCCCAAATCTAATATTTATGATCCGGTGACTGTAAAATGCTTTTACTGGTCTGAATCCGCCCAATGAAATCATTTAATCAACTGATTTTAATTGTGTACAATCAGTGGGGTATGTTGCCAGACTGGATGTTGGATGGTGTACTCTATTTGATTCATCCCCTTGGGGCAAAGACTATATATGTATGTGTGTGTGAGAGAGGGAGATAGTGTGTGTGTGTGTGTGTGTAAGTGCGTGTCCAGTGCACGGAAGCCCATGCATTGTCTGTGCTTTGTAGTAATTGGATTGCGTGACCAGTGCCTACTACCAGTGCTCACAAAGCATGCTGAATTCAACCTCTGAAAAAGGTCATCTGAGATTCCTTTAGGCAGTTGACAGTGGATAGGTGCAACTGTTGGAGCAATGATTAATGTAAACTCGCCTGTCAAAACAAATTTGTCAGAAACTGCTGCATGAATACACTGATGCTTCGAGCGCATCTGGAGGCATGTCTGGCGATGGAAGGACTTTTGTTCGAGTGGCCAGCTGCTAACCACCTGCATGCTGGTGCAAAGTAGAACAACAATACATAGGATCACATGACCCCACTTATTTCAAATAAATACAAACATACACGTCTGAAAACATGACACCAAATAACGCACACCACTGAACCAACGAGTCAGGTGGTCAGTTCAGCATATCCTTGCCAGAGATAGTTCATTGTTTTCCCTCACTATAGTTGATTTTTACTCTCACACATGTATCCATGATGTAGCGCTCTGCAGATTGAAGGATTCTGAAAACTGACAGATGTTCAGTCTAACAACTGATTTGGAAACAAGCAGGAGAAAGTGTCAGAAATGTAGTCCAAAAGCATTGCTTTTGTTACATGGCTCAGCTGCAAGGGTGATGGGTAGGGCTGTGTCAAAGAGCAGAGACAAGTGGAACAAGGGCACCACCACATAAATGAATTACTTACCCATTTATTGTTTAATTTTTGGTTTTAAATATTCTTTTTATCTTGTTTGGAAATAGGCTGACAAATTTGCAGAAATGTGGTTATTGATTTGTAAATGAACCAAAGTTTTAGTCAACTAGCTAAAAATAATCATTCAATTAATTATGAAAAATGAGATATAAGTCAAAAATAGATCAGACAATAAACATGAGAAAACTGGGAAAACTCCATATTTTCTGAACTTACCAAAAGCAGGCATGAACCATCAATGATGATTCAAAACAACCAACTGCACTGTACCTCTTTGAACCCCTGATGGGAATGTGCGACAGATGCAGCTCTGATCACCACTAAGGAAAATATCTTTTGCATCTCTTATTATTTGGTATTTGTGCTCTGTAAGTGGTAAACAAAGTCAATGGGTTAAGCGAGTTAGAAGGACAATTGTCCCAGCATGCTTTGGCTGTCAAGTCCAAATGAAGGTTACCAGTTTAAACTGCACTGAAGATGACACAGCTTGTCCTGAGGGGCAGCAATGACAGAGTACAGGCACTGTTTAATTTAAGACCCAATGGTCATTTGAAGAGCAAAGCCTGGCTCTTAATGCTCATGAACAACTTACATCTGACATCTGTTATCTGCACTCACATCCTCCCAACAAAAAACAACACTGAAAAAGTGCTTGCGAATGACATCATTCTCTGTATATTAACACAGTGAGTAGTGGAAAATACAATGTTTAGCCTGAATAAAAACGTGTTCTGCTCCATTTGCAGTCCATAAAATTCATCACAGAGATCCCTAATTACAACTTGCACATGTAGTCCTCATAACAGCTGCAACAACATCATCCCAGTGACAAAACACCCAAGCAGAAGAAGAAAGAAGAAGAATAGAGAGACAGTACAAGCAGAAACATCAATCCAATTGCTCTTTTGTCCATCCCTCTCATTATAAAATGGAGCGTACAAATTCCTTACATGCTGAGCATTGTAGGTTGACTGGAATGCAGACTGTACTAGGACAAAGTGTGATTTCCAATGTGTGACACTATTCAGTGGATGATGTCTGAGGAAAGAGGTTACCAAGAACGTAAACAGCACTCCAAATGGACCTGACCTTTGCTAACACGCATTGACTGAACCCCCTTATGACCGCAGGGGACAACAGCTTTGAAATATTTTTGCTGCAGCACACAGACTAGCATTCAGATTTCCCAAAGAATAGTTTCTTTGCCAAAGAGTTGCTCTGTTTCACAGCTGCAAACAGATTCGGGCTTCTTAGAAAAAATGGAAAGAAAAGGAAAAAAACAATGATGGCACTTTATGTAGTGGGAGTGACCTCAACATGAGACCATCCTCTTCTTCACAAATACAAAGATCTGTTTTAGTGGTTTCAGATAAAAATAATAAAAGATGCACATGAAAACACAATGGAAAGTGAAATATGGAGAAATTATGTGCATCACATAAAAAGCCCAGATGTGGCAACTGTTGAATGTTCCCATTATAGCCTATTAATCATGGCTGAAAATAGACTGTGGTAGTGCCATGAAGTACATTTTAAATTAGGTCTAAACAATATTTGAAAAGAAACCAAACATTGCAATGTTTTCTTTTACTGAAATGCTTTGCAAGAACATGAATAAATAAATACATAAATTAATTAATAAGGGGATTTTCACAAGACGATTTGAATTGGTTTATTTGGAAAGGATTAACTATACAAATACAACTGTGGTGATTTTGTAGGGGAAGGCAGTAAACATTACACATGAGCATAACTTTTTATTAAAACTTTAATATTACAATAGGTTTCAGTACACTAAAGGAGAAAAGAAGCCCCTCTGTGTCTTTGACTGATGGGCTGTCATGATCATTCCCTTCTTCAGGAGAGAAGCTGTTTCCTGTTCTGCTTTGGAAAGCAGTGTTATAGAAAGTAATGTACTGAATGATGTTGAAATGTGGAGCCTCACAGCACCTCTTAGAGCTCTTTCTTACCGCTCTGTTTAAGAAGTGAAGGAGATGCACCAGCTCAGGAAAGTGATCAGAAACTGAGCACAGACACTAGCATGTGGAGAGAGTTTGGGCTTAACTGCCGAATCCCTCTCTCCAGGAGGGAGGCATAGCTAAGCCCAGGAGGGCTGCAAGGATTCCTGCGTAAGCAACAAGGCAGCTGTTTAGTTTCACTTAATTTGATCGAAAAGTCAGATCAAACAAAATACTGCCTATTAGTTTCTCCTGTACGGATGTTTGTTTGTTTTTTTGCAATCACACAATTCCTTACACTAATTATCTGGTTCTCAGTCAATTTGCTGTGTATGCCACTCAAAAGCAGCAAAAGTAAATGAATTAATGCTTTTCCAGCCAAACATCAATGGAATACCTCAGACTGCAACATTTCTTAAGGATGATTAATTGGACAGGAAAACTTAGCAGGATCTGAGTGACTTTGACTTTGGTCAAACTAAAATGGCTGTGTCAGAGCATCTTTGAAACGAAAGGTCTTGATGGGTATGCAATTAATAGTATCTAGCAAAAGTGGTCCAAAAAAAGGAAGGTCACAAATGCCATGATGACAGATCACGACAAAGGCACGATGATCATTTCAAGGAGCTATGGTGGGCTGATGAAATCTGATCCAACAAACGAGCTAGTGTAAAAAAAATAGCTAAAAACTTTAAATGCATCAAAATTGACAGTTTTTGGGGCTGCATATCTGAAAATTGATCAGAGCCCATGGTCACCACTGTCCACTGCTGTAAGGGTCCACAACTGGCAAATGAGCTTTAGAAACGGACCATGAAGCAATCTGATGAATCATGTTTTCCTTTATGTCATGTGGACAGCCAGCAGGACGAGTTATGGGAAGATGGCTATCTGCCTGAGGCAATATGGTGCTCTGGGCAATGTTCAACTGGGAAACCTTGAGTCCTAACATTCATGTGGGTATTATGTTGACATGCAGTGCAAACACTTCTACAGGCCACATCCTTTTCCTCAATGGCAGTGATTCTCCTGATGACAATGCCCTCTGTCAGAAGGATAGTGCAATAAGCCAAACACTACAAAAATATCCCAAGAATGGTTTGATTAACAATTAAGGTGCTGACTTGGTCCCCTAATTCCTCAGATCTCAATCAAATTGAGTACCTGTGAGATGTACTGAAGAGTCCAATCAATGCAGGCTTTAACTCAGACCTTAGAGGACTTGAGGGACTCAATGTCTTCATGCCTGATGTAACGGGAACTCTAAAAAGATTTAGTACATGTCTCGATGGGTCAGAGCATGAATGGTGAACAAGGTGGATATAAATAACATGAGGTAATAGGTTTTAATATTGTGTTGATTAGAGTATATAATAACAGCCAAAGCAAATAATGAATCTATTTCCATAATCCCATTTAAGGGCAAATCCCCTGGAGGGGCAAGTGTCAATTAATTATTCAGATTTCACACATGCAGGAAGAGATGGTCAGCTGTGATATATGGTGTTGACTGATCTCACTTAGCAGTGGTATTCACTATCCCCACCCCCACCTCCCCTTCCCCAGACCCTGGAGAACTACCTCAAAGCTCAAAAGGTCAAAGGAGACAGGCTGATCTACTGTGAAGCCAATGAACAGAAACAGGCGTAATCAACCACCATGTCACATGCAGCAGAGCGCTAAGGCTTGACATTACCATTCAAGCAACATTACACAGATATACACTCAAAATCACAAAGCTATTGAAGGGGGAATTGTTAATCTAACACATATTCATACCAGACAGACCATTTAATGAGAATACTGAGCAAGAGTTTTTTCATAATTGATAAGAGGGTTATAACTAAGGCTGCTTTCAGACTTGCATTGCGGAATATGTGCGGTAAAGTCCATCCGCTCTTTAACCTGAGTTGTCTTTTCAAACATGTCGCTTCCTCACAGACTTTTAACGTTGCGGCTACGTTCGCACATGGGGAAATGTTCCGGATAAGTCGGTTGTCGAAACAGGGTAGGACGTCTTTGTGCTGCGACTTGTCCGGAACATTTCCTTTGCGTTCAGGCAAAACGACGTGCCGCAACATTTCCGCTCTTATGACATGGGGGCTAGCCAGTAAATGTCCGCTACAGCTCTGAGGTAAAAGAGCAGAATGCAACCGGTATAAAAGTCTGCAACATTACCACTTTTCAGAGCAAGTCTGAAAGGGGCTTACATGTATTTCTATTAGACAAAATGGCCGTCTGTTTAAAGTCAAACTTATCCAATATGTTTTTTTTACAAAAACAAAATGCACTTAATTTAAAGTTAAAGGGAAGCAGATTCATTTTGAATTACATTACAGAAAATAAATGTTTGTAAAAACTCAACCAAACAATGAATAAAACAGTCAAAAGGTGTATTAAAAAAGTGTTCTTTACTCTGAGATGCTAGAGGAATGCCCACTAAGATGTTAGAGTCCAAGGGGGTTGAAGTAAGGAAATGGACCCAACTGCAAAACAACGACAGAGGAGAGGAAGCCGAGAAGCAATATCTGGGGTTTTTGATGATGAAACACAAATAGGAAACTATTGATAATCTGTAGCAAGAACACAGCAACACGGAGAACAAGGAGCAACATGAAAATTATTCAACAAGAGTCAACTGAAAACCAAAGAGTCCATACACAAAGAACTACTCACAGATGAGCAGCGGGCAAGGCAATGTGACAATGAGGAACCAGAATCAGGGAGCAGGAAAAAAGCTGAACAGAAAACATCAGGGAATAATCTCAACAAAATAAAAGAGGTAAAGAGACAAAATAGAAAGACAAAATCAACTATGTATCCATTGACAATAGCCATTCCTGTAGCTTTGGTTCTTTGAGTCAGTCCACAACACAAATCTCTGCTGTATGGCACTGGCTCTTCACAAAACTGAACAATGGCATGTTACTTCTGTTAGTCATTGTGCATTTATTGTTAACCACGGTGCAAGAATAATTTTGTCCCTCAATCCACTGAGAATAATACAGATTCTCTTGGTTGACATTTCTATTTTCACATTATTTTTCTGTCATTTAAGCGGGCAGCCCAGGTTTTTCATATGCTGTCATCCAGGGAAGATGTACTTCTGTGTAGAAGGCAGAATATTAAACTAGCTAATTGTCAAATACACAGTAATATGGCATTGATGACTAGTTTAAGGCTAATAAACTGAAATCCTCCATTTTATGAAATCAGTGTTAGGATTTGAAATTGTTGATAGTTGATATTTATGACTCAAAATATCCAGAACAGAAAATCTATGAAAAACCGATCTCCCTCTTCAATTCAGTGCAATATAGCTCTCGGACTTCTCACATGTTTTAAACAACAATTATCTTACAAATATACCATACTTCCATTAAAATGTCTGAATTTGGCTTTACTCAGACTGTAGTTTGTTAATGTAATGTTATTTTCACATTGCATGCAAGTAAAAACATTAACCAGCAACAGTAAATGCAATGAACAAATTGTGGAGACGAAAAGCTCGTGAAAAGGTTAATGTCTTCTTTTACTAATAACAGGCGAACATTTTTAGCCGTCTTAACAGGTGATTTCAGTCAACACATATAAAGACAACTGTATGTTAAATTAAAAATATGCAGGCCATTGGTCGATAGTTTTAACATTTGTTTAAACAAGTGCTACTTAGTGTCCTGTGGGAATACAAGCCCTGTATATCTCATCAACTTTGAGTACATCAAGGTGACTTCACAACGTGCCCCAGCTTACAGCAAACCAATCGCCTTGAAGGCTCTCCACAGAAATATCCCAAGTAAAGTGTTCAAGATGGTCAGCACAGATGCTGCCATCATAAAAGAACGAAGAGCAGCAGTTGCATCTTATTTTTGTGTCTTAGAATAGTCATGTTAATCCCCAGCATAAAGAAAACAGAGACCCTCCCTTGGCACCTTCCTTCAGGGTCTCAGAGGCTCTACTACAGCTGCTCAGATAAAGCTCCTCTACAACGTGGGGCATTCCTTGTTCCATCATTTAAAAGTCTGGTATTCAGCCATGTGTTGCACCAAAGCTAACTTAAGACAGACAAAACTTTAAACATGTATATTTTTACTCTTCTTAACCTTCAAGAAGGCTTCAGTTAAACTGACAGACGAAACAGATGAAATTTCTTTTCATAAAGAAAGTTTTCCTTGTTAACAAAAATACTTTGAGTTTTCCCTCCATCATATGCAATACACTGATTTCCAGCAATTACCTAAAATAAAATAGCCACACGGCTGTTCTGGACACACCTCATAGTAATGAATGTATCCATTCTCCACTCGACAGCTGATCTAAGAGGCTACAGGTAAGTACCCGAGCTCTTCTGTTACAACACTATCTAAGCAGTCACCTTGTTCACTGACTCTTGCTGTGGTATCGTGTTCTTTGTAACCTTGGCAACACTACGATTATGTTCGCCTTCCCATTCATGTCCCAGTCTCGTCCCTCCAAGAAACTCCCGTCCTGTCACGGCACTGGGCTGACAAAGCAGGCACATCACAAAGAGCATCTATAGACTGATCAAAAGAAAGCTTGGAACCCCTTGGCAAGGTATCAGTCAGGTTTCATCCATCCATCCATCCATCCATCCATCCATCCATCCATCCATCCATCCATCCATCCATCCATCCATCCATCCATCATGTACCATCAAAGAGCCATGTCACTGGTTTCAAATATAAGGATATCTATCGAAGTGGTGACTCACACAGCAACAATACAAGCAGATACTGGCTGTAATGATGGAACAATAGCAACTGTGTCAAAAGCCTTTTCTAGGGGTGTCCCGATATCCACATCTCACGATACAATATTATCACGATATGAACCTCACAATACAATATTTATTGCGATATTGCGAGGAATGCTTACAATAACAAGAATGAAGCAATTAAAATTCTTGGCAGTCATTGGTACAACACTTATTGTTATACTCAATGTTATGACATTTTGAACAGCTTGTAAAACCTTTGCTGAAGTGCTGAACATATATTTATGGAGAAAAGGCAACCCAGGCACTATATTAAATAAACTTCACCTAGGGATTAAAACACAGCCTATTTGATCAATAAAAAAACCCAGGCAAGAAAAACTCTCTTGTCATTTGGTTCAAAAGAGTGCACTGGCCTCAAAGGATCATGGTCTATGTAGTTTAGGCAAGGCAAGGCAAGGCAAATTTATTTATAGAGCACATTTCATGTACAGGACAATTCAAGGTGCTTTACATTGC
>JAOXYM010000010.1:22944222-22957672 GCA_028567055.1 Leptatherina wallacei | reverse complement strand
TCCCTCCCCCCCCCCCCCCCCCCCCCACCCGCTTCCTCCTCTCAGCTTCACTCCCCCTCCCTCTGCTTCTTTCTTCCTTATTCTTTCTCCCCCACGTCTGTCTCCCTCCCTCCTAACCGCTTTTCTCTCCTTTCTTATTCCTTCTCTTTTCTTTTGCCACTCTTTTTTTCTTCTGAATTTCTCAGACAGTATACTTCAGGCTGTCTCAATAGTTAATTAGTTTTAATCTAGAAATAATAGCAGCAAACTACTCGCCTTCTCTGGAAAGTTATAATTTCAGCATTTCTCCTACATTAACTGTTGTCTGACTGTTTTGCCAATGGTAGTTGCACCTCCACCCTTAGCGTCACTTTGTGTTGTTGTGTTAGGAAACTGTGTAGCACCTCTATAAGTATATATATATATTAACTACTGAATAGATTTTAAAATTGTGCATTTGAGTAAATGCTCATAAAAAGGAAATGCAAAGTTAAGTATGAAGTGTGATCATGAAAAGATAGAGGCTGTGTGCCTTACAGAGAAATGTGTGTTGAAGGGTCATGCTGAATTGTATGTAGTGAGAAAGGAAGATAAGATGTGTGTGTGTGTGTGTTGTGTGTGTGTTTGTAAGAGAAAAGTAGAGAGAAAGAGAAGTGAGATGGGAAGGAGAGGGTGGGAGGAAGAGAAAGAAATGGGGTGATGCTGTGTGTGCGTGTGGTGGGGTGGAGGGGGGGGGGGGCAGGCACAGTCAGTTCTGATAACAGCAACAGTAG
This sequence comes from Leptatherina wallacei, assembly GCA_028567055.1. NCBI lineage: Eukaryota > Metazoa > Chordata > Actinopteri > Atheriniformes > Atherinidae > Leptatherina > Leptatherina wallacei. The sequence continues at coordinate 22,956,920 of JAOXYM010000010.1, read as the reverse complement.
GAGGAGGATGAGCCGTGGGACCGCCCCACTCTCCCACAGATATAAATAGGAGGTGGATTTTTTTACTCCACTCATTTCTCCTGAAGGATGAGATCCCTGAAACACCTCAAACATCACTCCAGGAACAATGTGGTGAGTTTGTGACTTAGACATAGAAGACGATATTCTTTTTTTGGGTGGGTGGGGGGGTTGGAGTGTCGTGGTTACTTGTTTTGCAGTTTGTCCGTGAGGTGTTTACACTCTTGTCCGTGTGCGTGTCAGAAGAGGAAGTAAGATTACTTTTCACATTTCTATGAGTACTGCAGTGGGAAGAATAGTTGTGTTTGTGTCTTTGCTGCACATTTCTCTGCTTTGGGTCTAATTGTTTGTCCTTAGGTGTCTTTCAGTTGCAACTTTAAATGTGAAAGTACGCTCTTGCAATCATTACTCTACCTTCTCTGTCTACTTGTCATTTGTCTTTTCTCTTTCATTTTGTCAGCCTTTCATTTTGCTGCGCTTTTTCTTCTCTCTACAGCTCCCCTCCCTCCTTCCCCTCTTTCTTTCTTACTCACTCTGTCTTTCTGTCTCTCTCTGACTGCCCCCCCTTCACACACGCTCACACCCCCTCTCCTTTTCCTTTCTCTTTTCCCTCCTCTCACATGCTCACTCAATCTCTCTTCCCCTTCCCTCCCCTCCCTCCCCTCCCCTCTTTCTTTATCTTTCAGCCCCTCCATCTCATTTCTCTCTCTGTCTCCCTCCCTCCACTCCTCCCCCGCCCACAGCTCTTTCTCCTTCTCTTCATACCTCCCTCCCTCTCTTTTCTCTCACTCACAAACACACACACACACACTTTCAAACACACACCCAGTCTCTTTCCTTTTCTTTCTCACAAACACACAGTCTGTCTCTGTCTGACTACTTTAAAAGCAGTAATTATAAATGACGTGGTTATCAGGGCATCCAGGTCTACTCCCCTCTCACACACACAAACACACACCTTTATTCCTGCTCTTTATTTTCTCTTCCTGTCTCCCTCTTTCTCTATCCACTCTTTTCTTTTCTCACAGCATTGTGTCAGGAAAGGAAGCAGCTCTTTCTTATGTGGCAGTGAAGGTTGGAGTGCTGTCTGAGAGGAAACTAGGGGGTCGGAGCTTCTCAATATACATTTACTTAACAGTCAGATCCATGCTGAGAAATAACCTGAAACCAGTGACATGCAATACTCACTTCTCCTTTACCACATAAGGTTTGGTCAAACCACCATTTTTTCCCCCATAGTTTCACTGTTCCACTTTTACAGGCAGTCGGGTAAACATGAGCATGCGGGTCTGAAACACTTCTGAACCATACAATTATGTTAGTGACTCTTATGCATTGGTCTGGAATACAGAATGAGCTCAAAGCTGTACCGAATGTCTGTTATGGATATGAGTCTGCCTGCCGGCATATCTCATCTTGTTAAGGAAGCCCGGTCTTGCAGATTTTATGAAGCTGGCTTGGGTGCTGAGAGACTCTGCTCCTCTCGAATGAGACAGATTGCACCAGTGATGGGCTGACTTTGTTCAGCCAGGCTGTCCCAGGACCCCACAGGAAGTGCTGAGGACAGTCTACGGAAGTCAACTTCCTGGCTGGACCTGCATCCCTTGTTGTGTTCTTTATTATTGTAAAGCCTTTCAAGGAAGGAAGCGGAGTGCTAACACAGATCTGCCTTATCTCCTCAATCTAATGTTCTGTGGATTCAGAGCGAAGACACAAGGCGTAGTCTAAGAGCAGTTTTTCACAGAGAACCCCTGAAAAACATGACCCTAGCATTTTCAGAAACTTTGGGGGAGAGCACAATAGCTTTGATCGGTTTAGAATACAGATTTAAGATCTAAGCTTTATGACAATTTCATTTCATTATGAGGCTACAATGAGGAAATGAGGTTAAATGAAGAAATGCTGAGTACAGCCACTTTTGTAACATTGTAACTAAAGAAAAGTTAGGTGTAGATGTACTAATGGTTCTACTCATGTTGTATGCTTGTGTTTTCTTTCTTGTCTTTCTTTCTTCTTTAGGAGGAAGAGAGTAACCGCTTGGTACGAACTTACCCAAAGATGACTGAGGGCCACGTGGATGTGGGCACACAGACAGAGCCTGTAGTGGTGCTATCTCTGGCTCAGGCTGCTGTTCTTGGCCTCATCTCCCAGAATGAAATATTTGGGGCCACAATTGCCCCAAATGGCTTTTACACAGGGGAGCCCAGAGAGTGTCCCCCTCCTCCGCCAGAGTCAGTGGAGTATGAGTATGCTGACCAGCTGATAGGAGCCAATGGAGACTACCTGGCAGAGCCTGCTGGGGAGCCGGAGCCCCAGCCCCACTGCAGCGAGAGAAGACGGCCTGGGCCCCGTGGGAGGATCAAGAGACCGAGGAGTGATGGAGAATCAGATGCTCTCCCACACAAAGAGCCCACTCCACAGGCACAGGTTAAAGGTGAAAGACTTGAGTCTGATACCCCTCCTTCCTGCATTCATATGAACAGCAGGCATAGTCCTGACAAGTCAGAGGATTCATCTACCCAGCAAGGTTCTCTGAAAGAAGAGCAGGCCTGTGGAAACTGTACCTCGTGTGTGAGAGATACACCCAGGCCACAAAAAGATGGACAACCAGAGCATGAGAAAGAAGACAATTCTAGTCAGGAGAAAGAGAGGAAGGAAGAAGAGTTGGTGGTAGAGGAAGGAGAGGCGGAGGAAGCATTGAACCTAAAGACAAGTGGAGAAACTGTCAGTCCTCTGGAAAACCGTTTTTATGATTCCAGTGAAGTGGCCTATGAGTCTGCTGACATGCAGATGCCAGGAGAGTATGAGGAAAACGGCCAGGCAATGCTGTGGTCGGACCCAGAGGGCCTTGCCAGACGAATGCAGATAGACCGCCTGGATATAAATGTACAGATTGATGAGTCTTACTGTGTAGATGTGGGAGAGGGTCTAAAACGTTGGAAGTGCCGCATGTGTGAGAAGTCATACACATCTAAATATAACCTTGTCACCCATATCCTGGGTCATAATGGAATTAAGCCCCATGAATGCTTACACTGTGGGAAGCTTTTCAAGCAGCCAAGCCACCTACAGACTCACCTGCTCACCCATCAGGGAACCCGACCCCACAAGTGTACGGTTTGTGAGAAGGCCTTCACGCAGACCAGCCACCTGAAAAGGCACATGCTGCAGCACACAGACGTTAAGCCCTACAGCTGCCGCTTCTGTGGCCGAGGCTTTGCCTACCCCAGTGAGCTGAGGACCCACGAGAACAAACACGAGAATGGTCAGTGTCACGTCTGCACCCAGTGCGGCCTTGAGTTTCCAACCTACGCCCACCTGAAGCGCCACTTAACCAGCCATCAGGGTCCTACGACATACCAGTGCACAGAGTGTCATAAGTCCTTTGCCTACCGCAGCCAGCTGCAGAACCACTTGATGAAGCACCAAAATGTGCGGCCTTACGTGTGTCCCGAGTGCGGCATGGAGTTCGTCCAGATCCACCACCTCCGACAGCACGCCCTCACTCACAAGGTACTGAATCACCTTCGCAAAAAAGGGACAGAAACCTTGTGATGTGCCTTTGTTTAACAGTTTATTGCATATATTGAAAGCAAAACTCAGGGTTTGGGTTGCCACATGCTTCCATACAACCACACTTAATCCTAAAAAAAACAAAACATTATCAACTCATGTTTTGGCTTCTTTCACTCAGAGTCTGGTGTGTGAATCTTAACCGAAAATTTGGGGTAAAAGGCACACTTGCATAACAGCCTTTTCTCCAAAACCAGTTGCTTTGTAAACATAGTCTTCAAAGGCCTTGAGTTTTTTGTGTAGCTCAACCCCCTTAAAACTCCCTCCCTCCTTTGTGGTCTGTCATTTGCAAAGCTTCTTCCTTTGTGTCTGATGAATCATTGAGATCTTTTTTATTATATAGTATATTTTATTCTATAGGAGAAAATGCTTCTATTATATGAAAACACAAGTAGGACAAAAGCTAAAACTACAAAAAATAGTTGATTATTTACATTGTTTGACTTTGTCTTCTTCATCAGTCAACACAAACCATACATGAATTGGGTCAAAAGTCAGTCTACAAATGTTCAACCACATGAAAGCTCACGATGACTCATTATTTGTTTTCCTCTCAACCATATATTTAGCCAAATTAATTAAAAGCCCCCCAAACACTTTTTGTTTCTCCAGGGTATGAAAGAATTCAAGTGTGAAGTCTGTGCCAGAGAGTTCACCCTTTCTGCCAACCTGAAGAGACACATGCTGATCCACGCCAGCGTGAGGCCCTTCCAGTGCCACGTCTGCTTCAAGACCTTCGTCCAAAAGCAGACCCTGAAAACGCACATGATTGTCCACCTTCCGGTCAAGCCTTTTAAATGCAAGGTGGGTAGCAAGCAAAAGAGCTTTGTTTTGAGCATGACTGGATCCCGATGTGAAGGAGCGGTACTGATTATGGTCTCGTCTCACAGGTGTGTGGGAAGTCGTTCAACAGAATGTACAACCTCCTCGGCCACATGCACCTCCATGCTGGCAGCAAGCCCTTCAAGTGCCCTTACTGCACCAGCAAGTTTAACCTGAAGGGCAACCTCAGTCGGCACATGAAGGTTAAACACGGTATCATGGACACTACAGTAGATGGACATGGTGAGGAACTATCTCTTGTCCTAATTATGCTGCTTTGAAACAGATCAAATTTGAGTGTGTTGACACGTTATTGTTGGCATATTTCCAAGTGGGACTTCTCTGAGGGCTTCATGTCACATTATTGTCACTCAGTCTGCCCCTAATGCACTCTGACACTGCATGTACTGTAATCGAGTGACCAAGTATTTTGATGTTTCTGTCACTCTCTCGCTGTGTTTAGTAAATATAGACATGCCTGTCTCTATCAGCAGAGACTGAGACAAAGTGAGGGGCAATCCGCTGCTTGTCCTCAATATGGCCATTTGTCTTTAGGAGGAGTACCGTATGTGTGTGCGTGTGTGTTATTGAGGGCAACATGGGATCATATTTTTGTCTTTCCTTCCTTTGTCAGAACCCCCCCAAGAGACAGAAGGGCAGGAGGAGTATGAAGAGGAGAGCTTTGAATTCAGCGAGCGAGAAAACCGAGCTAACAACAACAACACACAAGACGTGGCTAAACTATCTCAAATGGAGTATTACAGCACGTATGGGAAAAGTGCAGGGCGCTTCAGCGCGACATGAATTATTAAAATGATCCCAAATTGAATACAAGAATGAACTAATGAAAACTGGATTGTTTATTTTGGTCTGTTTTTTGCTGTTAAAGGCATAGTGCTTGGATTCCTCCTGAAGGACGTGAGGAGGGCCAGCAAACTGCACATCAATATGCACTGGAGTCACTCAATGCTACAAAATTTGAAAATGTTTACTTTTTACTCAATTCATATTTTCATCTGAAACATTACATATTTAAAGATTATATTTAAAAAGGCAGTTTAAAATATAAGTATTTAGATAAAAAACAAACATAAAGAAGATCATCTGAGCCCTAATATAAAAGATCATTTTTAGGAAGAAGAAGAATTGCATACGTTACACTGCACTTACTCATTCAGACAATCCCGGTTTCTCTCAGTCTGCTGGGGTACACCAATGTGAGGATGAAGGAAGGGAACAAGTGTTCTTTCACTTGCCAAAGCTCATCGAGGTTAATATCTCAATTTCATTTATACTGTGATTAAAGTCTGCAAATTGTATTGACTTAAATTTTGTGTGGTTTGCAACCTGTGCTTTATTGTATATAATTGTACAGAGTATATCAGTCCTCCTGTATGTTGGCTGGAACTGTAATCAGTGCGTTGCACTTGGGACCACTGTGTCTACCTTTTGCATTTCGGCATTAACAAGCTTCACACTGTATTGATCTCTAGTCTATGAATGTAACTTGTTTCCGTGGAATGTTTTCAGATGCAAATGAAGAGAAAAAAAAAGCCCTTTTTAAAAGTTGGACCCGTTTTACCAAAGAACTGGAAAAATAAATCTTGCAGGTGTGGGAGTCGTCAGTCTTTTCCCTCAGCTATATTGAGCTGGGACATTGGATTTTTTGGGTCCAATCGCAGACCTCATGAAATAATATTCAGGTTCATCTCCCACCCATTTGTAGATCTCTAACAATTACACCAGAGAATAAACTTTAGTGCCGCATCTCTTTCGCCACCTCAGCGCATCCAAGTTTCCTCATGACAACACTGCAGCATGCTTTAAAAACAATGCAAACCCTGCATTCATATTGCTTTTTTTTTCCCTTTGCGGGTAATTCTCAACGTGAATTGTCCCAAAATAAAAAAAAATCCTGGACAGAAATATTAAGTGCCCCAGTGTGTCTGCGAGAGCATACCATCCATCATGCTGTACACTGGTCTCAAGTGATGAACGACAACCTCCCAACATGTGACAGGGCTGTGGACCTTGTGGAAAATGATTTGGAAATGCTCAATATATTCAGTTTCCCACTGCTTAGCTTTTCAAACTTGTAACCTGCAAGAAAGTATCCATTTGCAATGTTGATATAGGGCATTTAAAATAAAAATGCTCATTTTTGTGAGTTCTTCCGCTTGTGTTCACTACATCACTATTATAGTGATAACAAGGGGGAAGACGTCCAGCTTCAATAGCTTTCTGTATTAGACTTTAGTGTGAAGATAATATGAATAGAACTGTATGTACAATGTTGTGTACCAGACAATAATGTAACATAATAAATTTATTTACCTTTAAATTATTTGACCTTTTATTTCTTTCCTCAAACAACTGACAAAAAAACACCAACAATGGGTCAAACCAGATTTATTGGCAAGTATGTTTGACAGAGGCTTCAGTCTTACTCAAGGCATTATACAGTATTGAATACAGTACACATTACAAAAATAAAACCTTGCACAAAACAGGAGAACAGGACATTAAGGTGGGGGGGTTCATCAGGTGGAAGGACGACTCAACCATTTAATATCCTAAGAGAACACTATATAATCCTACAGACAGTGTTTTCCTTCTGGTGTTCTGGTGAAATGCAAGTGGATTTATTGACCTTTTAAGTTAAAAATGAGGTACAAAAACAGAGGAGTGACATTGCCATCTCCAGGCCAACTACGTTCGCTCAAGTCCTTCACTTGCCAAGGGCTTTTTCCAGATTTGTCTTGATGGCGTCGAGGAAATCTGTGGTATTGACGTAGTGTTCGTTCAGCTTCACACTGAAAAGGCAAGATCAGATCAGACAAGTCGATAATGCACTTGGGAAACATGGTGTCATTATATGACTTCAGAATTCATTTCTGTTGCTGGATAATATTATCAATAATATAACGATACTTAACGAATGGGCAGTGTGGAGGGTACAAATATCAAGCAAGTTTTGAGTTTGTACTTTCACTGGCAGATCGAAGCTTTTTCTTTTTTTAAATGAATCATTACTGTGTTTATTGGAATATAAACAAAAGTCACACAGTGTTAGGGATTAACAATCTGCCCAACGTGTCAGGTGATATAATTACAGAGCAAAACTATTTTCTTACAATCATTTTGTCAAAGATTGTAAATCATAACCCAAATCCCCCCAAAAATATCCCACAATTTATTCCCAACAGAACATAAACATGTCAGATGTTGAACCTTTTCAACAGTTTGTCTCAGATTAGTGAACCTCTGTCCAGATTATCTGAGTGACTCTGCCTCTCTGAAATGCTCCCTTTTTTTATAGCAGACCAAGAATGATCAATTTTATTTATAATTTATTTTATATTGACATTCACCATCCAATAAATCATGTGCATACATTTCTCATCTATAGTCTGCTCTATATGCCAAAATAGTATTTTGTAGATCTAAGCTTTTTCAAGTCAACTTATGAAGTGGTGCAAAACATAACCAGATACACACATAATGAATAAGGAGAAAAAAGATGGGTGAAGCAGATGGAACATACCTCAATATTCAAGACTATGCAAATCTTATGCAGGGGCTTTAAAATGCTCATAAAATGTTGTTTTTGTAATTGGATATAGATGGACAATCAGGCAATGTGTGTGCTGTATGTTTGTTATCACTCATGTATGTTGGAAATCAGAAGGTTGCTTACAATTAAAAAAATATTTCAATATTTAATAAATCGTTCGAATCTGGATTCACATTTTGATGCGAATTAAAAACATTTTATTTTGCTTTCCCAGATATATTTTTTTAGGAAGATTTTCGAGGGAAAAGAAAAGCTTTAAACTAGTGCCTCTCTGGCAGAGGTCTGAAGTAACATGTCTGGCAATAAAGAAATGTTAAAAAAGTTTTAATGTAAGTTCCCAACATTTATCAAAAGCTAAATCTTGTCATTGACTGTTTCGATTAAAGAAATCTGGCATTGGAAGCACCAAATCTTATTCATTTTTCTGGGTGCCATTATATGCTTAATGTCCCAAAACGTAAAGATGCTCAGACAAATAAATGGATATATTCTTCAAATTAGGACTGCAACTAATGAGGTTTTGTATGAGTAATTCATCTGAATTATTTGGGTTATAAAGTGTTTGCCAGTAGTGGAAAAAAAAAATAAACAAAGGATTTAAATTTCCCAGAGCTCAAGATATCATCTTCAATAGTTGGTTATGGCCAACCAACAGTCCAGAAGAGAAGTTAATAAAAACCAACAAGCGTCATGTTCTCAGCGTCATAGCTTATTACAGAAACAGGTATGTTTAGATGGCATCGTATCATTCAAGTGTGGCAGATTATTTTTCTGTCTAACAGTAATGCAGTGGCATTACGGTCCTAGCTAAACTTTAATCTTTTTTATTGAAATGACGGGCCAACAGGAACGACTTTTCTTTCCTAAAATCTTTGTGTCTATATTAATACCTGAAGAGTTTGGACATTTTTGTTACCGTGAATAGTTTAACTGATCTAAGAAATACCACCTAAAAGATTTAAGTTCTTATAACTTACCAAAATCTAAGGCTACAATTAGCTTGCTAGAGCTTGTTTGCAATCAAAAGGTCACATAATGCAAATTTCCAAACATCAAAGCAGTCAGTGGCCATAAACTCCTCTGAGCAGTTGTTTGACCTGCATTGGCAACTTTAAGCTAGAATTGGCAAGCAGGATTTGAAAGTGGCACTTCCTCTAAGCCCCTCCCCCTCCCATCAATGCTCCGTTTGAGCCATCTATTATTATGAATTCGAAAGTTATCATGTTGAGAAAATACTAAGAGATTTCTGTTCTTAACTTTCACTAATCTCTTGGGTCAAACCATTTCTTAACCTCCAAAATCCTTTTGGATAAACCATCTTTATGTAACGCATAGTAAACTCATATTTGCCATTTGGAGCACTGACCGCAGTCTTAATAAAAATGGGTCACGCTGCACTTTTTATTGGTGATATGAGCCAGTTTCAGGTTTACAGCCAGCTGCGAATTTGTTGGGTCAGTTTGATGATTATGAATATTGTTATTTGACCACATCACAATGCAGAAAAAAACATGTCCCAGTGGTCTCACTACAGAGTTTAGCCAGCAGAGAGCGCTCTGAAAGCAGTGTTTACACTCAGTCAGCACTGAGAAGCTGAGCATGATGGCATTGTAGGTGAAACTTCCAACATATGTCTCATCTTTCATGAATAAAATTGTTCAGTTAGACAGCAAACTAAACTGAGAGCTGACCCGTTTGGAGTGACTGATGAATTCATGTTTACACATTAGCTTCCACTTAGTTGTTGCATCCAGGAAGTGGCTAGTTAGCCATTTTACACTTAGCATCACATCTAACCAGCTAGTTCAATAACAACATAATGTGCTGAATGAGTGACTTAATGGCTGCACTTACAATCTGTTTGGGAGTGTGATTTTAATGGAGGCTATCATTGATGGAACTCTAGTTATTGGAGCTTTTTTGTCATTTTTAAGATTAATACTTTTAAGACCAAAAAAAAAAAATCATATAACATTTCCATCTGTGACATGCACAAGACATTATCTCTTTTTTTGCGAGTGTCTCTTTATAATTTGGCCATATGTTTGAAAGGGGGCTGTGAAAGAGTTGTGTTCATTGTTCCGTGTATCATTGATATCTAATCATGCTTATTTAATTCTTTTCTAATTTTACTGTTGTTTAAATTATAATGTTTTTTTTTTTACTTTGTCCTAAGTATTTAGATTGAGTTCTCTTATGCATATAAGTTGATATACAATTACAGGAAATAAAAAATATATATTTATTTGTTCCAAAAATATCAGTGGGCACTACTATAAAAAGTATCAGTCAAAACTTCGGACACACCTAATCATTCGTTTTCAACAAGCAGCTATGTCCACATTTTTAACGTAAGTGATATTATAATTTTAGTAAATCAACTACTACAATGTAAATATAGGCTTTTACAGTAAAAGGAACTTACTTGGACAAGCCGTGGATGCAGCCTGCAAGGTCCTTGGTCATAGTGCCACTCTCAACAGTCTCGACACACACTCTCTCCAGAATCTGAGAGAACCTGCAAATAAACAAATGCATTTTTTAAGAAGCCACATTTCACATCAAGGTCTGCATGTTTCCAGAAAAAAAAAAAAAAAAGAAGACTATATGTCTTACTTTATAAGGTCGGGGTTGCCATCAAGTTTTCCCCGGTGCTCCAGGCCTCTAGTCCAGGCAAAGATGCTGGCGATTGGGTTTGTGCTGGTCGGCCTTCCCTGAAAGCACAGATGAAGATGGACATTTTAAACTATTTTTCAAGTTTTGGACATCTATTTTATTTTTCTAAATCACCAAGTTAAGAACCTCCCATTTTGATGCTTCTGGAAATACATGTCATACTCCATTTTTACCACATGATGGCAGTCAAGCTCTACAAATTACAAAGTCTGAAAGACAATAAAACAGCTTCCTAGAGGTCTGACTCTTTTGTTTCCAAGTTGAAACGTTTTCCAAAACAAAGCTGAGTGACTGACAGAGACTGATGGTTGCTCACCTTCTGGTGCTCACGATAGTGCCTGGTCACAGTGCCGTGGGCTGCCTCAGCCTCAATAGTCTTGCCATCAGGACAGACCAGAACTGATGTCATCAGTCCCAGAGAGCCAAAGCCTAAAACAGGAAACAAAATCCTTCCTTAGTGCAGCCCACACCAGCCCCCAAACTAGCAAGCATCCTTACGTGATTTTATATTTAAGCATTTCATAATACAATTTCAAAGGAAGAGGCAGAGGTGTCGTTTTCAAAATATCTCACCCTGTGCAAGGATATCAGACTGCACATCTCCATCATAGTTCTTGCAAGCCCACACAAAGGCTCCAGATGACTTCAGCACTTGGGCAACCATGTCATCAATAAGCCTGTGCTCATACCAGATCTTCAGTTTATCGAACTCTGGCTTGTAGTGCCTACACGGTGCACAAAAACAAACCATTACGTTTACTGTGTTGCCTTATGACATTCAGAAAGGTAGTTTAAGAATGATTCTTGCATGTTTACAAAACAAAAGGAAGAGGACACTCACTTTTCAAAGATATCCTGGAAGATGTCTTTAAATCGTCCATCATAAGCTTTAAGAATGGTGTTCTTTGTGCTCATGTACAGCGGCCACTTCTTGCCAATGGCGTACTGGAAGCAGCTGTGTGCGAAGCCTGTAATAGACTGGGAAAAAGAAGGAAAACAAACATTTCATAACTGCTACAGGTTTTATCAGTTGTAGCAAGGTTCACAACCTTCCCCTTGTCAAGATAAAAGTAATCTACAATGACCTCTGATGTTATTAAACCAAACAGACCGAGGTGATGAAGCCAAACAGTAGCAAAGCAGGCCAAAAGATATCCTGGTTCCAGGTCTGTGTAGTAATTCAACATATCACTTCAGCATAATTTAGAAGAACTGTTTCTTTAAGCAGAATCCTACAACATCCAAAGTTCATGTACTGCAATATTACAATGATAAAACACTTAGACTAGTAAAAACAAACTGCAGGGATTCTGTATACTTGTCACCGGTGGAAATATGTTCTGCCAAAATAAAAGCTGCAGCATCTTCAGAATTATGATTTTTTTTTTTTCAGATGTTATAAATGTTAATGAATGTATGAATGGATCCATATAAACATAAAATCTATATCTGCACACATTTACGGGCCATATTAAGAGTGTAAAATTGCACTCAGGAAATGTGTAAGCAAAGACCTGAGGACCTGCAGGGGAACCATCTGGCTACATGCATGCTACTCAGCATCAATGGGCCCCCCGTGGCCAACTTTCAGTACAGCAGAGCCTTACAGCTCCTTTCCCAAAACAAGAAAAAAATCAAGTCATCTCTCCCTGGCTGCAGACTGTGCCATTAGACAAAGTTACATTGTGTTTGTCTTGGGGGTTGCAAAGCTATGAATGAATATTGCACATCTCACTGTTAATTTCTCTCATAAGCACATAGTTTGCTCACCTCATCTGTGTTGTACATTCCCATTCCACAGCCACCGGCAGGAAAGTCATAGACCTCCCATTCCTTGCCTGAACTTCCGTCAGCAGGTGTGAAGATCATCTTGAATTTGCCAGGCTGGTCCACAACAAAGTCTGTGGCTCTGTACTGTAGACGAAACAGAAAGCTGAACCTTGAGAAGTGCCTTGGGCCAGGGCTGTACAGTGCGAGCGTTTCACTCGCATATGCGCCTAAAAATAGATCGGTGCGAGTGCAAAAAATAAAAAGG
>JAOXYM010000010.1:22905482-22922472 GCA_028567055.1 Leptatherina wallacei | reverse complement strand
TTTATGACCAAAGATGCTTGAAGTGATTCTGCAGCTTGACCTGATCCCAGCTGTGCCTGATCATATTCATGAACAAGCACCTGTCTTCCTTCTCTCGCATCTTTTTACTTTTTTTAAAGTGCCAAAAAAAAGCACACTAATGTCTAGGGTTGCAAAGGGTTGGAAAATTTCCGGAAAATGTCCAGTAAGTTTTCGGAAACTAAGCTGGGAAATTTTGGAAATATTCCAAAGTGGAAACTTTCCACTGGAATTATTGGAATTATTGGGAATTGATGGTAAATAACTGGAATACTGAATAATCAGTTATTTCACTGAACAACAAATAGAAATATTGTTGTGTAAAATAATTCCTCAACATCATTTTTCAACCCTACTTTTGTCCATCCTTCTAAAACAGACAAAGTTTGGACTTGATTCGGCTGCCGAGAAGAACTGAGTTATTGAAACTAATAGGAATCAAGGACAAGAAGCAAAGACTGAAACTTTTTCCCTCAATACTTAACTGTTGGTGTCGAGTAGAAAACCAGGTGGAGACCATTCCCCTCCAACAGTCACACATGCCATCAGGCAACATCATCCTTATGGAGATTAGATAGGTTTGGCAGTTGTGTCATATTTGAGTAAAAAGTAAGAATCAATTCTGTAAAATATACAACTCAGTTCTACAAGAATAAAGCTTTTTTGCTGTGCCTTTTTACACCGCTACCTGAATACCCAATGAAGTCTTAAGTTTGACTCGCCAGTCTTATTGCTGAGCAATCAAGGAGAGAGAGCAATCAGAGAAATCTGATTTGCATTTGCAGACATGTATTGCTTTATTTTTGTGCTGCTTCATGCTCCATTTTATAAGTTACGTAACAAATGTACAAATGACAAAGCTCATATTTCCTTCTTAGCTCCATAAATAAAGGTGAGGATTATTTTCCAGATAACTGGAAAAGAATACTGAGGGAAAAGCTGGTCTAAATTTAAACTTGTAATTGTTATTTTTTCCCCTAAATGAAATAGTCCAAAAATCCATTTTTCACATTATCTTTACAGACACATTAATTACTGATGGTGGTAACTGAGGACTCTTATAAAAACACTGACAAAAAATTTAATTTGATTTGGATCGGTTAGGTTGTTTCGGGTTCACTTAATGTCAGGATCCGCACTGCCTCTGATCTGGTGCATCTAAAACACATCCAGCAGACACAGAGCAACATTGACATTCATTTGAAGTCATGCTCCTTGCTCTGGTAAATGTTAGCTCAACATTCAATATAATTTCAACTCTGTTTTGCAATCCTTGACTCCCAAGAGATACTTCTGCCTTTCTAGGCAGAAAGCTCCACAGTCATCATCAGCTAGTTGCTAACTTTAGCTGTTATCTATCTGGTGCAGGTAGAGTACAATGGGTTCAATAGAGCTTTCTTAGCAAAAATAGCTGCCTGCTAGGTTGATGAGAGCAAAAGTGTGGGCTGGAAAAACAAAGCAATTATCTGAAGTAGATCTAAAGGCCCTGTCGAGATGAGTAGAATTGCAGAGGTGGTTGAAAAAGTAACTATAAGTGACCCGGTTTGTATTATTCAGATATTACTGAATAGCATTAAAATAAAAGAAAAAAATATTAATATTAATATCATTTTAACACTGGATTTGACTCAAAGGTTTTTTTTTATGCTGTATCTCTGGATCAGACAATTAAGTATATTTTTTGTGCTTTAATATTTGATAATTTATAAAAATGCATAAAATCTAGAGGCCACACAGTAAAAAAAACTTAGGCTTTAATCCTGCTGCCCTCTTTGACTCTTTAAGTTGCCTGTTCAGCCAATTTGTGGTAAATGACTGACATGTAAGTGTTTGCACACATGCTCATATTGCTCTGTGCAGTTTAAAAAGGCTCGGACTCTACGACTCATTAACACATCGTGGTCTCTACGGTTTGTAAACAAAAAGATCTTGATGAAGGATGGAACAAATACAGAAAATTGATAAATACCCTACAGTAATATACTACTTATCACAGTCAGATATTGCTCTATGACACTGCAAGTCATCCCGTGGTTCATAATTTTTCAGAATGAAAAACCTTTGGAGCACACGAAGAATACACAAGTTTAATATTGCATTCTGTACCAATTGCAGTGACTGCGCCCGTAAAGCTGTGGCCCCCCAGGCACAAGACGATGAGGCCGCCAAGAAACTGTGGGATCTGAGTGCCTCTATGGTCGGTCTGACACAATCACAGTGACATTGATGATGAGGACGATTGCCGTCTTCGCAGTACCAAAGCACGGCCGAGCAGCCTGAGGATGGACAGGTGCTCCTTCCAGTGAGCATCTGCCTGCCTGTTCAGAGTTGGACCCCAACTGATTGAGACAAATGAGTGAACAAGCAAAACACAGGAATTCACAAGTAATAGACATTTATTTAGAATGTACAACAAATTACTTGCAAAAATACTATGGATTAAATTGTCGTTCTCAAACAGAAGCACTGCTTCACAGATAAGTTACGTGGAAGCTGTGCGATCTTCAGATTGCCATTAGAAATTACATTTTAATTGACAAGTTTCACCAATGTCTGAATTGACTGAGGGTTTAACATGTAATTAAGTCTTACTTGGGAAGAACACATAAGAATTACAAGTGCTTTTACGAGCGTTTTCATCGTGGTTAATTGGGACATTTTCAGGTTGTTTTCTGGTTGTTTTTCTCCTGGGCATAAAACCCGCTGTTTTACCTGTTATTAAGGCTTAAAGTCAATTCCCATCTTGTGTATTCGTCATGAATCTTTATTTTATGTCAGACCAGCAGCTTTAAAATGAAACATATGCTGATTACATCAACATGAATTAAAATGGCATTAATACAACAAATGTATCTTTTTTTTCTCTTCTTTTAGTTTTTTTTTTCCTTTTTATCTTGAAGGCACTTTGTACAAAATTGCTACAAACAGTCAGACTTCATCTCACTCAAAGCTACATCTCAGACAAGTGCATCATCAATCTCTTGTCTTTTCCAGAGAAAATCCATTAATGGTGCTAATTACATGTGCACAAAGTGCACCCGAGTAGCCTGCTGGCTACAAATGAACCCTGTAAGTTCCCTACAATTACATGATCATATGAGAGAGGAACAAGTACCATGTCTTGGCATCTACATTCAAATGTGTAAAAGATATACAACATATGCTGTGAAGTCAAGTTGGCTGTAGCACAGGGACAAAATCTACCTATATTGCTTAGTTTCAATATATGTATATTTATTTTGAATAAATTATACATCATTCAACATCTAGATGGCTGTGTCTGCACAAATGAACCTATGGATTTACTTCCTGACAAGTTATGTTTACATTTCTACTTCCACAGTATTTGCTGCATTGATGCCTCTAACTAATGAGCAAGCTCTTCAAAATCAGAAAGCTGTTTCATTTGCTCCACTTGCATAGAGTGCCTTCTAACAAGTTTCTTCTTCGACTTGAGGCCTCCTCTCTTTGGTGTGTTGGGTGCTACTGGAGCTATAGATCTAATACCTGTAGCTAGAGGTGAGGAGGCCTTGTTACTAGCCCCTATATCAGGAATGGGAGGGTTTGGGTTGATGTTGAGAGGGGGCAGGTGGCCAGGCCTGGTGTGGGAGATGTAATCCAGCAGCAACGTGCCTGAGCCCCTCCTCTCCAGGAGGCCTGGTGCACGCCTGCGTGCTGTGCTGGGAGAGGATGTGCTGGCATTGCTGTCAAGAGATTCTCTGGAACTGGTAAGCATCGCAAGCGGAGAGGTGTTTAGTTTCCTTCGTTCCACTGGGACTTTAGGAGAGTCTAACATGGCAGAATCTGAATAGAGTTGTGAATCTGAGTCATAGTGATCATTTCCCAGGCGTCTTCGATGCATTGTGTCTCTCAGGCTGACTAGTCCACTGCTGCAGCTGCTGCTCTCCTGCTCCGTGGGCACGGTACTACGCCGAGCCAGCGGCTGGTGCTGGCCAAGAGATCTTTCATAGGATGGTTTAGATGTTGGAGGAACTGATAATGAGGTTGTCATTTTGCAGGGCTGTTCACCTACCAGAGGGAATAAGCTATCCTTCCCATCCACACTGTTCTGTCGGGATAAAGCTGACCTCTTATTCAAAGAGAGTCCATTCACCCCTACAACTACATCCTCATCAGAGCCAGCTTTCTTGCTCTCTTCATAGGCGGCAGCTGCAGCCAGGACAGAAGGAGCAATCAACCCCCAAGGCTCTGATTGCAGCCGCTTCAGCTGAGGCAGACGTGCACGCTTAGGGTTTGCTGGTCGGCGTGTTGGAGATGTGGGCCCATTTGGAAGCTTTGCAGCAGAATTGGGATTTTTTAGCTTTGTCTGGAAACTGAAGACGGTGTGTTGTTGCTGTTGTTCAGATGTTGGAGATGCAGTAACATCAATATCTGAAGGAGAAGCACAGTATTCTGCAGACCGCTCAATCAGCTCTGGAGATGGGGGGACATTAAGATACTGTTTGGTGGTTTTTGTGCCAGATGGTGACTTGTCTGTAGTGATTATGATTACCTCCTTGCCCTTTGCTTTGCATGCATCCAAGAGTAGTTTTAGTGTCTCCTTGTCATCTGCATTAATGGCATAGACCAAAGCTGAGGCCCCACTCCTGTCCTCTAGACTGGGATCAGCACCGTTGCACAGGAGATGATCCACCACCTCATGTCCTGCCTTATGGATACAGGCATGCATCAAAGCTGTCCTGCCTGCTTTGTCCTGTATGTTGGGGTCTGCTTGGTTGTCCAGCAGATATTTGACGAGCTTCGACTTGCTCACACTCTGTTGGTCATAGTGTGTTGACATGCAGGCTACCATGAGTGGTGTCTCCCCACGTTCATTGCTCTCATTGATATATGCACCGCCTTCCAACAGGAGCCTTGTGAGTCTCAAGCGTCTGAGCCATACCGCCTTCAGGAGTGAGTTTCCATCTGTGCGCAGCTCCAGAATATCTACCATTTTCCAGCCAGTCACAGATCTTCTCAGTATTGAATTTACAGCTTACAGCCCTTTGAACAAAATGTGGAATTAGTTCAACTTATATCAGAAAATCTTGTAATTAAGACACAAGTTTGTTTCTTCAATATTTTGCCAAATGATCACAACCAGCAGATGGCAGTCTGCTACAGCCTAAACATTATAAACATAGCTTCTTATTCTCTTTCATAATAAATAGAATATATCCCTTATTTAATGAGCCAGATGGAAGCAAAGCACATAGATTGAAGGAGGAGAAGGAGATTGCACTGATCATGCTCCTTTCCCAAAACGCAAAGGCAGCAAAGTACACTACCTGTTAGAGTCACTAACACTTCTGATAAACGATCAAGCGATGCTATTTGGGTGTTACAATTAAAAACTGATATATATCTCAAGAAAACAGCTCGCGCATATTTCCCATCACGTCCTTCGAACAGACAAATCCTCCACCAGTGCGCAAAAACACCAGCATTGTTCATCTTTCTTTCTATGGCATTAAAAATGTCTATGAGGCTGCGCTTTATGTAACATAAGAAAAAATAATCATTGTCACAAACACACGGTGACATTAGGTGAAGACATTTGAGAGCCGCATTAATCGCTGTCCGCGATTCTTATTTTGGATAACTTGGAGAAAGACGCGCTTCATAACACTGTTACAGCTGATCGTCCCAATTTTTTTCTTCATTGAATCTTTGATTTCTTATCATGAATATCAATTTGCGAATATGATCCATATGTCTTTGAAATCATATGCAATTGAATAGGTTCGTCTGCATTTCGCCAGCCTCCTCTAACACTGACGTACGACAGCCTATAAAGTTGAATTCATAACCTTCACTTTTACTAATTCTGCAACTGAACAATTTTCACAAATTTCATAGCTTGTATTCTTACCTGGTCAGAAAGATTCTCCATGTTCAAAGTACCCAGTGTCATCTAAGAGGGAAGATACTAGGGGGTAAAATAAAACATTTAAAACACAAAGTTTGTTGCAGGTCTTTGCAATATCCCTATTTATCAGCCGTGGCTGCTCCCATCGATGCGTCCTAGTTTGGGTTAAAGTGTGCCGTGCCTCTCTGTCACCATAGCTCATGAGCTGTGTGGATTTTGTTATGGAGGCACGCTACATCAGTCCAATGGGGAGTATTCCTTTCACTGCGCACTCAAGGATCACAACCTGGAGATGCAGCGGGTTATAAATAACTTAGTTTCTTGCTTGTTGAATGAAACGTGTTTTCTCTTGACGTCAGTGCCGACCGAAATAAATTGCGTCTGATGAAAACCTCTGTCCTGATCTTTCTATCTGCAGGATGCAAACAAAAAGAGCGCCACCTCTTAAAGTCATGCCAGTTTTCGGTGTATTTGTATCTTATTTATATTATTTAAAGGTAACAATTTGTCATTTAAAGTAGCACAGGAGCAGAGTTTGGCCTAGATATGATGAGAACAGATATCTTGTGGCTTTTAGTATTGCTGGTTTGTGAAAAACAACAATAAAAAAAACTGTAACACATGCCTCAGATAGTAAGTCTGTGCTATAAATAATACTGAATCTTTCTGCAGTGTTGGAACATCAGTGTTGGAACAGAGGCAGGCTCTCTACCTGTCATGTAATAAAGGGCACAGCAAAGACAATTCAGCAGTGAAATGTGACAAAGGAATCTGCTCAGGATCATGCTGTTTCTTACAGGAAATTCCAGTATGTTACACTCATGGTCTGTCTTTTTCATTAAAGTTAGGAATTGTAGAAAAACAGTTTCTATTTCATACATCACATCAGATGATAAATAAGATTTTAAGGCTACTTAATGTGCTTATCTCCTACCAGTCCTGTCTCTCATGTTTCACTGCTCAACAAACTGACATGGTGCTGAATATTTCTTTGCACCTATATATATTTGCGC
Organism: Leptatherina wallacei; assembly: GCA_028567055.1. Taxonomy (NCBI): domain Eukaryota; kingdom Metazoa; phylum Chordata; class Actinopteri; order Atheriniformes; family Atherinidae; genus Leptatherina; species Leptatherina wallacei. Next base: position 22,915,572 of record JAOXYM010000010.1, on the reverse strand, counting down.
TGTACAATTAAAGAGGCCAAAACTTGTAGCAGCCATCACAAGCTATACAGCCTAATAGGGACATTTCTATTTTTAGGTTGCTATGAGACAGCACAGAGGCAGTTTCTAATGAGAACAGTGATGTTCTCAGCCCTGCAAGGAACAGGTAAATCAGACACACAACATTCCACCAATGACAAAAAGGCTTTTAAGGCATTTACGCAGCTATTTTTTTTTAAGTGGTGCCCCCCCACCCCCTTCCTTTCGCTCTTGAGTACGCCACCACCACGTTCAATCATTAGTCCTCTGACCCCTGCTCTTTTTCCTCTGAGGCTGCGACTAATCACTTTATTACCCATCCTAACACCTGATGTCTCAGGACTCCAGTTGTCAATGCAGGCAGTGCTTTCTCACCTGTGATTGGTTTCTTAGTCCCTGAGGATGTGTTGTTTACAAGGCACATGAAGAGAGGGGTTTTTATAAAACAGCAGACACTGTTGTCACCTTGTCAAAATATAAGTCCGTCTGCAGCCACATTCAATAGGTATCATCATAGAAATGCAAATGCAAAATAAGGTCAGATATCTTTGTTTGGTAAATTCTAAACTTATGTGACAGCTGCACTGTTATCTAGAACAGTGCAGCTATTTCTGAGTGGAAAATCAAAAAGGATGTCTCAATTCTTTTGATGCAAATGATGATGAGTTTTAATTTTGTGCATTTGATTTTAAATAAGACGCATTATGCACAGAGCTGCTGTCTGCAAAAGTATGATGTACCAGGGATCAGCTCACTAGTTAGATACATTCATTAGCACTGGGAGCTACATAGACTTCGGTGGTCCTCATATGGTGTGATCTTTGCCCTGACAATGCTGTCGTCTGCTGTATATTAAAGGGGGAAATAAATAATTTCAGCACTGCCACCCCTGGGAGCGCTTTCCATTTTCAGATTCTTACGTCGCAGCTGCTGCTCCCCCCCCCCCCCTTCCCCTCTAAATATAACCTTTTCTTCTGTCTGCATTGTGAGATTTTTACTCATCAGGCTGTAGCAAAGCACTGGGACTATTTATAGATCCTGTAAAGGACAAATATAAAATCAACACTTTGGAGTCTGATCACAATGTCTCCTTTAGTAGTTAGTCAGCAACAGTAAACTGACAATTTCATGTCAAAGTGTCAAGATTTAAAACATGACAAGGAAATTAATCTCAGTGAAATGAAGATAGAAATTGAATATGTGATTAAATAATTCAATCTGGACGTGATTACTCCAGTACCAGACCACAGTGTTTATTTTCAATATTACATGCCGATTTAACGTCTGGCTCCACAGACTTATCAGGGGATGGTGGGAATCAACAATGATCTCATCAAAGATGGAAAAATGCACTGAATCTTAACAGTATGATATTTGCATATATTTGACTCTCAAATATGCTTCAAAAATAGATGAATGCATCATTTTTCAGGATGACATGAAATTTACAATATGTAGCCTTTGAATTGATTCAGTGATGGAAAATGTATGTATTTTATTAATCAATGATAGTATTATCTGAGAAATCTGACAATCAATGTGACAATCAATAACTAGTATGAAAGAAACTGTAGAAGCTTCTATCAAGTTAACCGGTTTGAACAGAAGCAGTTCAGGAGAAAGCTTGAAATGCCACTTCAGAAGCTAATTTATTATAAAAACTCGAAAGAATTTGAAAAACCTCCATGGCTCTCTCTCGAGAGATACAAAATTCTCCCACAAGAACCTCTCTGCTACTTAAGCCCAGTGAAAAGCTGTGAAAAAACTGTTTTATTGGGATTACATGTTTGGGAAAAGTGACATTGTGGAGCCTCGACTGGTTGCTGGGAAACTGCCACATACCAAGAATTAGTCAGACACGTAACAAACCCCAAAACTGTTGAATTTTTGTTGGTGTTTTGTCGTAACACATTGGCTTTTGTTCCCATTTTGCCCCGTTTGAAATCTCTCTCTGGCATAGAGGCACAAGAGCTGTACTGTGCTCTCAACAGGAAGTAAATAACACACAGGGTAATGTTTTCTTTGATGCACACAGAAAAAGATTAGAAAAGTCTATACACAGACAAAAAGCTGGACCTGATCAGAAGGACCGACTAAAACCACAGATTTCTGAATATACAGTTTTCTATAAGACCGTCCTGTTACAGAGATCTCGATAGATTCTGCCCAACATCATTTGCATTTCGAAGAGGATGATTTCTCCGACACCTGTTGTTGTGGTGCTGTTGCGTTTCTTCCTCTGTGGTGGTTGTCTCTTTAAAGACTGAGTTTGACATTCTCATGGCATTTGGTGTCTCTGCGATTGTATCAGGCGAATGTGTGGGCTGCGACAGCAGTAAACTGGCACGAACCCTGCTTCAGCTTTTGCACCGGACTGCTCCTTGCCTCCCCCCTACCTCGGCAGATTTAGGAAAAAATGCCTCCAGTGCAGCTTAACCCCCCCTCCATCATCCACTCATGATTATAGCCCGTGAAGTATAACACATTTTCAGACACTTTCATCTTTTCATATTGAAAAGTGCTACTTTCTTATACTTGAAATGTTGAAATGGTTCCACTCCTCCTCTGCCTCCTTCTTCACTCCTTCTGTTCTTTCACATCTTGCAGTGCAAACCAACACCTGCCCTTCTGGCGAGCAGTAATTGAGCCGAACATTATTCAAGAGCATTATACAGCCAGCAGTTTTGCTGGGTGATCATTGTGTATGTCGGCTGTATCCTAGGAGATTGGTGCATATCTAATAAGGAGTTTGTTACTCATTTTGCAGAGTGGGCACTTTGATGTCCACCGTGTTGAATTTTCTGCTTTAGCTCCACATCCTCCTAATGAAGCAGAGGGCTAGAAAACTCAAAATTGGTTGCTTATCAACTCTACAGTCTTCTTATTAGGAGCTGTTGTGAAGCCTTTAATTGGATGCTGGAATAGGAAGTGCCTTAATAGCTTGTCAGTCATCAACTGGTCCGGATATATCCACAGATGACAGTAATGTTGAAAACATTAAGAAATCAAGCCATCAACAAGAAAACTGGGGGCTTACACCCTTTACATCAACAAGTGTTTAGATTATTTATCAAGTTTAGTTTCATGCATGTTTTAGATTCTGTTTAACTTCTTCTCGACTTCCTAATTAGAAGCAAAATTGATGTTTTGGTAGAATCTGTCACATCTGTGTTCACACCACCAAATCAGCTGAATCCCTTTGCCTTCTAATAAGTAATCTAATGAAAGACTACAGAGAAAATGCACAGCCTTCTCTCAAGTGTGTTGAGATTACTGAAAATACCTCTTCTTAAGTGTCTAAAACCGTTTAATAGCTGTAGCGTCTTACTGCAGATCAGCAACAGATGCGGCGGAAGTTATTGGTACAATGAAGTAGAAAGAGATAACAGTGTTTTGCGCTCAGTTTCTGAGCTGTCAGAAGTTTGGGGCTGTCAGAGTATGTGGGTACATCAGTGTGGATGAGTGGCTGTTCTGACAGTCAGTTAGAGAACTTCACTCAGCTGCTTGTGGTTCACACCCCTGAGACTGTGACGTATTTGACACCATGAGGCGCACTGACCAAAATACACCACCTCTGCAGCACAAGGTGAGGAACGAGCTTTTTCTGTGCGTGTTGTTGTCGGTGACGTCAAATCATCTAGCCCTGTCCCCGAGGATGTCTGTTGATGAGCACAATCAGACATGACAGGACAAAACAGGATCAGCCTCGCTTCTGCAAAAAGTGTCCCGCCTCAGAGACTATCAATAGATGGGAGGCTTCATGAACATGTGCTGTAAGGCAGCATACCTGCCACGTGTTGACCGGGGACTAAATTATACTCTTCTGGGTTCATTCACAATTAATCACTGAGCAGCTGGACTGACTGTCTCAACCATTATAGGGCTGATTTGTACTATTTATAAATCTATTTTAATGAACTAAAGTAACGATGGAGTTAAAATTATGCTTTAGCAATAAAAGATTAGTGAATAGAGATTTTGTTCAGATATTGAGTCCCCCATGTGGAAAGTGTAAGACAACATATGTTATGCAGCTGGGTCTTATCAGCTGTGTTAGTAGGTGGGAAGAGCTGGCAAGTATCAGAGGGCAAACAAAAGTCAGTAATTATTGCTGGCTGTTATAAGAAAGGAGCTTTTAGACACTGAAAACTGTCAGTGAGTATATAGCAGATCTTCACATACTTACTGGTTTGAAAATGTCTGAAAAGATTGAGCCCTAAAGCAACACAATAAGTCCATGTTTACAGTGCTGTAAAAATTAAGACATGCTCCAAATCTCTGACTATCAACACACCGTCACATAAGTTCAGACCACAGGTTTTTTTTTTGTTTTTGGATTATTGTATTATTCACATTTCAAATGCATTTCTCTTGTGATTGGGAGTTTTGAAGTCCAGATTTGTTCAGACTACACGTTTTAAAGCTTAACTCGTCTGACATCTGTATCAAGTAGTCTCTCCCTTTGATCATTAATGTTGCATTAATATACAAGTAGTTCCTGGTCATTTGGTCTTTTTTTTCTTAGCTGGCTGTAAAAGAGAAAGAGGCAGTTTCTCTTCATGTCTTCTCTCTCATGAGTCTATTACAGTATGATGATGCATAATGGAAACATCAAAGAGACATGGGTGCTCTCACTGATTAATGATTAACCAAATTCTGCTGAGTCTCCTAAGCAGATTATAGTTTCAATGCTCTTTGTTAGTTTTATTGTATGCTTGTTATTTTCTTTTTCCACATTTCAACCCATCATGACCACTGATGCCATCTCTTATACTCACATTGGCTGTAGATCCTCACCAAGATCTCATTCCCTCCAAATTCTGAAAATATCAAATATGCTAGATATTCAGACCAGGACTGAAATGTGAGCAACTGATGACTGCTGATTAAACTGCTGATTTGCCTCAAATGTAAACCATTTGTTTGCAATGTGAAAACTGGACTTAAAATCTTGCAGTGTGAAATATAGTTTTAGAGAAGCAACATAGTATAAAAGTCATGGTCAAAAGCATATTTCTATCAACCAATCAGACATTACTTAATAGGCTGCAGTAACTGAATGCTGTGATATCAAATAACAAAACACAGGGATTTAAAAAAGATTAAGAAACTAAAACTATGGTTTTTGTCTCAAACTAAAAGCAACATGCACCAAGATTGATACACAACACCATTTGTGCACCTCCTGATTTTTGCAACTTGTCATATGATATGACAAGTTCCACATTTAAAAACCCGAAGATCTCAAAAAAGAGTGTGCAAGCAGGTTTGTTTATACAGCCATCGGTATGACCTACAAAGGTACAATAATTGCAAATGTTTAAACAAACACGAAAAAACATTCTTCTGTGAAAGGAAAGAAAACAAATACTCAAGAGTGAGTCATGTCAACACTGTACATAGTTGTGTTTTTTTTTTAGAAAATGTAGCATTGGACCATATTTTCCTTGTGGTTTTCCTTGGGTTGCAAAACTCCACAACTAATCAAAAAAGAAAAAAAAAACAGGGGGACACAAGGAGCAAAAATCCAAACAGAGCAACACTCAGACTACAAGCAAAGTAATCAAATCTACAAATTAAGTATAAAGACCAGCTGGTGTCATAAAGTAAAACTGGAGGGAAGATAAATTCATATACATGGTTTGTAATGATCTGGATAAACAGATGTGAAGAAAACTGCTGGGAAACTAACTAAAAGGCTGGGAAAAAATCCTGGTAAAAGGTATCCATTGTGAAGAGTACTATTTGTGTGATGTTTGCTCATCTTTTTGTCTTTTAGAAGCACTACGGAACTGTGCTTCCTAACGACAGCTAATTTGCATCCATCTTGGATCCTATGTACTCTGAGCTCTCAGTGAATAAAAGTCAATCCAATATCTTATCTTTTGCTGTCTCTTTCTCTCTTTATTTTCCTCTCTTTCTCCAATAATGTCCACTTGGGTTTCTTTGATGAATCCGCCACAGTGCACATTCAAAATGGCTATTGTGTTGATATTCGTTTGCTGGTGTGTGACATGGTGCATAAAGCAGAGCTCAGCTGTTAAGTGACGCAACACTAACCCTGGACAATTACAGTTCCAGGAATGTATAAAATAAATGTCACAGTGCCATAACAGGTTAGAAATTTGGAGTTTTAAGGTTGGAGAGTTACATGGTGCTACCTTAAGGTGTGATTATGTTCACCATATTGTACATCATTTTGAGTGTTTGGCAATCTCAACTCATCGCTACTATTATATCAGCGCTGTAGGCACCTTGGACTCATTGCAGTTAGCCAGTTAGCTTTCTAAACAGTAGTTGTTGCTACTGAGAAAATAGTTAAGGTATAATAAACATACCTAAACCTAACATCACAGTTTAAACTTCTGCTTCACTTTAAAGCGATTTTTGATGTTTTTGTATCTTTTTTTTTTTTACAGTAGTTGTTCTTTTTTGGATTTTTATGGGTCATACAGAAGCCTGTCATGCAGCATATGCCAGATTACAAAAATCTGGAGAGGCGTGTCTTGAAAACACAAAAGCAACACATTAGCCAATGTGATGTCAATTTTGGCATGTGTCACAGTTTACAAGGGGCAAACAGCAAACATAAATCAAACAGAGCCAACACTTGTGCAGAGTAATTTTCAATTAATTCTAGCTGGTTGTTGTTTTTGAGATTTTTTTTTTTTTTTTTTTGGTGCACCAGACAAAAGATCATGTGTACAGTGTAACTTGTTTGTTATAAATTGATGACTAGTATTGTACTGCCAGTAGAAAGACCTTACTTTGAAGGTAGCTATGCCAAAATTGATAAAAATGTTTTTGTGACATCCCACGCCTGAGTTATGACTCACTCTTGCATCTTGGTCTAGGTTGAGTGTAAGTAAGTGATAATTTGTTCCTCAGTCTGTTTCTCAGTACAATGATCTGTTTTATCCCAGCTGAGCTGTAAAAACTCTATGACAGTGCTTCTCAACCTTTTTTGAGCCAGTGCCCCACTATCTAATATCCATATCCCCTACCGCCCCCCCATTTTTCACTGTTTACAATTTACCATGTCCCGCTTCCTCCTGTGCAGATTGTGACTGTACTGTTTGCGGTACTTTTAAAAAAAATCATTTTGTGGGTCCAGTAGCCTCTATATACCAGGGGGAGACATGCGGCTACAAGCCAAAATTCAAACCTGGGCAGGCTGAGCTGAGGACTGTAGTCAATTCTGTATAAAAGATGCCTGCTTTACCAGCATGAGCTAAACATGGCCGCACAAAGGCTACAAGATTGCAATCAGAGGATTTGGCTGAATCCCAGTACAGACAATCCATGTGCACGCTAGGAAACACCAGTATTAGCATATAGCATACTAAAATGACTAACTCCAAGCATTGCCACCCAAACAAGGCACAATTAAAACAACAAAAACAAAAAAATTCACACAGTGTGTCTCATTTTTTCTGTTTTGTGGTCAAAACTTATATTCTAGCTGGGGAAAAAATGCTGCTAAGGTCTACTTTCTTGACTTTGTGTTAGTTGGAAATGACTCTCGAAGGTCCATGTTATTTATATAAAGAAGAAAAGTTTTTTTTAAGGCTCGAGCAGGCCACATTTCTACAATATAGCTACAACCTTTGGGTTCAACGCCCCCCTCCCCTTTTAAGGATGATGCTCCCAGCACCCCCTGATGGTCTCTGAACACCCCCTGGGTGTGCTGTACCGCCCCTGTTGAGAAACACTACTCTATGATAACCCTGTGTGAGTACAACAAAGTATAACAAGTAAATAAATTTGCTGGTGTTATCATGAGATGGGCACAAAGATGCAATGGATTTCATTTATAGCTACTGTAGTGCCATTCCGGTCTTTTGTATCTCTTAAAGGACTGAACATCTACAGCCAAATTCATTCACAAACAACTCTTATTCTATGAGTGTGTTTCTGTATTATGCAATCTCATAAACTGATGATACATTAGAGCAATATGGGGTTCAATATCTTGGGTGGTTGTGGATTTGAAAAGCCAGAGATCAAACAGTTAGCCTTAATCATCACAGAGTTAAAATAAAATCAGTGTGAATGTCATTGGCATAGCTGTGAAAAGAGATGCCATGCCTCCTGATGACACTGCCCTGGGGTAGTGAGAACAATTGAAAAGTAATAGTCTGACAGCCATTCATTGTGATAACCAACAGGTAACCTTATAGTGTTTGGAGGAGTGGTGTATGCTTTTTTCCCCTTCTAACTTGTCTTGTCCAGCATTGTAGCAAGCAGAATGATGGTCTGGCTGCTTTGTTGTGCCCAGTAAATTTGCGATATGTAAATGTTTGCTATTTAGCATCACAGTTGAGAATTATTCTAAATGGTTCAGTTTGTTTAGTCTACTTTGTTATATTTAATCATTTTCTTTATCTTATCTATTTCACCTTAATCATGTACTTATTTATTCAAAAATGGCCTGTTTTGTAACTTTTTCAGAGAGAGAGAGAGAGAGAGAGAGAGAGAGAGAGAAGGTGTGTTTGTAATTGTTATTTTATGTTCTTTTCAATTTGCAAACGTTTTTATGTGCATTTTATCATGTAAAGCACTTTGTGCTATTCATGTATGAAAATTGCTTTATAAATAAAATATGATCTGAAAATTGTCAACAGCAAATATCCAGATTTGACAGCAGCACAGAGTCAGCCATGGCCACATCACTCAGCAGGCACTGAACCAAATGCAGGTTATCTCATCCTCATGAGGTTCTTTATTTTTTTATTTGCACGTACTTGCAAATAAGAAGCAGCAAAAGCAATAGATCAATCAGTTTTATGCGACTGAAAGCATAGTATCACCTGTTTATCTCTCACGATCTAAATCCGACTGATTTAGCTGACACACTTGGCTGAGCTGCCTGTGTTTGTGTCCTGCTGTTTGCACACACAGACCAGGCAGGACTTGTATCAGAGTTTCCAACAGGAGGCAGAGTGAGCGAGGCGCTCTCAGCTTGAATCACAGCTCTGCTGGTTTGTAATCCCTTTTCCTGTCTGATTTCAGTTCAAAATAGGCATGACAATGATACGCCTCCGCAGCGATAAGGTCTGTAAGCAAAAAGTCTGTGAGGAAAATAATCGACATAATTAAAACAAACTGCGACCAGTAAAGGGGAAGGAAAATTAATCTACATTCTGTTTCCCCCTGCGCTTGAGAGGATTGTTGTTGGTGTTCCCCTGGGCAAGGAGCTCTCATACCTGACTGAGCAGATCAAGATAAGAACCAGTTATCTTTGCCTCACAGCACTCCACATCCCAGAGGGAGATCACCACTCTGAGTAGACACAGCAGCCTGGGATTCAGTGAGACCAGAATAGTACCGGTATCTTTCTGTGTCTTCCATCAGTTTAGGACAGTGAGTGCTTTAAAATGTAATTAACTGGTAGTAATCACAGTTTTTCATAATAGTTTCAAGATAGTAATTTGGTTAGTTGATTAATATTCAACACTGATGCACCTTGCTGTGACTCAGTCACTTTCTTTTTCTTTTCTTTGTTCTTTTTCAGCAGATCAGATGATGCACAATAATCATGAAGCATTGATGTATAAAGCAAGAGAGTGGCAGAGCAATTAGACTTGACGTAAAACTAAAATGTCTTATTCACAATCAAGTGCTTGATTCATGTTCCCCCCATAAAACAGCAAATTGCTGATTCTCAATTATCACCTAACGCACCTTCAAATACACTTATACTCACAAGTTTACATACCCTGGCAGAATTTGTGATATTTTATTTGACCATTCTTCAGAAAATATGAATGATAAGAGAAAAAAATTTCTTTTGCTCATATTTAGTGGGGCCGAGGTCGCTGACGTGGTTAAAAAGCTCCTTCGTGCTAAGGCCCCGGGGGTGGACGAGATCCGCCCTCGGTTTCTTAAGGCATCGCGTGGACATCGGGGACAGTGCCTCTAGATTGGCAGACTGGGGTTGTGGTTCCTCTCTTTAAAAAGGGGGACCAGAGGGTGTGCTCCAGCTAGAGGGGGATCACAGTCCTCAGCCTCCCTGGAAAGGTCTATTCAGGTGTCTTGGAGAGGAGGGTCCGTCGGATAGTGGAGTCTCAGA
>JAOXYM010000010.1:22860513-22881402 GCA_028567055.1 Leptatherina wallacei | reverse complement strand
ATGCATGTCTTTGGACAGTGGGAGGAAGAACCCACACATACACGGGGAGAACATGCAAACTCCACACAGAAAGGCCAGTGTTTCAAACCCCTCCCGAGCCTGAACCAGCAACCCCCTCTGACTCAAACTCCACCCGGGGCTTGAACCAGTGACCTTCTTGCTGTGAGGCTGCGGTGCTAACCACCACACCACCGTATATATAGATATAGAGAATATTATAAATCAGCAATCAAATGACTTTTTAAACATCTCTCTAAAACTTTCAACTTTGTGACACTTGTTTCCTAAATGATTAATATTATTTCACATTTTAAATAGTTAGCTCTCCAAACTCTAACCTCAATTAACTTTTCAACTTTTCCAAACCTTTTCAAATAGAGAATTCAAAACAGAGAGGTTTCATATTCAGTGAGGGATCTTCAGCTTCATCATCCACTTACACACATAAAGAGACTAAAATTAGTATTGTGTACAACAGGCACATAAAGAGTCCTCTGACACCGGAAATAATTTCATTTAAGGTTTCCAATAAAACTATATGAAAATGCATCTGGAGAGGAGTGATGTTGACAAGTTGAAAAGAACGCTCACATAAGAAGTCCTTCCTTTACAATAGTTTTGTTTCTCTTTAGTAAAAAAATAATAATAAAAAATTCAGTCAGGAATAAAGTTTAATCAGAAATATAAATTTATTTGCCTTCTGTGGAAGCAGTTTGACATTAAAAAAAACTTACTCATAGACACAAATACAGACACTGAGTTTAGAAATATCTCTGCCAAACAATGTATAAACTTTATTAAATAGTATATTGGTAAGCCCTTACTATTACTTTTAAAGTCAAATGCCTGGGATTCAGAGGGCTTCAGCACCTGGAAAAGAATATGAAGTTACCACTCTTGGAGGATCTTATATATATTTGAATATAATATATTTATTTAACAGTTAAAGATTATGGCTTTTGAAAATAGGCCTAAAAATGTTTTTAATTAAAAGTATAGTATAGTAATTGTATAGTATGTTGTGAGGTATATTTTTACACAAATTGCGTGAAATCAAATTGTTTGGCTGAATTTAAAGAAATATTCAGGCGGTACAATTTAAGCCTAAATTTACAGAAAATATGTATCAAACAAAAGTAGTTAAACGTAAAAAGACTCACTAAGTCTGCAGAAGAGCTGCACTGTTTTTTAGCTTAATGTTTGTAATTTATCCAATTTAATATGCTACATTCATACATTTTTAATTAAATGGTTTCATAGCGTTTGTATGTGGAAGTAGGATGCAGTGGGGTAAGACGGACAACATAAAAGAATAAGGGAAAATCTTTTAAAGTTGTTGATCTAACACATTTGTCATCACACTTGATTATGCACCAGAAAATATCATGATTCAAATGAACATTTTGTTTTGCTGCCTTTCTTAGTGAGAATATAAACTAAAAGTGACACATGTAACATGTAAAACAAAGGAAAAGCATGTAAAAGACCTAAGCCTTATCCTTCTACTCCTGATAGACTGGGTGGTTTGACAATATGCCACCACAAGGTTAAACAAAACTTTATTTACGTTTAACATTTCATGAGCTCTTTTGGTGCAAAAAAGAACATTGCAAATTTCCTCTTTAACCCTCAAAGGCCTATGCTGCCACCCATGGCTGAAATCACTATTCTTCTAAAGTTTTTCAAAGTCTTTAAGGGTTATGAAAAACATTCTCACAAAAAGAAGATTTAAAAAAAATATTAACAGTATAAAACAAAATTAAGCTCTTCTACATATATATTGGCATAAACCTCAACAAGGATACAAGCAAAGTCTTTTTCATCAAATTCAGCAGTCTTAAATTGGAACATTTATGTAAATTTATCGATCTCATATCATAATTATTTTGATATTCATAGAAACTCATGTTTTAGACTGAAATAGAATAAGTATTAAGAGTGTTGGTCAGAAATATCACAGAAGTTATTAAAACACTGTTGTTGTTTTTTCGCAAATAGCAAAAATCTGATACGGATATGAAAGCTGAAAGAGTCACAGATGCGGCCAAAAGATAGTTAGGATTCTTTTGGATTCCCTTTAGGATTTGAGAATAACCTGGTTGTCCTGATCACTGGTTCATATAATCAACTTTTCTCCCCCATAGTGGCAGCATATTGTGTCCAGTTATCAGTGATGGAAAGTGCCAGACACATACCCTTATCAGTTCTCCGTCCAACAAACATTTGATAAATAGCTGGGCTGGAAAAGTGATAAGGAGATGTGCTTGACAACATAGTAACCTGAACAGCATTTTGTACCAAGATAACAGTAAATAATGGAATAATAGCATAAAACAAGAAAAATGCAACAGTATCTCAGAGATAACCTCAGCAAAGACTTACAAAATATTGAACTATTCTGTGTCCACAATTTAACGCTAACAAGCACAAACATCCTCAGAGGAAGCTGATCACTGCATTTCTTCATCATCAAAAACCAATACGCCATCGGGTTGTCCAGTCATATGTCCATCCAGCGTTCATCGGCATCCAGCAGGCAAACTAACTTTGAGGACACGTTGCATGGTTTTATGTCACTGTGGCTCCACCTCATCCCCAATGCTGCCCTTCATCTGACTGGCTCAATGTGAATACCCTGATTATCTTCTCAGTCCCTAACTATTGTTCTGTCTCAGTCATTTCTAAGCCAGTGTTGTACAAGAGGAATGACCACAGAAAAGAATCAAAATGTTTCATTTTAGTCAAATATTGGCTTTTCTGTTTCATTAAACAGCAGCAAAATATGTGATATCTCTGATTTGCAGGACAGATTGAATGTAAAAAGGGATTTCTTTGAAATCTGAAGATTAAATATTGAATAAACAAACTCACGCAATCCAACTTCTTATTAATTCTATATCATATACAGAGTACGTGAAAGGTTTAAAAAACTGATTTAGCAGTCGCCCATGTATAGAAGCTGCTACTCCTCAATGCAGCTGGCACATGTTCAGATCCCAGCCTAAAGCCCTTTGCTGCATGCCTTCCCACTCTTTCTGACCCCTTTCCTGTTGAGCTATTGTCAAATAAAGGCAACAAGAGCCCCCCACAAAAAACAATAAGATAGATAATTCACAAATAGAAAACATTTCAGACAGTTGTTGACCTTCCCAGAAGTAAACATTGAGAGGTCAGTGAAACTGCAAAAAACCAAAAAGCTACATTTCAGACTCTACAAGCCACAGTTAGCATGTTTAATGTTAAAGCTCATGACAAACAGAAAAAGACTGAACCCCATATGGTTGATCTGGTATGGAAATGTTTTCTCTAAAAACATTATGACAGCAAGGCTCAGGTTTGCAAATGTGCATTTAGATCAACCGCAAGACTTCTGAAACAATGACCTTTGACAAGTGTGACCAAAGTGGAGACTTTTACCCATAATGCACAACGCCACATTTGGTGAAAGCCAAACAGCGCAAATCAGCCGAAACACCTCATAACAATCATCAAGCATGGTGATGAAAGGGTGATGTTGTGGGTTTGTTTTGCAGCCCCAGGATCTGGACACATTGCAGTCATTGAGTCAGCCATGAATTCTTTATACCAAGGTATTTCAGAGTCTAATACGAGACCACCCACCCAGCACAAAACTGTTGAAAAGATGGCTTTGCTCAACGTCAAATCAATGTTGTGATACGGGTGAAAAGTGAAAGGTGCCTTTTTCATAGAGTAGAATAAGACGGTTATATATTTTTAAAAAGTGCCTCCACTCTTTGTATCTGCATATTCCAATGCAGGGTTGCAGAGCTTTTCCTGAAGGAGTCCCCATTTGATCCTCTACAGACAAGGGAATTCCACAACCCCTAATTAACCAAGAGAGAATTCACACATTACTACAACATAGAGACACACACAACTGAACCCAGGCTTAAACAAGCAACTCTACTATTGAAACAGTGCTAACCACTACACCAGGCAGCAGGATACTGCAGAAAGGTATGTCCTCTTAACACTTTTCAGCGCATCAATTATCAAAAAATAAACAGTTCACAAAATGTATTACATGTGACATATTTCAATTATTTCAGATTATTCTATGAAGTCTCTGTAGCTTAAATTGAATTTGTTTTTTAAGTCTAAAAATCCATTTTGAACTAAATAAATAAGAACAAAAAAAGATTGTCATCAGAGTTCCTTGAAACACACTTAATTCTTTATTTCGCAATATTTCCATGACATTATTTGACACCCATTTCCTTTTATATAATGTTCATCATCTTTTCCATTCTCTGTTTTACAAGGATGATTACAGTTTTCTCAGTCGCTCTGGTGCATTTCTCACAACATTATTAACATTCTCATAACTATTAGTTCAAATTCCACAACAATTAGTCATCCGTGCACATCAGAGTAGCATTTCTCATGTCATCAATCAAATTGCAAATGCTTTTGGACATGAAGCTTTTGCTTTCATACAATTCTCTGCTATTTCATGACATTATCATTTGCTTTGGTCATATGAGTTAAAATGAACTATACTTACAACAGCAGAATAGTCAATCCCCATAAAACTAATAGTCCCCATTTCATTGCCTGAGTCATTACATACAAAATAGTTAAACTAGTCACCAAAATCTGTCAAGCTGATTTTAAGCATTTCTTTATACTATTTTCCTGGAATGTCTCGTAAATTGAACAACTGCTCTCAGCTGACCCATGGATGCAGGATGCAATGAGATCACAGCAGAGTCCTGCAGAGGGTGGATTCGCCACTCAAGGAGACTCTTTCCTTGCGACATCACAAGGGATGATATCAGATGTAATGTGGATGAAAATATGTGGCCAGACAGACAGGAACATCCTCATGCACAGAAGGGATTTATTTATTTATTCATCTTTTATATAATCTTTCATACAGGAGTGACTTCAGTTATATCCAATACAGTAAAATGTATGTACTGTTACAGCACTATATTGTTTACAGTTGTACACAACTCTACCTGAGGGTTGATACTTTAAATTTGTTCCATAGAAGCGACTGAAGTGGGTTTTTTTTGTTTGTTTTAATAATGCTGTGGATAAATTACTCTAAGATGGCAAAGATCGTATGAAGTAAAGTGTGAATCAAATGTATTCTGTGTCATGTAATCAGTTACCCTCCTAAAAACAGTAATGTGCAACTTTTCTGTAGTTTTCAAATGGCTGTACATCCAGTGTGTAGTGCTGTCTTGGGCTTTTTCAGGTAGTGTCCCCAAGATCTGACTATTTTGTATTCAAAAACACATACATATCAGACTGTCACACTGAAAACATGACTAAGCCATTTGAGTAACTTGTTGGTACGCAATGACGACAGGACTTTTCATTTTAATGGCTCTGACAGAATCATTGACATAAATATTTGCTTTTCAATTCAATTCAAGTTTATTAAAACAGACTCTGGTCTGAGGAATGAACTATCTACTTTCAGCAAGTGACACGCTTTTGCAGGTTATCCCCTAAGTTCTGCAGTTTATACTAATTGTTTTGAGAAACGCACTAGCTGCTGTGTAAAAGGTAATTCTGTTGTGAGAAATGCACCAAAGCGACTGAGAAAAGCTGTAAACTCTATCTAAGTGGGGTTGTTTGTGGTCATAATGAGGAGTTAGTGTAGTAGCTTCAACAGAAGCATTTAAGGAACATTGATCAGATTTTGACAAAAGTAATTAACTGCGTCTACACACGGCCCAAATTTCAATGTTTCTTTTTAGCCATAAAAATAACGTCCGTGGACGTCTGATGTTTGGTGGGCATTTGTCAAACAGCTAAAAATCAATTGAAACCGGATCATGTAACGGGATAATGATCCCAAACTACAAACAGAATGACCAAACTTCATCAGTCCAAACTTCAACCTCACTGAAATGATGTGGTTGGACTTTTAGTGAGCTGTTCATGAATGAGCACTCACAAATCTTAGTGAATAGAAGTAAGATGGTCAAGAAGAGTGGGCCAAAATCCTTCACAACAATGTACAAGACTGATAACATCGCACAGAAAACATTTGTTTCAATCTATTGTCGATAAAGATGGTTCTTTACACTTTAACTGCCTTCTCTACTGTTTGGTATAGTGCAAGTTTTTCAGTGACTATAATGAATCACATAAAACATGTGTGGAAGAAAACCTGCCTGAGTTATCTGTACCACTTGGTTTGGTTATGTAAAGTAAGTGTTTGTTTTACCCATTATTATGTCAAGTTTTGACAAGAAGCATTATTATTGGCTTATATGAACAGTTATTATAAATTGGACTAACGTGAATTACATTGTGGATTTGTTTAGCTTGGATTATAATTGAACTATAATGAATTGGACTGTGTTTTCAAAAGTGCCTCGAGTTGATTGTTGTGAATTTGTGCAATATAAATAAAGTCAAACTGAACTGAAATAAAAACTCAGGTAACACTGAGTGGGTATATTGAATTATCCCAAAAGTTAATCAGAGTGATCCCACAGATTACATCATATATAAAGATGTTATGATTTTGCCACAAGAGGGTTCTAGTTTATTTCTGGGTATTAAAGAGTACATCACATATGTTAACCTCAGAAAAAGCAGTGATCCACAGGTGGGGCCATCACTTCTCTAGTTTTACTATAAAGATTCAAAGAAGAGTTGAACATCCTGACACTGTCAGCAAGCATGTTAAGGCTACCAAAGGGAAGACAAAAAGGGTTAAATTTTGTAAATACACTCTTTAAAGTTGCCACATAATCTGTCACTGCAACACAATCTTTTAAATCAGGATCAGTAAGGGTGAATGAACAAAAATGTGACATGCTTTGACCCCTTCTGATTGTTATCCATAGTCACTCCTGGGGCATGCGGTTGGCAGAGGAAGGACAGCAGACGTCTCTGTATGCTTTGGTACTGGTTATCTCTGCCTCCCCTCAGCGTGAAAAGTCCCGCGCAAATTAAACACGGCTGACTCGCTTTCTGATCCTGTTCCGGATTTCTTTTCCACACCAACCGCCAACAGCAGTCACACGGATGAGGGGAGATCTGCTAAGCATCTCCTCTGCAGTGCCCTGCTTTCCTCTGGGATTAGCTGCGCTGCATTCCCACTGTCAGCAGCACCATCATACCAACACACACAATTCAGCGCAGGCAGGGGCAGGGCTGTCTACACAAGCAAACATGGCACATGCAGACAAATTCACTTTCTTTCTCTTTGTCTCTCTGTCTCTTACACACACACTAGTCTGGTTTTATTTTTTTTGTTTCTCACAAAGTCTCCAGCTTTATTTCTCTTGCGCACAAACCTGCCCCCCAACTACCCCAGGCCTACAACAACATCCATCCTAGTATAATCACTAAAATGCAAATGCATTTCTTCAAAGAGACAGGATGATACTTGTAGATAATAAAGCCTTCTAAAGGCTGTTGTTTTGTTGCACTAACACAAACAGAGACCCTGTAGTCTAATCTTACCTGCCCTGAGGTCTACAGATCAGATTATTTGAACAAGAGGTCATTGCACTCATGATGAGATGCTGGAGGGCTGAAGTACTATGATTCAAAGTGTTATATTTCTGGTGAAAACCTACAAAATCACAAATGAACTACTTCAGCTTCTTTAGTTATTGAAAAAAAAACATTCATGTGTCACCATTCTCAGCGGTGCACTTTGAAAATGTGTTGTTTGTAGAATTTGTTTATTTTAGTCCCACTCTTTTGTGAGGTTATCAGCGTAAGGCCTTGAGCTTGTTACATAGAGTAACAGAATGATTTCTGTCACAAGCCATAATCATATGGCTCCTTTTTTAAAAATCTTTTAACATTCTAATATACTTTAACATCTGTAACTGTTGTTTTTACATTCTTCTATCTACTTATTTATTATTATTATTATTATTATTTATATGATTATATCATATAAAATAACTTGACTTCACTATTCTATGACCCTTTCTCTTTTCTCATGATAGTCTTCAAAAGAGAAAACTCGTGGCTTTGAGATCCAAGCCACATGTGGAAATAAATTATTTTCCAAGTCTTTCTTTCATTCTTCCATGTCCAAACTCTACCACCTATTGCTAGTTATTTTTCCCATCTGTGCCCCAACTGGTCCAAAGAGGTTACAATACAGAGAATGGCACCTGGAGTATCTTGGACCCTTGCTGCATCCACCTGCGTCGTGATTACCTTTTGCAAAATAACCACAGATGATGATTGCAAAAAACTGAAGGGAATTGCCACAGCATTCTCTTGTCTGCAAACAAAACAGGCACTCATTTTAGCGGAAGCTTTATCCAGCTTTTCCTGGATAGACCAGGTAATTTCCACTAATAAAACCCTGAGAGAGAGCAGGGGGAGCCTAGAGACTAACTGACTGCGGGATGATGCAGTCAAGGATGTGGGAAAATGTATTCACAGCAAAATAAGCTTGCTTTTAGCATTTCAAAAATATTTGATCTGTGTTGCCATGAAATTAGAACTGCCAGATTAATATACATGATTAGTGTCTTTTAAGTGGAATTCAGCACACAACTGTCTGGGAACAGTCCTGCAATGTTGCTTGATGCTCCGGCATACAGCACAGTACACACCGGTGGCTCAAATTAATCTCCAGCAGAGGGCACCAAATGATGCTTTCTATTTATAGTAGTTGACTAAGATTTCTAAAGGGGATTAGAAGCTTCCTGAGGATGCTTTGCTCTGTTTGCAGGAAAAGAGGCATATTTTCTGTGACTGAGCACTAACAGAAGACTGTACATCAGATATGTAATCATTTCTTAGTATAAAGCATCAGTAATAATTTCAATCTTCCATAACATCTTGTCAGTCAATGGATTTTGCTGTGGCTTTGCTATAGTATTTTCTTTACTTACATCATCAACAGAATGTTGCGTTACTAAATCTGATCTTTTCTATTTGTTATCTGGATGTTAAATGCATTTGATTATGGTGATTTTGTAGCATTTGAATGTGTTTGATTTGTTTACTGGCAGCTGGATGTGTCATGCAAGATGCTCTTTAACACATACATACACACACAAATCCATGCACACGCAATCTCACATCTCTGAGAAGACTTTTGCCTAAACCATTTTTGGCAGCACTAAACTTGACTCAGTTGCTATGGACACAGATGATGTTTTCCTTTTCTTTTTTTTTCTACTTTTTTTCTGTCTGTGTCCTTGACAACAAAATGGCTTTTACAGGAAATGGTATGCATTTTAAGATGTCATGAAGAGAAGAAGGCTAATGTCCTCACCCGTTTCAGTATGCAAGGTCAACATTGAACAATCATAATCAAATTAAGTTTTGATATCTGCACTCTTCCCTGCACATGCAATACTTTTAAAGGAATCCTGCAAAATCACAAACCTCTTTAAACTAATTCAATCAAAAAGCATGGTTGGTCATTTCCTAAAGAAATAAGGTTCCTCCTGAAGACAAATGATGGGTAATAGTTTCAGCTATTATCTGTACATGTAGGTAGTTGCCAGGGGGAAAAACAATATAACACATATGATATTTAAGTGTTTGATTATTTCATCACCCATTACTTTGTATAAATGATTATGTCTGTAGTGATTTCAAGTGTTTACTGTTTTTACACACTCAGTGACTCATCAAAGATGGAAACAAAATTGTGTTTTGAAAAATGATGTGAACCTGCTTATCCTTTATAATGGGAAAATAATTACAGCAATGTAGCTATCAGCAAATACAAGAACACTGTGTTTACAGATGCATCTTTCAATAATCATAAATCCTCCCATCATGCCTATGTCTCAGGCACCACTTAAAATAAAATATAACAAACATAAACATGTCATCAAATGATCTGTTATATATTTCTATAGATTACTCACACAAGGTAATCCAGGCGATAAATGTGGCAAGCATCCTCAAAAATGTAACATTGCATGAAGTTAAAGGATCCTTGTAAAGGTTGTTAGTTTCAGTATTATAATTGTGGAGTTGTAGTTGTTGACCTATCCTTTTGCATAACCAGTAGATGGCAGCATCAAGTCGACCATCATCATGATGGGACTGTAGCCACCAGGCTCATTATTAGCACATGATGAAGCTTCACTTCTTGAGGGAACCAAATCCAGGTTACAGCATGAATATTTACAAAGAATGAAGAAAACAAACTGGAACGTAACAAATTCCACACAAGGGGACATCCAAGGTCATTGTGAAATAAGATAACCAACTCTGAAGGGCTCAGTTCTGAAGCAGCGGCTTTTATATTCTTCTTGGATTAACATCATCTAAGATGTGCATGTGTTTGATGCTTTGAGTGTTGTTTTTTATTGTAATGTCATTTGTAAGTTTGTACCCTGAAAATCTGAATTTTCCATTTTCTCGGTGGTTGTTCAGCTGATTAACCTTGTGGGCATGATTGTAAAAAAAAAAAAACATGGCATAATTATGTAGAAATGTTTTGATTTACATGATGGTGCAAAAATATATCCCATTTTTTTATATTTTTATACCGATATTGGCATTGGAATTTGACAGCTTTATAAATGTGTTTCTTTAAGTTGATCAAACAAACTAACAAAATTTTTTTTTACAATAACCAAAATGAACACAATGTTTAAAAATCAAAGAGATTTACAAAAAAAAAGGTTTCTGCATCATCACATGTACTGCTAAAAGTGCTTTGTATACAAACTATGGTCCGCTTAATATCCATAAGGTTGATCAAGTGATCAGAGAATGTTTTGCACATGAGCTTTGATGTGACAATGGCAATAACTGAATGCCATATAATACACAAATTGCACATTCGATTAAATTAAACATTGCTGGCGGTGACACAGCCAGAAGACCAAAAAGTGCGGACGAATACAATTACAATGGTTTGGTTCCTGGGTGTGAGCTTGATTTGGGATGATTGTTCCACTCTAATGAGCCCTTCCAGATGAAAGATTGATGATTCAGCAGAGGGCTCATTTCTTGGTTGAAAACATTCAGATTAAAGACGAAGACGAAGGGGGAGGGGTGGACTGAAGGTGGGGGGGGACAAAATAAACTACGAGAAATGCATTTCTATAACATACTGCTGAATAAAGGGGAGAAAAGAGGGGTATTAGAGATCACAACCTCAAATATCAACTCTGCACAATGTTGCCAAGTCTTGTTGCTATGGCGATTGCATCCTACTGCAGGTGTGAGTAACAACAGAGGAAGTCAACTGTGCTTCCCTCTGTTTTTTTTTGTTCATCCGTATCTTAGATGGTCTCTACTGCATGTGTCATTGTGAGTGTTGTGAGTTTCCGCCTCAGACATGCTAATAATCACCCCTCAGTTTTCTCTACTTTTTATGATCCACTTCTGTTTATTACAGAATCCAGTAGATCACAGTTAAATGCTTAATCGTTCTCAAATCCTAACTATTTTTGTACAGTTTCAGAGAAGTCTTTCAAGAGATGAAAAATGAGGACTTCTGAACTGTGTAAATGTAATTAGACCTTAGGCAGGGTGTGCACAGTGTGGGCTGAAATTGAATAGATGCACGCACCCATATAGTGCTATGAGATCTCCATTGAACCAAGACAACGTTGCTTTTTTCAACACAGTTGTTTCCAACTGTGTTGAAAAAATAAATTGTCTTTAAATGCTGAATTCATATCCTTTTGCACGAACCTCTGAAAATGTGAAATATTAGATGTGATATGACAGTTTTCAATGTACATTTCTGCAAATTCTTCAAGAACCAGCTTTCGGACATCACCTTAAGGCATGGCAAGTTTATTTGTATAGCACATTTCATGTACAAGACAATTCCAGGTGCTTTACATAAAACATTAGAAGTATTACTGCGGGGGTGCACAAGAGGCAGGGGTAGGCTGAGGTCTTGCAGGTTTTAGCTGTTTCCCTGCTCTAACACATCTGATTCCAACTGAGTAGATCCAACAGCTTATCAAGTTCTGCAATAGATTCATTCATTTGAATCAGATGTGTTTGAAAGGAAACTTCTAAAACTTGCAGGAATGTGGCTCTTGAGGACTGAACTTGCCTACCCCTGCCTTAAGGTATAGCAAATCACATTTTGATTTTAAACTGACTCAATTATGGATAATCATTACAGTCTATCACTGCACAGGGATTTGCAATCCTGAACAAATGTATCTTTTCTGTGATTTCAGATCTGTGATTTGTAAGGGTAGATTGTAGAACAACTTGAAAGAATATGATTATGTTGTACACCCTCACTTTGACTTGTCCATTTCTATGATATATAGGAACTGTTGTTATACACTGCAGGCAACAACTGCTTGGCTTCCTGAGTTTTGAGTCTGAGGCAGACTGTGAGAGGCTTATTAATCCTAGCGCTGCAGCTTCACTCTGAAGGCCACAATGGGGGGGGGGGGGGAACATGTGCTTGCTGTGTGACATAAATAGACTTGTAATGCTGACCATCCACATATACAACATAAAGTGCAACCATTGAGACCAAGCATGCTTGATTCAGCATTGTTATTAACAGGAGCTGACATTTTCACGGTTCATAACTCAATCACTCTATGCAAGTCTTAGTGAGCCTGCACATTTACATAAAGACACATAAAAGCTTCCCCAAGTGTTCAAGTTGGTTCATAACTGCATTTTGAAGGGAAGATCAAAGCTAAAGATATCCCCCGTCTGTACTCAAAATGTACAAGCAGCTTTCTTCTTTCACATTTACATCAGCTACAAATAAAGAAGTAAAATAATGAGTGAGTAATCCTTCAATGGCCATGATAACAACATTGTTTCGTCACCACACTCCATGTTAATGATCCATAAAAAAAAGAGAATGTGACAAACAAATTACAAAATAAACAAGTGATCATCTATGACAACGCAGTTATTGAGGAGTTCAGAACTGTGCTGTTCAGCATGTAAAATGACCAGTTCCAACAATGGTCGACAGCAGCAGCCAAAGGGAAAAAATGGATTGATAAGAAACAGCTGTACACTCTAAGCAACAGATGAACAATAATAAGTAAGCAGTATTTACTGGGATTATTCTTGATATTTTCCAGTGGATACAGCGAAGAAGCTTGAGAACAGGTTCATGGTTGATGCACCAATTGTGTTGAATGTGCTCTTGATACACCGCCACAGTTGATATTATAGTTTTTTTGATAGAGAGGACTCATCAGCAGTTGTGTAACTTTGCCTGGGTCTAGTGAGCACAGCGAGGTGGTGTAAGTGATGGCAGTCTGCCAGGATCAGACCATTAAGACTCATTAGTTCCTATTGATAGCCCAGATGATAGGCACACTGAAAAGAAGCAGCATAGGAAAAGGTCAGCATATGGATCATAATTTGACCTCACTAACCCATCGCTGATTGGCAGCATCTGTCAACTTTAGATTTAATTTATCAGTGTTTGAGCTCTGTGGACACCGCATTAGCAATAACCCCCTGTCGGCTTCCTCTGTGCCTTATGCAGTTACTGTTTTCTGTATTTATTTTAGATGTGAATCCAAGCTCATTCTCAGTTTCTGATTTAATTCTTCACTCATCACTAGATTGGTCTCAGGTCAAATACACATAATAAGCTATGTTGCTTATTATGTGTATTTGAAACTGGTCAACACAATTTCTATCATTGTCTATTGGTTAAACCATGTTACTCAGTATAAAGCGATGGTGATAATAGGGCCACCCCTGTGGCCACACCGATTTTGAATTAATAACATAAGGTTACAATAAATGTTTTAGATGTATTTGTTCAAGAGAGCTAATGTTATATACGAGGAAACCAGTGTATGAAATATGGGCGGACATAGCATTAGGGTCATAGGTTTTGAGGGTTTGGGTTAAAAACAGACGCACTTCAGTCAGATGAACTTGTGTTAACTGGTTGATCCTTGGTCTTTCTGTGTATTTACTCTGCAATACAAGTATAAGTCTTTCTCTCTTCTGTGTGACTTTTTGTCTTTTTAATACCAATTAGCTCGTTTTCAAAGTTCTAATCTGTTATAGTCTTTAAAACCTGTAATCAAACATCAATCAGACACAGAGAATCTCTGTATTTCACACATTGGTTCTAATGAAAGTTAACAATGATCCTGCTGGACATTCGAGTTCCATGCTGCACTAATTTTGGCCATACTGAAAATCTCCTGGATATGCCACTGGTCTACAGGCATCTTTGCTTTGTACAAGACAAAGTAAAGAACCAATTTGAACCCTGTGCTGATTAAACACACCTCATTGGCACTCATAGCATGCTGATGTTTGATAGGGGGGATGTTTCCTGTACTCAAAATAGTATATCTCTAGATAAAAGCAAAACTTTTTGCTAAATATCATCCTGAACCTTTCTGTATGATTCCTCCTCTGGGGACCATGTCAAGACATCCATGAAGATAGTGTTGGCTGTGAGGCAGTTCTACAGAATGGCAGAGTAAGTGGACAATGTTAAAAATCTACAGTATCTGTGCTGGTCAATGTTCAGATAGGTGACATGAGAAAGAATGGGTGAGCAAAATAAGAGAAAATGCTACTTGGAGGAAGGGACTGATTATGTAATACAGGGACTTGTTTACATGTCCCCTCTGAGTTCACATTAGCTGAAGGAAGACACCCTGCCTTCGCTTCTCGGGCTCTGCCACATTGCATTAATGTCTGTACCCATAGTGAATGGTAATTGGCCTACATCGAGGAGTGTTTGTCTCCAGTGTGGAACTGTACAGTATGGAAAGGGAATGGCAGCTGCTATTATGAAGTTCCATGTGTAAACAATAATTTACATCTTACATATCTCCTTATCATATCCGTACTTGAGCCCACACAGTATAAGGTTTTGTTTCATTTCTTTCAAAATAAAAGTTATATATATATATATATATATATATATATATATATATATATATATATAGTAAAAATGTTCACATTGGAGCTGAGAATAAACTATAAAGGATGCGTACATCATTTTCCAAGTTACTTAGTGCTGAATAAACTAAACCTATATAATCTACATTATCCAGTTTAATTTAAACAGGAGGCTAGCAAGCCTGATGGTTGAATTTAAAGTAAGCTATGTCATGAGGATGTAGACAAATAAAGCTTGTGATCAGTCTTACTTTGTATAAGGAGACAAAAGAATAAAAAGAAAGGGAGATATTTCCAACTTTTTTGTAAAGAGAAAGGACATAGGTCAAGCCGATTAAGACCCAACAATGTTCCTTTTACAGAGTTGTGAAAAGTAGTTACATCATTAAGCTTTTGTAAATGAAAAAGCAGCAGGCAAATACAAGTCCAGTGGTTCTTGCAAAATAAAGCATTTCGGACATTTTATGAGATGAAGTGAGAAGTGTGAGGCGAAGCTGAAATCTACACTTTCTCATCAAAATCCCACATATCAAGTAAAGATTTCTTATGGTACAGTCCACACACCTTACAGAAAACACAGTTAAGCTAGTGGTGACATGTGTGAATTTCAATTAGAGACCTGCTGCGAATACACTGTGTATAACCCAAGGAGACTGGAGGAAGCGGCAACCAGGTGGTGACCCTGTAGGCAGCAGCAAGCACAAATCACAAAGGCCTGGGCTGGTGCCAAGCCCTGGGATCCTGCCATCACGCAGCCCACCAACACTCCAAGAGCAGCTCATGGTCACTCATCACAGACACTCTTCCAGACTCCATCTCTGTGTTCACTCAGGTCAGCAGAAAGGGATTGCAATACACATTGTTTGCTACTCTCTCTATAATTCATGCCTGACTCCTAAAATAGAGCACTCAAACAGTCCGCACTGTTTCATCTGCGCCTGCAAAAATAGAAGCATGCGTGTGGAGTAAAAAGTAAAAACTGCATAATTTCAAATATGACAGACATGACTGGAGCTTGTGTTTGAAGTGTATACTGTAGATGCTTCAGTAAGTTCACTATGTCGGATGTTGACTAAACAGTGCAAGGTTTTTTTTGTGGTCATCTTAAAATCTGCACAACTGATCTCAACAATTGATCTCAAACTAACACTTAAAAAATAAATGAAGAAAAGGAAAAAAATCAAATACATTTGGCACACATGACATCTGCATGTGCACAAACCCAGACTTCCTGCATGTGACCAAGATTCAAAAGCCCCAGGAGATACAGTAACGTCTCAGCACTGTTACACAACAGTTGTGAATTATGAGAGTGTCAGCATACAACATATGACATCAGCGATTAACAACAAGGCAAAAACAAATGCCTTAGTCCTTGCAGTATTGTATATATTTTCAGCTTGTGTGCTGTGACCAGTAGTATCCTCCATCTCATACGTCCAGTATCCCCCACGAGCTGTGAGTGGCAGTCGGGCTAACTGGCCTTGACATAGGAGAATCAGTCTGAGTTGAGAGGGAGCAGCCGTGGGAGCAATGCTTGCCTGCCAGATCGGAGACCATCAGTGAGACATGTCAGCCTCCATTCTAGTTAAAGTTCCAAAACCATGTAGAGCCGTACAGCAACCTGACTAGGTCTATTGAGCATAGAGACAAACAGAAAATGATCACCATTCTGAGATGCATTAATCTGACAGCAGGGGACACATGAAGGGTTTTAAACCTCTTCAATGTTATCAATCACCATTATCAACATTTATTTTGTGGACCACTCAAAGAACCCCTTGAGTAAAAAAAAGTGCCTTTTTGTTAGTTTAAACGTCACTTTAATGCATCTTGAAATTAAACAAGACCCTATCTCACAGCTAGTTTCAATCAAGTCACATTATAATGCATTAAATAAACCATTGGTCCTTCATAGATAACATTTTTGAACTGTTTATGAAAATAGCATTCAGATTACTAGGTTTTGTTGCGCTGCTGTCTTGACAGAAGAATGAACCAGTGAGAGCAGAACTGACTGGTTGCTAACCTTCAGGGGATAAAAGCTGCAACACGCCAGGATCAAACTGACTTTGTTTACAATCTTTTTACATTACCATGTGCCTGCTCGAGGGGCTACTGTAAAGATGTTTAACTGAGCCTCAACATGTAATAATGAGGGAGATAAATAACACCAAACACATCATAAATATCTCATAAAAGATTTACAAATTATTTTTTTTAACATTAATCACATAATTACAGAAAACAGTACTGACCCATCATAATACAGACATATTTCCACCTGCACATGCTACTTTCAATGAGCAAAAAGTGTAGAAGCGACCCAGAAAGGTCATTTATATATATCTATTACATTTTTCCCAGCAGTACCCCACATGACACTTGCAAACTGCCTTTGTGTGGATTTTCTGCAAACGGGGGAATCTTTTGCACACATGTGACAGCAATATGTCTATCTTTAAAGATACTTCTGCTTAATTACCCAACATCACCGCATTGCAGATTTCCCCCTGCATCTCCTTCAATTTATTTAATTCCTTGCTAATCCAGACTGTTTAATACAACATCATGCTATAAAGGGATTTAAGATGTTTGCATGTTTGCTTACTCACTTTCAGTCAAATAGGATGTGACCGCTACAACAGCCAAGTTGTTTGTTCCAACATGACAATGAGCATGGGGGGGAGCTGTTTCTAAAAAAAGGAAGGAGTAATTAGTAAATGTCATTTGAGAGGAGTATGGCGAATTAAAAGCCGTGTGGATCATGTAATTAGGACTGGTGCCTTTATAGGCAGCTCGGGGAAGGACAACGACACCACAGCAGCATCCTCTGCTAAATGCTGACAGCACTGCGAGTCCTTACAGAAATCATCATTTGCATGCAAACATACACACACTGATCACAGTGTAAAACAAAGCTGTGATGCATGGCTGTTGCAGATTCATGAATGCCACATAGTAGTTTCACAACATATAATTTCAGCTTCTGAAATTTGATCAATAATAATCCTACTTCAGATTATCTAACAGAAAAGTATTTCTCGTAACACCTACTTCCTCAAGTTGCCTTACGACCTGCTCCACCCCAGCTTTTCCCTCTTACTGTAAATTTTCTCTGACTTGATCAATGTTGCTTTTTCATTGATGTTGCTCACTGTAGGGTCCTTGCTGCTGCTGGGCTGAAAGGTCCAAGAGTAGAGCCATATGACAAAATCTAAAACACTATGAGTTGCTACTAACATTACACATGGTGATAATCATCATTTTGATGAAAGCTGTCTTGACTTAAATGCAATTTTTTTAGTTCTCACATGGGTACCCACATGAGCCAAGGAAAGGCTCTCCTTGACACGGGCAGCAACACAAGCCAGAAAAATAACTGATCCATTGCCATGCTTAACAGATGGAGCAATGTTCTTTTCTGGAAATTCGGCACCATTTTTTCTCCAAACAGCAATTTGCTTACTGGAACCAAAGTTTGAATATCATCAGCACATGGGACATTTTCCGGATGCTCAAGATCCAAACTATCTATTTGTGACCAAAACACAAATATGCACCAATCATCAACCACTACTGGTAAGTGTATGGGTCTAAACAACCACAACTAAACAACAACTTTGGCTTTTATTCTCTTACTAGGTCCATGCAGTTCTAAAACCATCCTCTTCCCAAAATATGTCCATAAGGGTCTTTTGTTCATGCTGGAAATTATTAGAACTAAATATGTTGTGAGGAAATAAGCCCTTGCTATATGCGGTTGGCATAGTATAAAGAGCATATTATAGAGATAACAATGTTTTGGTTTGTTTTTTTAGCCCTAACCAGCAGGAAGGAACCAAATGTATCATTTTATTGCCAGTTGTCAAATCTTGGTATCAATCCTGAGCCCTATGGTTAACAGTGATGTATATAATGGTGCCATCTTCCCCCACCCATTCCACTCCCTTAAGATGACTTTGCAGCTTGTTAAATAAGATACTTCAGACACTTTGTCTTGATGCGAGTGATAATTGAGCGAGGAAGAAATTTTCTATATGGCCATTTAGTTCTGATATGTCACTGATATGTCTTCCTACCAACTGTGGGGACAATAGTTTAAGGATACACCCATGGATGTTGAATTAAAGGTTATGAACAATTAATAGTTTGGAAGACTTGATAATGGTTTTGCTAAGTTAAGGCTTATTTGTGACTTTTGACAAACCCTTACTCATTCAGTCACCAGCTAAGTATTTATTTTTCTCAATATCTTCCCGTTTCTGAACTGCTTTCAAGGTGGTGTGGTTCTGTAAAACAGACTAGCTGGCATCAGGTTAAATTTGAATTGTCAAACTCAAATTCTTCTTTTCTGACATCAGTTATTTACATTTTCTGAGCAGCTAAGGAAGACTTTCCTAATGATGATCATTAACAATGTACATCCCAGACAAGCTCTTCTACCAAGGTCTCTGAGGACTGTATAAGTTTTACACAACCTTCACACATGTACAATAATCAATTAATTACCGGAATCTTGTATAAAATGATGAAGTTAATGTTTCATCTTTGTTTTTTAGAAAACAGTTCATCTGTTATTCACTTCATTTACTAGCAGAAAGCATGCCCAGGGGTGCCAAATGATCATGCAGGAGATGCGATCAGTACAGACATCACCTTGATTCCCCAAACAGAAATACCGTATACCCATATCAGTTGTTATTGACACTCATAAACAGCACTCTCGCCCCCTCCACACTAGGATGTTTTTTCCTGCAAAGCTTCTGAGTCTCAGTTTGATAAAATCCACTGGAGGACTGCTGATTCAAATCACTTCAAATGCACACATATTCATTTAAGCAGCCAGCAGGCGTCACTTTCAGACAAATCGGTTTTAGGAAATACATTCGCTGCTCTGTCAAGATTCAGTGATCCAGAGAGCAGTATGGACTGTATATATTTCCACATTTGGCACAGTAGTCTTGTTATGCTGCAGCTTGGCTCATACAGCACACACAACAACAATAACCACAGTGTTATCGGTGTCTGACATGGATGTCTATGCAAATCTATTCAAAACTGGACATCTGTAACTGCTTGTACTGAACACTGTTTCCGTTTTGACCTAACTGATGCTCACTCTCATCTGGAGCCAAAGTTTCACTGATCACAGATATATTTGGTTACAATTCTGTTAATATTTAACCAGTGACTAACAAACTGAAGAGAACTAGGGTTTTATTGAAGAAGAAGAAGAAGAAGAAGAAGAAGAAGAAGAAGAAGAAGCTGCAAAGCATGCAGGGGTGGAAGGATAGATCAGAAAACATAATAATGGAGATGGAGTAATAAATAGATATATACAGGTAATAAATACATAAATCTCCTTACTGAAAAGTTCCTTGAGGACTTACAGCAGGTAAAGCATGTGCCTTGAACTAAACTGGGATTCCAAAAAGGTAAATCGACTGTGTGAGCATGTTTATAGTTAATAGCTCTGTAACCACTGAAACATTTGCGTTCTAAAATGACATCATAGTGCAGCTCAAACAAGCTCACACTGAAAATTTGTTTTGTCCTTTTTTAAAAAAAATCAGACTATTATAAACTATCATGCACCAAAGGCTGGATTCAGTGTTTAAAGCCAGATTTAAGAACATAAGCAAGTTTAGTAGGATTGATTTAAAATAAAAAATGAGTTTGGTGGTGTGTTTGTAGGAAAATCTTTAAGCAGGAATATACACACTATGTAAAAGCAGTTGATACTTTTACATGTAAGCTATAAATTGAATTTATTATGTACTGGGCAACGTTTACATGGCACTATGCAAAAAACACAACAATGTAATTAAACTTAACTTACTTGTAAATCTCATAAGCCCACATCTTATTCCCAACAGAACATGAATAACATGTCAAATGTTGAAACTGAGACGATTCATCTTTCATGGAAATATTTGCTCCTTTTGAATTTGATAGCAGCAGCACATCTCAAAAAAAGTTGGAAAAGGGTGATGTTAATATTTGTGTGTGTGTGTGTGTGTGTGTGTGTGTGTGTGTGTGTGTGTGTGTGTGTGTGTGTGTGTGTGTGTGTGT
>JAOXYM010000010.1:22843034-22858760 GCA_028567055.1 Leptatherina wallacei | reverse complement strand
GTGTGTGTGTGTGTGTGTGTGTGTGTGTGTGTGTGTGTGTGTGTGTGTGTGTGTGTGTGTGTGTGTGTGTGTTAACAATTGTCTATAAATTTCTAGAAAGTGAGGAGATTAGTTGCTGGAGTTTTAGGAGATGAATGTTGTCCCATTCTTTTCTGATGCAGGATTCTAGCTGTTTAACAATCCAGAGTTTTTTGTCAGATTTTTTTGTTTCATGATGCTCCAAATGTTTTCTATTGGTGAAAGCTTGGACTGCAACAGGCCAGTTCAGCACCTAGACCCTTCTCCTGTAAAGACACGCTGTTGTGATGGATGCAGTGTGTGGTTTAGCATTATTTTGCTTATGTACTTTGGAATTGGATGTGTTGAAGCAATTGCTCACTTGTTACTCACTAACCTAATTAGAAGTCAAATACTCCTCCAGTTGAGTTTTGTACTTTTTCAGATTCAAAACTAAAATATCCGTGTATATTTTCAATGAAATAGTGAAATGTATCAATTTCAACATCTGGTATGCTGTTTTCATTTCTGTTGGTAATATCATTGCAAAGCAATGCATTCTATTTATATTTACATTCTATACTGCATCACTTTCTGTTTTTATATTAGGGGAACAAACAAACAAAAAGGAAAAACTTTAACATGACGACAAAAACAATTATGATAACTTTAATAAAAAATTTAATCTGACAGATTCTGATTATCAATATAAATTTTTTGTGTTTGTGATGTTGAAATTCTAAAATCATAATCAAATGCATATTATTTCTTGTCTTTGCTTTCTTGTGTTTTAGGTACACAAGAAGGCAAGGGGGTATAGATAAAATGGATCCATTATCTATAGAAAGTTATTTTTGGTACCGTGTTTTTTTCTGTTGAAATGTCTACGACCATAGAGTGAGCCACTGGGAAGAAGTTTTTTTCTTTTTCTTTTCTCTTTCTCTCTCTCTTTTTAGAGATTGTTAGGCCAACCACAAAGGATTGCTTACAGTTCAATGGTGGTTCAACCAATGAGAGGTCTCCCTGCAGACACGCATTTGGAAAGGCTGGAATGTCGTGACCCACAGTTGAGGAGAGAATGTGCAATGCTTTTTCAGAATGTCTTATTGGGTGGGACATCCAGTTAGCTTGTAATTATTACCCGTGGTGGTTAGTGTTTAGTGTGCACAAGTGTTATTGTCTATTGGGCTTTTTTATATATATACAGTGATTTGTGTTTAAAGTGAACTCTCAGTACTGAAATTTGGGGTTGTCTGACATTGCATCAAAGAGTTAATGTCACTTGAAATGGTTTGATTTTGTTCCCAATTTAAAATGGTCCACTGATTTTTTTTTTGAGTTTCCATCTTGCTGTAAATAGCTTTTTCTATCAATTTTTCTTTCTTTTTTTCCCCCCTCAAGGTAAGAAAAGGGGAGATCTGGTATTGATGATGCTTCGCAATCATATACCAATTATATATCCGTCGAGGAACCATAGACTATAGGTTTATGTTCCTGATATCCCAGTAAAAACATACATGGGTTTCGTATCCAGTATAAGTTGTTCCAAATTATGAGATGTTCTTCAGTGATTTTAATGAATTATGTAGGGGAGACATTCCTGACAACTTGTTGCTTTCATTTGTATTGTTTTCCTATATTTCTACCTTTTTACTGCCCACACATCCTTGCATTCCCAATTTCAATGTTTATTGTTGTCAGAGATAAACTTGACAGATATTTTAATGACCAGTAGCTTTTCTTATTAACTCAGAGGATCTTGTGATAATAGAGAAATAAATCCTTAAGCTATGACTACATCTATTGTGTGTTCCAAGCAAACCATACTTCAATAATAAAAACGCGATTAAACTATTCACATAAATTTGTATGAACTTTCAGTGAAAAGATGAGGTCAGACTTCTGTCCGAGAATTAAAGTGAAATTGTCTGAGTCGACAGTTTTTTTCTAAACAAATGATGCCCATCAAAGTTGATCTTTCTTCAAGTGAAAAAGTCAACTTATGCAGCATCTTCAGACGTCCCTCTCCAAGGGTCCTGAAATCTGCTTTCCCCAGCATGCGTCATGTGACTTCACCCAGCTTTGCCTAGCTCAGCACCAAGCCTACTGGTTTCAGGAGATTTCAGATGAGAAACGGACCTTGAACCCTCATTTTCTCCCATCTTGCCTCTGCGTTTGCTTTTCGTTCCTCCTCTCTTTTTTTCTCTTCTTTTTTCCCCTCTCTCTCTCTCTCTCTCGGTCGGATAATGAGGGCATTCAATGCGCTCGGAGTATGACAAAAGATTTTTAGGATGCTGGACTTGTGTTCTTCGGTTTGTTCCTCTCTTTTTACTTAAATGCCAGCACGGTGAATGCGTCGGACAGACTGGACGAGCCTGCTGCTAGAGGTCCGCATTCAGAAAGTCAACGTCTTGTCCTTCTTTATTTGACTTCAGAAGGATGTAACGACCGATCCGCCTTGTGCGGCTGAAGCGTCCTCATAAAAATGCAGAAGGGAATACGACTTAACGATGGTCATGTCACCTACCTGGGGCTTTTGGCAAAGAAGGATGGTACAAGACGAGGGTGCTTGAGCAAAAAAAGCTCAGACAACACGAAATGGCATACAAAGTGGTTTGCTCTGTTGCAGAATATGCTTTTTTATTTTGAGAACGAGTCAAGCTCTCGACCCTCGGGATTATACCTGTTGGAGGGATGCATATGCGACAGAGCGCCTTCACCGAAACCCTCACTGACAGCCAAGGAGTGTTTGGAAAAGCAGGTAGGGAGAGAGTGTGCGTGTACTCACACACAAGCTCACACATGCATATGCACCATACGCAGAGGCTCCACTCCCTCTCTATTTTATGGGTTCCTTTTTTGTTTGTTTGTTTGGGGTTTTTTGTTGTTAATGTTTTTCTGTTTTTGTTTTTAGTTTTTTTTTTTTTTTTGGTCATTCTGCTAAAAGATGCGCAAGATTGAATGTAAAATTAGCTCCTGCGTCTCTGAACTGTAATTTTCAACAAGGGTTTGTTGTTATAATATATGCGCTACATCCCACCGTATGATGACCTCAAATCCAGTGCAGCAGAAGGTTTCAGATTGCTGTATTGCACGTTATGTAATCCATGCATAGCTTTAATGATGAGGTAACAATATCAACACCTAATGATATTACAGCAGCCCTGGAAATGAGCTGCAGTGTCTTTTATGTTGCACCAATTTCTTCTTCCTCCTCTTGTTCTCTTTAACTGTGAGTGTAGTTTTCAGTGGAGCGTCCAAATTAAATGGATTTCTGGATCTGTCGAAGTGATGCATTTGCATTGGTTGGACACATATTTTGCCTTTGACTTCCAATCATCATATTTCTAACGTTTTGGGGCGGAGAGTGAGAGAGCCTACCTACCTGCCACCACCAATAATACATGGGGGGGGAGTTGAGGCCTCTAGGTTTCCATCTTGTGGCGAAGTTATATAATTACTGTTGAGCCTCAGGAAGCAGCAGGGGGGCAATGATCAGTCAGCTCTAATCTAGATGACCTGGTTCAAATGATTCAGTTTGCTAGAGGTTACGCTTACATTATAGTCAACATGTTAACAACTCTCAGAGATCTGTCCGTAATCTATTTTAACAACTACCTGTCCAGGGACTGAGGTGGAAATCAGCATCTTTGCAAAAGCCTGGCACCAAACATGTTTCCGTTTGAGGTCAATGTGCATGGCCCTGTCAAATAAATACGTTCAAAATTCAAAAGTCCCAACCAAAACTTGTTAGAGCTTTGTAAACAATAAAGAACATACTTTTTAAATTTAAATGAGACATTTAAATGACCGTAAATGACACATTGCTTTTATCTTGCTTTATTCCACTAGCTCATTATTCAGTGACAAACACAACAGTTTGGAGAAGAAAGGCCATCAAGCTTGTTAACACTGTTATTGTGTCTACAGAGCCATGGAACATAATGCTCCACTGAGAGCCTTCCTCTGCTGTCTCCCTGCTCTGTGCCTGACTCTGTAGGTAGGGTTGCAATCCAAACGGAGGCCAGGTTCATCCTGTGAACAGCTGCCCCTGTGCTGACAAAGCAGAATGCAACATGATGGCTAGTGTGATCTCACCGTTGCTTTAAAGGCATCCAAAACAAATCTCTCTGAAAGATTCTTGTTTCCAAGTATTTTTGCCACAGAGCTGTTTCCTCTGCAAGGGTCCACAGATGCACAATCTTGAATGTTTGACATGTATTCTTTGTCCAGAATGTCCAGAACTTTGCAGAACGAAAGCAGTGAAAATGCACAAATACATGCCTGATATGTAATGCTACTGAAGATTTACTTCTCGATATCTCAAAAAGCAGAATTAAAACTAAGAAAATATCTCCCCTTCTTATAAACTTACTACTATTTATGGCTTTGTGGCAAATTTTAGCAATTCACCGTAATCTCTACATGATGTGTCCTCAAATGCAGTTAGTGGGAAAATCATAATGCTTGAGCCTAAGGTTTCTATGGCAACTGTTATTTGCATCCAAAAGAATGATGCAGTTGGGAGAGGCCGGGTAACATAAAGGAGAGAGGCGGTGAGTTGCATCTTTCCTTTTAATGTGAGCACGAGCTAAATTTGTTCCTTGAGGTACCTTGGAAGGGTCAGAGTCCAATAATAGAAAACACAGCTTGCTCTCATCGGGGTAACGGCAGCAATTCAGCCACTTACACAAAAGGCTTTCCACAAGATGCACTGTAAATTAAAAGATCTGAGTAATATGTGCCAGCAAAACAAGGCACTCTAGGGGAAGAGATGTTGGCAGGGCAAAAACTGACATTGAAGTAAGAGCATATGCATCTACAATGATTACAGTATGACGCTCTATCTTTAAATGCTTCAGAAATAGAATTTTGCTGCCATANNNNCAGGGCTTTTTATCTGTCAGTAGCAATTAAGTATTTGAATTATCCTATTCATGGAACAATGAATCAAAGCATGCCTAATCAGTTATTTGCCGTTTACCCACATGCGTTGCACAGGAAGGCTAACAAAAAGAGCTTCATTTGTGCAAATTAGGGCAAATAAACCATATGTAAGAATATGACATGATTATTTTTTGGGTTGTCTATCTTAGGAATTATTCTCAAAGATGCATGATTCAGCCATAAAGCAGGAAGCAGACAGTGTGCTTAATATCGCCTTGCACCAGACATTCACCATGCTAGTAGTGAAATCATGGGGGGAAACTTCGACAACATACATGCCTCTCTGCCAGAAATAGATTTTCTTTGACGGTAGAATGAACACCTAATGAATGTGAAGATGCAGGAGCAGAAAGCCATGAATAATGATCAGTTGCAGGTTGGTAGGTGCCTGTTGAACATCTGCAGGCCAAATATTGGTCTCACTTAACATGACTGGAGAAGTAGGGGAAGTACTAGGGAGAAGTGACTCAATCTTTTTCAAGATTCACCCATTGGAATTCTTATTTTGCCATCATCAATGGTTTCACATACATAATATGCCATTTTAATCCCAGTGATACTCCTCTCATGCTTGACATGAGAAAATACTTAAAGATATTTCATTTGTTCAGATAGTTTTGGTAGCATTTTGGCACTTAATTGTGGAGAAACACAGAGATGGAGAGTGACTTTATTCATTCATTACAATTAAAAACACTCTAGGGATATTTGCACTTTATGTTAAATTACTTTTCCTGTCATGATATTATAGAGGTAAATGCACTTTTCACTCAAATCATCAAAGTTTGGTGTATCACAATCCATGGAGAAGTGACGTGTCCTTAGGCCATTGTGTCTTGTCGAGCAGCTCTCATGACATGAGAGGAATAATTAAACTTGAATATAAAAAAGTGTGAGCCATAACAAACATATTTCGTTCATATATTTTGTAACATATATAACTTAAACATGGAAATTAATTCAAAGCCTATTACAAGGTTTTACATTATGACACATTAGTGAAAGTATAGCCTATAGTCAGGGTCAGATTTTAGAGCTGCAAACAGCTCAACCAGCAAAAATTCTCATGTTGTTTGTGTATAAGCAAATATCCAAATGATCCAACATCTCATCAAAAAATCAAAGATTAAAAAAAGATTTGAAATTGTCAGCAGGTTGGTTTTTAACAATGTAATTTTTTCTCCTGTGTTGTCCCTTTAATCATCCTATCATCCTCAAATTCCATTCTTCTTTATTTTTAATAATGTTGTCATGCACAATAATACATCAACTAGAGGGAATACTCATGAACACAGGTATGGAAGCTCCATCTTCCATTATTCTATATGGGTGACAAATCATAGCCAAAAGAATATGACCATAAAAGCAGGAATCCCAGAGTTTTCTTCTCTGATTGTAGTTTTGCAATTTTGTGGTAATTTTGCCCAACCAGTGCACTTTACCTTTATCTGTTTATTCAAAGCTATGTATTGATAGTTGTATTTAAATGACAACACTTACGTATCATAAGATAGCAACATAAATATCACCTATGGTTAATTCCTGACTCTGTTTTCTGCACCTGAAGATTATTCTTCAGAAAATTTAAATGTTTGAAACCGAGTCTTCATTTGGAGAAACTTTAATTGATTTGTTTTACAGTTAACAGTATCTCTAGGTTAGTTACACTTCATAATCATATTGAGTTCTATGTAATAACCAGTATCTATTTAGAGAAAGTTTAAGAGTGTGTGATTTTGCAATGCTGGATATTAAAGACATATTTAAAAAAAAAAAAAAACATCTAGTGGAATATAGCCCTAAGCATGTGATGTATAGTTGCATTAGTTGAAATCAAAAAGGGTTTAATTTCTCCAGTTGCAATTAGTCCAGTATAAAAATAGAAGGGGAGGGGGGAGAGAAATAAAGAAAAAACAGCTGGGAACAACTGTTCACCATGATCATGAGTTGCTAGGAAACAGGTATCATACAGTTATGTATTTGGCTCCGGCTTCCATGTCTTATGATATTTTCTCCTGGGAACAAGAGACATCCCAGGATCTGAGCTGGGGGAGGCCTTCCTCACTGTGCTCCATCAACTGCACTGGTGGGCGAAGAAGATGTGGCTTCCCCAGGCTCTGTGAGCTTTTAAATCACCCGCTTGACGTCTGCAGCAGTGAGGCAGCAGAAAAAACACAAAGTCCAAAGCAGTGGAGAAGCCTCATTTAAACTGCTGTGTTACTAATTTATCTGGAAGATATTGGACAGTGAACGCTTCTCTCTGTGTAGAACATACACAGGTTATTGAAAGTCCTGTTGTTTATACCTGAAACTCATCACGCTTTCCCTTTTTTGTTTGTTTCAGTACTATTTTACTGTCAGCTTCACCCATGAAAACCAAAAGGCACTTGAGTTGCGTACAGAAGATGTAAAAGACTGCGATGAATGGGTGGCTGCAATATCACACGCCAGGTAAAGACACGTCAGTGTTATGCGCAGACATGACAATTAGACACTGACCTGGTAGAGGGTAAGAAATCTTGAACGGTGTGCTCAGTCTGGTTGGTTTCAAAATTGGAGGTGAAATATTATGGAAAAACACAACACAGCTGATTGTTTAAATGGAAGATTAAACTACATACACTATCATGAAATATTAAATGGATCACTCTAGTTACAATACAGAGTTTTATGTGTTTTCTGTCATGTGTTACAGTTACAGAAACTTGGCTACCGAGCATGAGAGTCTCATGCAGAAGTATCTTCATCTGCTTCAGATTGTGGAGACTGAGAAAACAGTTGCTAAGCAACTTCGACAACAGATAGAGGATGGGGAAATAGAGATTGAAAGGCTGAAGTCAGAGGTAATGTTCACTGCAATTTTCTTTTATGCTTTGGAGAACGGATTATTTTAAAGAAATAAAATGTAATATTTGAACCCTGCCATCACAGATGAACACAATTTGCCACAAAAAACAAACCAAGACCTCAGTAAAACTTTAAATCAAATGTGCATTTTGTGTCGATCACCAAGATCTGGAGATACCAGCCACAGTGATGTCAGCCTGTCAAATATAACTAGGCTTGTATTCATCAATGGAAGAAAATTTTTTTTTGAATCTAATCTAACAATCTGTCATTGTACTCGAAATGGAGCCAAGGATTTAAGGATTTTCCATATAAAGTATAAGCAAATGCAATGTAGCCACATGCAGTATCAGTCTCACCTACAGTAAATAGACTTGGCACATTAAGATTACCACCACAGCTTCCACTGCACTCTCACGCCTTTCTAAAATTTGTCTACATCCCTTCCGTGTCTCAACCTGCCAGCCTTATAAATAAAAGAAGGAACTACAGAGATTATGCTGATTGTTATAGTGCTTGTCTTATTTGTAGAAACTAGTGTGAGAAGACAAAAATGAAAGGCCAGCTCCATCACAGAGTCGTGTTCAGGCCAGCCGCTCTCCACTTTGCATTTTCAGTCAGAAACAATGGCTCCAGTAGGCCTGTGTTCCCCGCTGTATTTGTCAGATCAAATAGTCATTTTACTTTAATGTGCAAATATAATGCTTGAAATCAGATTAAGTTGTGAATATGCATGAGTTCTGTTTTTTGTCACATCTCATTTATGAAATGCAGTGACAATAAACTCCCTCTGTGGCTACAAAATGAATGGAGACACCTTAGATGCAAATAGTTCAATGCAACTCCAAGACAGGATTATTTTTTTTATTTTTTTATAGCTTCCCATTTACCATCTGTTAACACATGTGCAGAAGTATTTAACTGCCACATATCTCTTTATAATTTGGAGTGAGCACAGTCATGAATGTGTATTAAGTGACCAGCCAAGTGGACACAGGAAGTTTTGTCAAGCTGAGGTTTCTGTGATGACAGTACTTACAGGTCCTGCCTGTTGACTTACTCACTTTGTTTACATGCTGCTACAGTAAGTGAGAGAAAGACAAGTGTGTAAGTGGGAGTGATTGGTCTTTCTTGTGGTTGCTTCCCTGGCAGATCGCCGGATTGCTCAAAGACAACGAGAAGATCCATGCCAGCCCTGCAGCTGCCCCTACCGACGATGATTCAGAAATCAAGAAGATCAAAAAGGTAAAGTGTGTAGTCTCAACTTGTTATTCCGGGTGCACATATTTAGATGTTGACAGTGCATGGTCCACTGCAGGTCCAGAGCTTTCTGCGAGGCTGGATATGCAGGAGGAAGTGGAAGACCATCATCCAGGATTACATTCGCTCACCTCATGCAGAAAGCATGAGGAAGAGGAACCAGGTGGTGTTTAGCATGCTGGATTCAGAGGCGGAGTACGTGCAACAGCTTCATATCCTGGTGAACAATTTCCTGAGGCCGCTTCGCATGGCTGCCAGCTCCAAGAAGCCACCCATCACCCACGATGATGTCAGCAGCATATTCCTTAACAGGTTGGCTCATCTTCTGATTTCTCTAAAGACCACAATCATTTTGAAGGTCATGGCCATCAATAAAGCTTTGGAGAAGTACTCCTGTGAGCAGAACCTTGATTTATTTGTATCTTGTATACGCACAGGACTGTCTTATATTTTAGTTAATATCAGTTTTAAAGACAACAACACAAAAACTCCAGAATTGTTGTATATCAAGACAAATCCTACTTTAGAACCAGTGCAAAAAACTTATTTTTAAATGTATGACAATGTTCAAAGGCCTGCACCATGGTTCATAGTAAATTATTAGGTACTTTAATAGGTTCTTATGAGTATGCAGTAGACATAATGTTTCTTAATTTGTAATAAAAGGTGCTCTGAGTAAATAGTGACATATTCAACCTCATTTAATTCTTCTATTTTGGTCTCCTGGAAAAAAAAACATTTAATGATTCCTGCTTACACAGAGATCTTATAGTATTTATCATAAAGGTCTTAAAATGGAGGTACTTTATTTTAGAGAAAGGTTTAACCACAGAGATATGAATGTCAGCTGACTTGTCAGTTCCATTAACTAAGTCGCTAGCCTCAACATGCAATTTAAAAGCCTCTGATAACAATTATATCGGAATTTAAAAACAATAGCTGATAACAGTTGATTGGTGGTTTTGTAAACACTTTCTCATTTTCCACCAGCCTATAATTTATGAGTGCTAGCTTATCAGCAAGGTTACAGCCTTCCCCTGCTTTGTCCCATTCACTGCACCATGCAAATCACAGATACATATAATCTCAACTTTTTTGTACTACTTAAATACACACAAGGTGGCTGCATGACTGGCCACCTTGAATCTGTCATGATTCCAAAACAAAAGTTGCAGTGGACATAAAATGGTCGGGGCGGTCTTTGAGCGGCAACACTAAATTATTTGGTTAGGGTTGGGGAAATCCTTAATCCTGCAGTGAGCATTTTGCATGAGCAGACACCTGAATGGAAGAAGGAAACTTGGACTGCCTTGACCTTTGCGAATTACACAAAAATTGATCTGTAACCAGCAATTGTCTCAGAATCACTTCAGGACATAACGAATCAGGTCTTGATTTAAGACCTGATTTTTCCCATGAGTAAATAGTCTCAGACCTACAAACTATGTAGTGAGGGCAGAAACTTGAGGTTACTGTCTGTGTGCTTTTAGTGGTAATAAAATTAAAAACATAAATAAAACACAGATGTGGGCAGATTGCAGATGTAGCACCTTTACTGGTTTGACTGGATTATTTGATGACTCAAACCTCTTAAGACACTTGAATATTTCATGTACACCTGATTCAGACAGTGGCATTTGATAATTACAGATGTATTGCCGTCATTTTCAAATGCATATGGTCTGCATAATTGTTGTTGTTTTAGGACATAAATCAGTTTATTATTATATGTAGATTAAAGGAATAATTACTATGTTTAAATGAATTGCCTCTTGATTTGTACTAAACAACTAAATATAACCAGTAATCTGCACAAATTCATCCATGTGTATTTGGCTTGACAAGATGCTGAGAGCTTCATTCAGTATCAGGAGAACTATTATCATAAGCTGATTATTTGTCAGAGGTATCTGGATTTAAGACAAAAAAATAGTAACAATAATTTTGCTTTCACGTTTTCTCTTTCAGTGAAACTATTATGTTCCTACATCAGATATTTTACCAGGGTCTGAAAGCCAGAATAGCAAGTTGGCCAACATTAGTGCTGGGTAAGCATCTTCTTTTTTATCATATCTGCTCCAAGTATCAAAACTTTTTCAGAATTGCACCACAGGTTACTACTGTTTTTTGTCCTCATTGTTTTTGGAATTCATCACACCACAGCCGATCTCTTTGACATTTTACTGCCCATGCTGAACATCTACCAGGAGTTTGTGAGAAACCACCAATACAGCCTGCAGATCCTGGCTCACTGCAAACAGAATCGGGACTTTGACAAGCTGCTAAAGCAGTATGAAGCCAAGCCTGACTGTGAAGAAAGGACTTTGGAGACCTTCCTCACTTACCCTATGTTCCAGGTTAGTTCATTTGACTCACTAACATATACAGGAAACAAAGGCAGACTCATTTGTCTGCTGCAGAGGTGCAGCCTGGAGCCATATTTCGTTGTTGATTTTATGCTCTTGCAGCATGAGCCAAACTCTCCCCTCCATATATAGATGTTTCCCTTTAGATGCATTTTTCTCCAACCTAATACTAGATGTCACTTTACCTAGTTGTGGCTATCTAACAAATGGTTAGTCAATAATTTTTTCCTACTTCTTATTATGGATTTGTTCATGTTGTGTACAATTGCATGTGGATGTGACTTCCCCGTTGCTCTCTTTTCTGTTTTGACAGATTCCTCGCTACATTCTTACTCTACATGAGCTTCTTGCTCACACACCCCATGAACATATAGAAAGAAACAGTCTGGACTATGCCAAATCTAAACTGGAGGAGCTTTCCAGGTATGTCATATCAACCAACACATTTATGGTGTTGACATTTTAGGCGAGGATTCTTTTCGGTCGTTATTTTAATGAACATTGAAGCAAGAAAATGAGTATGCATGCGAGAAAAAACTGCATGCAAGATTGCTTGTGAAGGTGAGGACTTGTGTTTGATGAATTTGGAACAGATGTGAATAATCAAATGTTTTCTTTCTTAGAATAATGCACGATGAGGTGAGCGAGACTGAGAACATCAGGAAGAACTTGGCAATAGAGCGCATGATCATAGAGGGCTGCGAAGTCCTCCTTGATACCAGTCAGACATTTGTAAGACAAGGTAACTCCCACCTCCAAGTGCTGAACTTTAAATAACAACAAATAGGGATTTCCTGTCCCTCCACATCACATGTCTCACAGCATGATCTCACAGGCTGCAAGGATGGAGGGGGGGGGGGGGGGGGGGGGGGGGGGGGGGGGGGGGGGGGGGGGGGGGGGGGGGGGGTAGACACCATCAGAGGAACACTACACACTACTCACAAGGAGAGTTTGATTTCCAAATGTAATTAGACTGTTCTGAGGCCAACTGATGAGGAATCTGGAACTGTAAATGTCAGACGTCCCCTACAGGCTTTGATGGGTGAAGAGAAGGTAAACAGACATGGTAGCTTATTTAATCCTTAGTATCTTATGTGACTTATATTTATTTAGTTTTTCCATTTACCCATTGCTCTTTTAGTAACCCTTTGTCCTAACTTATTCTTACTCATATATTTATATCTCATGCCATTTGAACACTTTATATTTTATTTAAATTTTTTTAAATTTTCTGCATATGCAGGGTCTCTTATCCAGGTGCCAATGAGTGAGAAGGGCAAGATCACCCGTGGGCGACTGGGCTCTCTGTCTCTAAAGAAGGAGGGGGAAAGGCAATGCTTTCTCTTCTCCAAGCATTTAATCATCTGCACCAGGGGTTCTGGAGGGAAACTTCATC
This sequence comes from Leptatherina wallacei, assembly GCA_028567055.1. Classification (NCBI taxonomy): domain Eukaryota; kingdom Metazoa; phylum Chordata; class Actinopteri; order Atheriniformes; family Atherinidae; genus Leptatherina; species Leptatherina wallacei. The sequence continues at coordinate 22,845,947 of JAOXYM010000010.1, read as the reverse complement.
TCACCAAGGTGAACCTGAGCTGCTGAGTTGGCAGTGCAGCTGCTCTTCATTTTGAACATCATCACTTCTTAAGAGGAGATTTTATTGCTAGTAGCAGAGTCTTTTATTCTCATACTAGATTCAAATTGCTCTTACAATTGCTCCACTGGGTTTCATACATATAATTTATGCATTAATGCAAGTTTTAACTCAGCAGAGATGCTACAAAGCCTTTTTTAAACCACACATGTATTTTACTGTATCAGTATTTTCAAAAGCAGATAATTTTTTATTCTAGAATTCAGTTTGCTGTTAGACTTTTTTATGTAAATGTATGACATGTCATGGAGGGATGCATTATGTTAAGTCAAATGAGGCTAGTGTAATGAAACTAAATGTACATTACATGTTATTTTCAGAATGGAGTGGTCTCGCTTATAGACTGCACACTTTTGGAGGACCCTGAGGGGACAGATGATGAATGTGAGTGGTTAAATCATATTCTGGCTTGTACCAACATGCATGATATGCACCGTATATGCCGTGTTATGTAATGTTTGTTTATTTCAGAGTATCACAGAATTTTAATTGTGTATAATCAAGGCTGATACCCTAAAAAAACAAAGCCAAAAAGCCCTCAGAGATTGTGTTTTGCAAACAGAATAATGATTTAAATTATTCAATTTTTACTCTTTCTATGCTCTACCTCTTCATTAAGTCCAATACATCATCATCATCCCCTAAAATAAAAATGTGTACATCACATTTTTATATTTGAATAAGGCTATGGAGAAAATTATATTTAGTCTCTTTGCTCACCTCAAAGCTAAATCAGACAAGAGTGGCCAGGACATGGAGCACCTGGACTTCAAGATTGTTGTGGAGCCAAAGGACAGCCAGTCATTCACAGTCATCCTGGTAGCCTCCTCCAGGCAGGAGAAGTCTGCTTGGACCAGTGACATCAGCCAGGCACGTCAACACACATCACGATCTCCAGCAGTTAGACAAGAAACTGAGGATGTCGGCCGAAAGCTTTCACATTACAGAATTCACTAACATTTCTCTGTCCTCTGTCTTATCTTTTTTATTTCATCGCTTGTGTCCTGCAGTGTATCGACAACATCCGCTGCAATGGCCTGATGATGAACGCCTTTGAAGACAACTCCAAAGTCACAGTGCCACAGATGATCAAGTAAGTTATATTGTAGCTGTAATGCTGTGCAGCTTCTTCTGCTTTTCAGGGTTTTTTTTTTTTTCCTGATTTTTGTTTTTTTGTACTTGCAGGTCAGATTCAAGTCTGTACTGTGATGATGTGGATATCCGATTCAGTAAGATGATGAACTCCTGCAAAGTGCTGCAAATCCGCTACGCCAGCGTTGAGCGCCTGCTGGAACGATTGACTGATCTCCGTTTTCTTTCAATCGACTTCCTCAACACCTTCCTGCACTCCTATCGCGTGTTCACCACAGCCGATGTGGTGCTGGATAAACTCATCACTATCTACAAGAAGCCCATCAGTGCCATCCCTGCTCGGTGAGTCATATTACATTAAGACTTGAACATTGCAAGGTTGTTGACAGCTCTTTCCGTAGACAACAAATCATACTTGAAGTTTCTGGCATTCCTCCATCTCTTGCCATACAGCATAAATACGAGACTGATTTAGAAGGATGGGAAATGTACTCCTTGCTTTTTCAGTTTAACAGCAACAATAGGCTATGCATATATATTATATGCATTTAAATGTTTGTTTTTACATAGATCATTTCTTTAAAATAAGTTTTACACAATTTTTTAACACAGAGGTTAATCTATGATTGCCAATGAGATCTCCACACTTTGCATCTTTAGAAAACCTCCAAATACACAAAATACTTGCAAATCATGAAAACATCATCAATAATTTGACAACACAGGTGCAGCCCTTACAACAAAATTCCTCCTAAAAAAAAAGACACCACCACATGGAAAATTATTTGCTATAATTATTTCTTCAACATGCCATGTATTCTACTGACTGTGGAGTCTGTCGCTGTAAACAGTCCAAGTAACATCCATTAGTACATTTACAAAAGGTCATGTGTGTAAAATTCAATACATTAACAAACAAAAGAAGCAAATTTTTACTTAAACATGCAAAAGCTTTAAATGAATAAGATGTAAATAATGATATTAAAGGTAGGTTAGGAGATGTTTTCCAGGAGCATTTTTTACTATATTGCTTAAAATTACCTTCACACCCCGATTGCAGCCAATTAATTACATGCTCGAACACAAAAATAAAATTTTAGTCACCTTTGGAATGGACAGGACTGTAAAAACACCATCCAATCATTTTAACCGGCTCGTACTAAAAGATTGGATGATGATATGCCTATCAAACTCAACTGCCATTTGTCCCCTCCCCCCTCTGCGTGTTCCTGTGCTCTGAAGGCGTGGTTTCGAGGGGAAGTCTGAAGAAAGGGGTTTGGACTTTTGAATTGTATATTTTCAAAATGTAGCTTGCTCCAACCTTTTTTCCAGTATCTTCTACCCTACCTTTAATCTATATTTCAGGTAACTAAGTAACTAACTAAGACAGCAGCTGCACCACCAGGAAAGACTGATAGGAAAATGTCATTCTGTTTTTTATTTTTTTGTACAAGTAACATGGATTAGTGATTGAGATCACCGTAAGAGCAACTGTTTCATTTCTGTGTTTATTTTCATTCTTGCTTGACATCAGCTGATTACTACCACCTTATTACAAGTTTAAAAAAAGTCAGTCATATAAATTACAAACAAAAGATTTTTATAAATATCTTCAGGTCAGACATTATGTACAGACCAAAATGCATACTCTCAACCTTCATGATGTCTTTAACCTATTAGAAAAGACACTCTTGGACAAGGATAAACAAGGTCACTTCGTCTCTACATTTTATACCAAGCTGC
>JAOXYM010000010.1:22823385-22837704 GCA_028567055.1 Leptatherina wallacei | reverse complement strand
ACATCTGCCCATCCTCTAAACAACTGCACTTCATTCATGCGGACAGGTATTCTCATGAGATTCTCACCAGATACTTTCTCGTGAGAACCAGATACTTTCTCAAGAGCACCAGATACTTTCTGGTGCACACAAGAAATCAACGTAGATTTCTTTTCTTCTCTGTGTCCCCATACGGGCTCCGTACGTTTTAAAACTATGTGGTTAGTTTTAGATGTTTATAACCCAACAAGAGGCTAAAACCATCTATCTCTCCACCATCCAATATAGAAATGCAAAACCTTCTTGGATGACAGATGAAGCTCCTTGTAAAACCGAAAATAAGTGCAGCTGTTTTTTTTTTTTGCACTTAAGATTATTGTAACCTGGATCACCTAGTCAAGTTAACTGATTTGGAGTATTTATGTTCTGTTTGAACTCTTAATGATTCTTGGGCTGTTTGCATTTATGAGGTTGGAGAGGGGAAGGCCGAGCCTTTTGAGAGCCACTCTGCATTGGAAATTGCAGAACAGCTCACTCTGCTGGACCACCTGGTGTTTAAAGACATCCCATATGAGTGAGTGCCATAAAATTTCTGTCGTAAATATCTGAAGAGTTCATAATTCAGTCTGATTGTGTCTTACTTTTTTCCACTTTACAGGGAATTCTTTGGTCAAGGCTGGATGAAAAACGAAAAAAATGAGAAAACACCGTACATCATGAGAACAACGAAGCACTTCAATGATGTATGTTAGATAAAGACAGATGCAACTCAACCCATTGAATTAATTATACAACATAATCTATGTCTACTCTCTATCTTCTTCAAGATAAGCAACCTGATTGCCACGGAGATCCTGCGGTGTGATGATTTGGTCACTCGGGTAGTAGTCATAGAGAAATGGGTGGCTGTGGCTGACATCTGCCGCTGTTTGCATAACTACAATGCTGTGCTAGAGATTACCTCCTCGTTAAACCGCAGCTCTGTTTTCCGCCTCAAGAAAACCTGGCTCAAAGTTTCCAAGCAGGTGCCTATCTCTATATACACTCTATATGTTGTTTTTCTTGAGTTGCTCATTATTGTCATTAAAACATGTTCACAAGCATCTTTTTTTTTTTCCCCAGACAAAAGCATTGATTGACAAGCTGCAGAAGTTGGTGTCTTCAGAGGGGAGGTTTAAAAATCTCAGAGAGGCTTTGAAGAAGTAAGTTCAGTTCAGGGACATACTTTTAAACAAATAACTAATAAAGGAGTTGTGCCATGCATATGGATAACAACCATTTTTCTCCTTTTTCTCCTTTTTTTCCACCCACCAGCTGTGATCCTCCCTGTGTACCCTACCTGGGGATGTACCTCACTGACTTGGCTTTCATTGAGGAAGGAACACCAAACTACACCGAAGACAACTTGGTCAACTTCTCAAAGATGAGGATGGTGAGATGCTTGATCATCAGTCATGTGAGAAAACTTGCAAATTACATTTTCATGTTCAGAAAGTAACATTCTGTTTCGCTCTCTCTCTCTCTTTTTTTTTTTTTTTTTTAGATTTCTCACATCATTAGAGAAATTAGGCAGTTTCAACAAACTGCATACAAGATTGACCTGCAACCAAAGGTAAATCAATGCAGTGACACTCTGGCTTGTGACCTATGAGCTATGTCATAAATAGAAGCAAAGTCTAAGTGCTCTGTGTCTATTATATAATGTGAATGATCTGAATTATAAAAGAATTTAATGAAGTGTTGGTTTTAAAGACAATATGCAACTCTGTTATCACGAAAGAGATTATATAAGAATTTATTTAAAAAACTGGGAAAAGGTACCTCAACAGTGACAGAGTATCTTTGAAGCAGCAGGTGTCATGGGTTGTTATTGGTATGCAGTAGGCTACCTACCAAAAGTAATCAAAAGGCACATTGGGTGAACCAGCTACAAGGTCAAAGGCTGCAAACATTCAGTCAAGTATTAAGGGAGCAACAACTTAGTCTCACAGAAAAATGGAAAATAGTGAAAAAAAAACAATGAAAAAAATGTTTATTCATAGCAGACATGAGAAGTCCCATTTGACACATTACAAACTATTTGGATAAGGTTAGACACAAAAACATGGTTATGGTTAGGGGGAGGGAATAGCTTGAGTTAAAATAGACTCTAGACTCACCTCATTTCTCTCATTTCCACCTCCTCATCTCCTCCCTCCGTCATCCATCTGAAATGGTTCACAGCTAAATACTTTGAATGTCTCAAATTACAAAATGCACCCGGAGACGTGAGAATTGAAGAGACTTGTAGTCGGAGGTATACCTTTTTGAGAATGTTTTTTGGCAAGCGTGACATCTAAAGAGGGCATAGCATGCTAATCCTACACAATGAATTGAAAAAATAAAATAACAATTAATTGAAATTCCCTAACCTTTTCCTTACTTTTGATCCATTTCAGGTAGCCCAGTATCTGCTGGACAATAGCTCTGTTCTGGATGAAGAAAGCATGTACGAGGCCTCTCTCAGAATTGAGCCTAAAGTGCCCAACTAATGGGAAGAGTGGTCCTGCACACACATTTCCCCTGTTAATATTACACAAGGGTTACCATACACATTATTTGTATAGCTGTACATGTTTCAGATATTTGCTCTTCTGTACAGTAGATGTTTAAGATTGTTTGACGATAGTAAATATTTTAGTGTTTTTTCTTTTCTTTTTTTTTTGGTTTGTTTGTTTGTTGCCATGACAACACCTGCTTAAATTACTTTTTCTTTTTAGATCTTTGGGGTAATTTGAAAATAATAATAGAGGTCACTTTAGTTGCATGCAACTGTGTTTTCTCAGTGACCAATGACATTATTTTGTGTCATGTATTTATGTGTCGAATTTGCACTTTCTGAGCACTCGTGCTGCTGGCCGTTGTTCTCTTGGCTTGACTTTTATTGATCATTGAAGTTCTCTGCAACCAATGTAGCAATGTATAAATGAACTGCATAAAATCAGGTAAAAGAGCACAGAGAATAGTTTAAATTTATTTTGAAAAGAGGGAACAATGATCAATGGAGATGACAGCAAGGTATCCAAAGCATAAGTGTCTCTGTGCTTTCCAAACCAAAAAAAAAAGTGGAATCTGTTTCTTTATTTCTGCTCACAACTCTACAGATGGGGGTTCCCAACTGTTTGGCACTAATTTATTGGTTTTTGTGTTGGCAGTTTGAAGCAGAGTAATAAGGACAAACCAGACATGAAACTAGATGGAAAGTCTACCACTGTGTACTGTTGTGGTTATTTAAAACTGGTCACCTGCTCCACCTCAGCTTTACTAATATAGACAGTGGCGTTTTATGTTGTCCCCTCTCTTCTAAAATCATTGATCGGCTACTTGGTTTTGATGCCATTGAGAGCATTGAGCATTATAATTAGAGATTGTTTATATTTTCCAGCAATTTAGTTTTCTCATTGTTAACACAAACAATGATAGTGGTGACTGTAAACCTCAGGAAAGAGGTTCCTTTCATGTCTGAAAATGGAGTCATAGGTGTACATTATCCTTTAAGTGTTTCCAGTGCTGCTTAAATTGGTTGGTTCTATAGAGACAGTTCTGAGTTTGTTCTATAAAGAACCAGCGACGAATGGTTTTGGTTTTCCGCAGCCAGAGAGCCACATCATATATCTCTTCTTATACATCTGAACTTAAGTGTATTCTAAATTTCTAGGAGAGGAGGAGCACAATGCAGGGAAACCTTTGGAAATGTAAGAGTCTTTTTTTTTTAAATTAAAACACCTACCAATATTTGTTAACGAAGCTGCAAATGTGTTTTATAAATTTAGCAGAAATGGGTGACTGTGAATGCAGCACATTGGACAGTGTTCACAAGCATCAATGGCAATATTCCAACGTTTAACGTGAGATAAATGAGAGGACCCCTGAGCTCATGTTCTCCCACAGCTGCTCTGACTTCATGCCCATGTTGAAGCTCAAATGTTTGTTCTTCTCTCTTGAATTAAGCAAACTAGATGTAAAGTTCTAAACATGGAGGTCACAACGCTTTAGTTAGTTTGGTTGGTCTTATAACCTTGTCCTCAGTTCCACACATAAAAAAATCCTTTGCTTTGGCACAGCAGAAAGTTGATACAGTCTTTGCACTGGAAACCAAAAGAACTGGTTCTAAGTTAAACATTCACTCCAAAGCAGTACTGGAACTGTTTTTGGTGAACAGGAGAGGGATGAGTGCCTGTGGGGCTTCAGTGGTGTTGCGTACGAAAATGGTCTATCCAAAATATTCTACATCTGATTTTGAAGAAAGTCCAAGAATTTATTTTCTCAAACCCAGATCCCAGTTTGCCAAAAAACAACATTTGATTTATAAGAGCAGCAAATTTTGTCAAGTGGAGACCAAATGTGACAGGGCATGATGGAAAATGACAGATTGGCTGCACAACTTCTTTTGCAGATCATGTTTTATAGTTATGTTCCTTTCTCAATTACACAGTTTGCTCTTGTCCAGTAAAAGTTATAACCAGAGTTTGGGAACCTCTACTCTGAGATAAATGTTTACATTTAAGCTAAAATTGACAGAGACATTAATGTATTTCTGTTTATTGAAAAGCATTTCATTTCTTTTGTTGCCTGCTGACACGCGGTGCCTGAAGCCACCCGAGACAATGAATCTCATCAGCTGTGTTACAAAAAGGCTTACATCTTATAAATTCAGTGGAATTTAAGGAGACAGTGTGGTCATCTAGTTTTTTTCTCTCTCTCTTTTACAATTAAAATATGCCACCACTTTGTTTGAATTTCTTGTTTGTTCATATTTTGTTTTTTATAACTCATGAGAAAAAAGATCACACGAAATTGTCAATGTTGTACCTTCAGGTTCGGGTTCTACTTCTGTAGAGTAAAAGGTTGTTGCTCTGCTGTAATTAAAAAGACAATCTGTCCTTTTTGCTGTTCCAGTGATTGTGGAACGTGACTGTATATCACTCTGTTATATGCATTGCTGTTAAAACTATGATAAAATGTATGTGAATGACCTCTGCCTGCAGCATTCAAACACTATTTTTGTAGTAGTATAAAAGAGAGTGACCTGCCCTTTATATGAAAATGGGAAAGCATTTTGTACTTTGTTGTTAATTCACTTCACGGAGATGGTCTGTACATTTTGTACATGCAACCTGATATATTTCTCAATGTGGAACAGTTTAATCCTGTCAAAAACAAGTTGTATTTCAAGCTTAACACAAAATGCTACAACAGTGTGATCTTGAAACCATGACTTAGAGGTAGGACACAACTTCAAAGTGTTTTGCATTTATACTGTAATCCTGTCTATAATCATTTCTGTTAGCAGGAATATAGTAACGTAGTGCTTATTCTGTGAATATTTGTATGTATTTTTACCATGTATGTACAGTACACTTTTAAAGCTCATGTGGTAGGCATGCAACACCTTCACAGACAGAATAATATTATATACTTATACTGTATACACTTATACATGCACATACTCTTAAAAGGTATTTAAACAAATAAACATTTTGCTGTTAGCAATACCCAGTGGTATGAAAATTATCTTTCAACCCTCATGTTTCCACAGCTTAAGAAATATTCCCAGTTTTGTAAGAAAAGAAAAACGGTAAGAAGAAAACATGAAGATGAAAATAACAGCAAGTTAACAAAAATATGTTTCCCAATTACCTCTTGCTAATAAATCCATTTTATCTCAGGGGCATTTTGTCTCAAGTGTTTTTGTAGATCTATGAGTTGACATCTTGCTCATTTAAAGTGATAAAAGATTAAATGTAATCTGAAAATATTCAATATTATGAGCAATGCTCTGTCTTGGGACAGTCAGAAAAGTTTCAAATCAAATTCTGAAATTTCACATTTAATTTTCATCAACACGTCTTCAAAAGATAAAAAGTTTAAGTAATTGCATGTTTTTAATACACAACTTATTTGTATATTCGTTACTATTAACATATCATAATGCTCAGTTAAATACCTGCATCTTACAAAAAATTATTAAATATACTGCATAATTATGCCTCTTGTGGAGTGTGTTAAACATGGAGGATACAAAAAAATTAAACATTGTTAAATGTTAAATGTTGTTAAATGTCTATGATGTAAGCTTGAGCATTAGTATTTTATTGCTATACCTTTTACATCTTTAATGTCCTGTTCTCTTTGAGCAGCTTTTCAGTGTCAAAATTGTGTTGTATTCTTATTCATGATTTGCAGCCACCTCATCACGACTCTGGAGGGCTTGGTTTATTTACAGGTCAGAGCATTATTGCTTGTGAGTCTGGAGATCTTGCTTTGTCATTTTTCTTCTCATTACTTTATCACAAGGCATACAATTTGGTAAAGACTTTACGCTTAGCCTATATTAGTTGACTATTAATTCATATGAAAAAAATATAACAAGCAGTTCACGCACATTTTAATTACACTGTAGTCATCATTTTGCCAGTGAATATTTACTAAAATTCCCCAAACTGGAAAAGTCGTGGTTCAACCCAGGGACCTTCATGCAATGAGGCGACAGCTCTAACTATCATGAAGTTCGCCCAGCTTAGCCTTTTGTTTAAAAAAAAGCTATTTAGTCTACTTATTTAGGCTATTTATCTGTCTATTTATAGCTAAGGTGCCCAAACTAAACTAAATTAATACAAAGAAAAATTCCTTTAGGATACATGAAAGAATTAAAACGAAAACGAGGTTTGACATTTTTCCCATATAATTAATATTTTTTATTTTATATTTCATGACCATGATAAAAGTAGCAGAGTAATGTTTACTGTAATGTTTGCAGCAGCAAAATAACATGACGGCATAAACTGTATCATATTACATATTATGTGGTAGTGTTACTTTGAAAAGGCAGCGGTTCCCCTCGTGACCGTCTCTGTTTTCACTTCACCTTCAGCAACTCACTAGCAGCACTGACCCGGACTCACCACCGGCTGCAACATTCAACAGTGAACCATGACGAGTGTTTGGCTCGTTTTTGCTTTGGCATCTGTAACTTCAGCTTTTTACTTGTCCGAACAAGGTAAGTTCATCTTTGCACAATAATACATAAGAGTCTTTGTTGTTGCGTTAGCGCATTGTTTCACTTTCACATTCTCCTCTGGCCTCTCCTTTCTTCTTTATGTTTCTCCTTTCTTCTTTACGTTTCATGCTCTGAATTCATATTTTAATATGGTGAATCATTTGCAGATGAGTTTCACTTCAAGTCCTGGATGGCACAGGTGGGTCTCCTATATTATCTGTCTAATGAGATATCACTAGTGTCATTGTACTGTATGTTCACAAGTTGTATGAAGTGAGGGAAAAAATCACAGCAGTATTATTACTTAACGCCACTGTGAGCTGAATAATCATATAAGGTGTTAATTACAAGAGTAAAGATATAAACTTTAAAGAATGTAATAGTTGCCTTCTGTATGTTCAGCAAAACAAAGGGTACAGCGAGAAGGAGTATTACCAGAGACTTCAGATATTCACAGAGAACAAGAAGACTGTCGACAAGCACAATGCAGGAAATCATTCTTTTACAAGTAGGAACTGTCTGTATTTGCTTTGTTTTCATACAACTCTTACAGTATTAAAATAGATTGAGCTGCGTTTCTCTTCTCCATGCAGTGGCACTGAACCAGTTTTCGGACATGACCTTTAATGAGTTTCGTAAGTTTTTCCTCTGGTCTGAACCACAGGTAATACCATCTGTACAAGCTCCTGCTTACATACACTGTGAGTAATAACTGTGAGTTATGACAGGAAGTTATAAACACTCTGTCTTTTACAGAACTGCTCTGCTACCAATGGAAACTACCTCAGCAGCAACGGACCACATCCAGACTCCATTGACTGGAGAAAGAAAGGAAATTATGTGACACCTGTAAAGAATCAGGTGAGGTTTATTCTTTGATGGTTCTCAAAGGTCATGTCTCATGATTTCAGAAGCAAAATAATAGTATTGTTGCACATGCAACAATGTAAAATGTGCATTAAAATAACCTACTTGATTTTACACAATCCTCTCAAAATTAAAAATGGAGGGGGTTCTTGCAAGTGGAAAATAGTAAACTCTTTTAATGCTGGATTTCAGGTAGGTGTTTGGTTTTCAACACAAAGGAATTTATAGTGGTATAAAACACTATAATAAGTAATCTTCACCTCTTTTTTACTTCCTATATGGAAGTGAGACAGTGAGGATGTCAAGAGCAGTTAAAACTGCTAAACCTGTCTTTGTCCAGATTTACCACTCCTACATGTCTGCTAGACAAGGAAGCATTACAGAAATGTTTGGGGTATATCATCGTAAGCAGTTCTTTGAATTTGCCCAAAGGTTGTTTAAGTTTTAATTTTCCAGTTTTTGTGTTACAAAACATTCTAGAAATGTCCCACTCTCACACTCTTTTTATTTCTCTTTTCGCATGAAAGCGAAGCTGTGGTAGTTGCTGGACTTTTTCCACGACTGGCTGCTTGGAGTCTGTTACTGCTATTGCCACTGGGAAGCTTATACCTCTGGTGACATACTTTCACTTCTCTAACAACACTGTTGATCTTGCATATAAAAATGAAAAACATAAGGCAGAGAATATTTACAGTAATATTGAACCACTTCTTGTATTTCTCAGTCAGAACAACAGTTGGTAGACTGCGCCCAGGATTTTAACAACCATGGATGTAATGGGTGAGAGCCTAATGTGTTTTCCATTCTGTCTTCATAATTGGCCTGTCACCACTGCAATCAGACTTTTTTAATAAGGTCTTGATTTGTCTTCAGCGGTCTTCCTAGTCAGGCATTTGAGTACATCATGTACAACAAGGGCCTGATGACAGAGCAGGACTACCCATATACAGCTGTAGTAAGCTAAATTACAACATTTAATGAATATTAAACCAAGTTAACAATTAAAAGACATATCAAGGAGTTTTAACTTTTGCTTTTTGTTTACATAAGGACGGTATCTGTGTCTATAAGCCAACACTGGCTGCTGCTTTTGTTAAGGAAGTGGTGAATGTGACAGCGGTGAGTGACTTCATTCTGATTCAGTTTATTTTAGTTTATTTTTTTAGAAAATTATTAATAAGCATAAAATGTTGATATGCAAGATGATAGCGAAGCTCATTTCGAATTTTAGTCGCTTGGCAGGCCAACACAATATAACAATAAAGAACAATAACAGAAGGAGATTTAAGTGTACAATAAAAACAAAAATAATAAGAAATATATATATTTAAAAAGAGTATTGTTGATCTCAGACTAGAAGGAGTACCCCATCGACCAGGACAAGTTCCAAGTGCAAAGTGCATTACATGATAAAGTGCATTAATTAATTGCACAATCTTCATATACTAATGTATTGCACATGGGGTCATTAGTCTGTTCTGATGACTGTCTTTATTCAAAAAGAAGTCTTTACTGAAGTGAATGAAAAGGAAAAAAATATCTGTTATCATACAGTATGATGAGATGGGGATGATTGATGCCGTCGCCACACACAATCCTGTCAGCTTTGCCTTTGAGGTGACTTCAGACTTCATGCACTACCACCAGGGTGTCTATACCAGGTAAGAGACATCCCTCTGAGGAAGAAAAAAAAACTTTCCTTTTGTGCTCTTTTTTTAAACAGTTTAAATGAAGCCAAAAGTTAATCTACAAAATGTTTTAAAGCACTTCCTTCTTAAAGACAAAGATGTCTGTTAAGTGCTGATATTTTATCTGTTGCATTTGTACTGTCGTACAGCCCTAAGTGAAAGAAAAAGTTGTTTTCCGTCAGTGACTCCTCTTTATTTTTCACAGTATCAGTTCCTGATTCTTTATCAAAAGTCATGTTTATAAATAGACATGTGAATGACTTCTGTTCCTGGTTTCAGCACTGAATGCCACGACACCACAGACAAGGTAAACCATGCAGTGCTAGCTGTCGGCTATGGACAGGAGAATGGTACACCTTACTGGATCGTGAAGAACTCATGGGGCTCCAGCTGGGGCGTTGATGGGTAATTTTTTCATTCAGTTATTTTAAGAGATAAGTCGACGAATTCACACAATCCAACTAAAGCTAATAACAATGCTATTTTCTCACAGATATTTCTTCATTGAACGTGGGAAGAACATGTGTGGACTAGCTGCCTGCTCATCTTTTCCAGTGGTGTGACTTTATTACATGATGTGTCCTCCAGTGAGAAATGAATTGAAGCATTGAACTTTTTATCACACAGGCTGACGTGTTTCTTGTTGCATCCATTGCCTGTCTTTTGGATTGCTGCTGATTTTTATTCTGGGTTTTAAACTTCTATTAAAACACTTTGATGTGACAGATCAAGTCACATCCACATTGTTTGTACCTTTTACAATCAATACGATTACTTAAATGCCAAATTATTGTGATGACATTTTACAAATAAACCACTTTGAATCTTAATGTGTGAATCTACCATCACAGTATTTCACATATACCTGCAACATTCCTAAATTGGATAACTGGAGGCGACAACAGATGAGCAATCAGAATTTACCAGAACTATGAAGTTGGTTACATTCTTCCAATAATTTCAGGTGCCTTCGTCTTTTAAATGTTGTGTTGACTGTGTCTTAAGGTAGTTTATTCTAATCAAATGAAAACTCAAGAGCTCTATTAAACTGCTTAGCCTTGTCTGTGAAGTGCCTTGAGATTACATTGTCATGAATTGACGTTATACCAATAAAGCTGAATTGAATTAAATTAGCCTGGAACCCCTCAGCTCATATCTTTACATTACAAAGTCTCTGCTACCCTCAAGAATCTAAAGCAGCCCTGATCATAACAGGGACGTCGTTTTAAATGTTTAATCAGTAGCTTATGAGAATTCTCCAACTGATCACATCAGTGGTTCCCTACCTATTTTCCTTGAAGACCCCCTTCAAGCAAATAGTAAAAAGCCATGGACCTCCTGCCCCAACCCATACTGAAACCATGCATGGTTTTATACTTTCAAAAATAAGATTCTAACTATAAATACTGTATTCTGGCCGAGTCCTGTCCTTCGATAAAGCCAAAGTTAAGTTAGCAACATAAAGCCTTACTTTTTTTCTTGAAATAGGTATATGTTTGGACATTAATCACAAAGCCTCTGTGACCCCTTGTGCTCTTTGTGGGATCCCCCTTGGGTGTCCTGGACCACAGGTTGGGAACCACTGACACATTTTATGACTAGTTTTCATCATTTCATATTTAAATGTGTTACAGAGTTAAATTAATGCACACTTTAACATTGATAGCTAAAATACACTCATTTCCATCCATTTCCAGAACATACATTTTAACACTGAATAAAGGCAGGTCCAAAATATGTTTCATTTTGTAGATATAAAAGTTGACATTTGAAGCAGAGGGGATTTTAAATATATTTCTTTTTCACTCATTATAATCAGATACAGTAAAAAGAACAGATACATTTTTGCCATGTTATTATGAATAAAATTATGAATGATATATGAACAATGTGGATGTAAACATTAGTGAAATTAAGTTTTTGTAATTTGAAAGTATGAGCCAATAAATTAATTAATTGATCAATCAATAGGAACAAAAGTTTCCCTTAAACTCCTCAAAGAGAATTTCAGTTAAGTTAAATTCCTTCTTAAATTGCTAATTCCATCATAGTCTTTCATGTATTATTAAGACTACATCCCAGATTATAGATAATCTAGATTATTGTAGATTATTATCTTTTACAGGACTGAGCAGATCATCCCTGAACCGCCTACAGGTGCTTCAGAATGCAGCTGCCAGACTTTTACCCAAAACACACAGGACTCACATCACTCCAGTTTTGCGTTCTACATTGGCTCCCTGTGAGATTTAGAATTCAATTTGAAATTTCAGTTCTTGCACACAGAGCCTTACATGGCCAATCCCCTGTTAGTATCACAGCTCTGCTGCAGCCTTACCCCATCAGCAGGGTCCTGACGTCTTCTGATCAGGGTTTGCTGGTTGTCCCTCGATGGAGACTTAGAACAAAAGGCGTCTCGGGTTGTCGCCCTGAAACTCTGGAACTTTCTCCCATTGAATTTAAGGTCAGGATTTCTGGGGACACTTTTAAAAAGCAGTGTAGAACCTATTCATTTAAACAGGATTTTTCATATTTAGAAAAAAAGATTTGTATTCATTTAAAAATTTTTATTTGCGTTTTATTTTATTTACTCTGCTCTTAATATTGTTTTTAAGTTGTTTTATCTATTGTGTGATTTTATTTATTTATTGTTTTTTTTGTGTGTGAAGCACTTTGGGACATTTGCTCTTGAAAAGTGCTAGCCTGCATAAATAAAATTTACTTACTACATTTCCCAGAATCCCCATTCCCCGCTCAGTGTTGACCAATAAGGAGCCTGTTTGTTGAATGGGCGCAAAATCCAGTGTTTGTGTCCAATGGACGAATGGAGATTTACTCATTGCTTTCATCCTTCACCACAATAAGATTGTTTAACTTTAATAAGGTTCAACGAGTGGCAACCTGGTGACCATTGACTGAATAGGCTGTGCCAAGCAAAGTGTGAGCCTCCTCGTCTTCCCACGAACAATGCTGAAGAAACCGGCCAGTACTTCATGAAGAAAGCTGACGTAGCTAGCCAGCTATCAAGCTCAGCTCAGTTTACCAACAATGTCAAGTCTTCCGCAAAATAACCTGGAGGAACAGCTGGCGAGGCACAGCAATGCTGCTCAGAGCAAGCTGTCTCTTGCTAAACCAAAAACAGGGTAAGTAAATGAAATTATACAGGGAGGGAAAGCAGCTAACCGTTAGCTGTGACCAGAGCGCCGCTATGTAAAGTGGTAGCATCACTGGATATTTAGCTAAAGATAATTTATTGTGCAGACATATTTATAACTGAATCACCGGACAACATATCCACGAATTTATGTTTTTGTAATAAACGACGAAGACGGTAAAATATGTAGGTTAAAACTTGTTCAGGTAGCTAATGCCTTCGGGGTGTCATGCAGCTATCAGTGCACCCAGTGAAATCGAAAAATCCCCTTACCATTATAGTAAATGGATACATAAACATATTGTAAAAACTTAAAGATCTTACCTGAAATCCTGTGATTCCGCTTGTTTCATCTGCACATAAGGATGTCTGTGGCTAAATAAACTGAGCTCCGGAAACTAATCAGCTTTGACTATTTTGCATATGTTAATTCTTATTTTGCAGTCGCATACACTTAAGACACTGATACATTACTCTCATGTTAAGTTTGTGTTAATTCACCCTTGTTTTGGGTATTTTCAGGGCCTTTTCATTCAAAAAGAAGTCCTCATCAGGTACACCAAAAGTGGAATATCCGACCAAGGTAACCAGCTCAAATGTTTTGGCAAACAGGAATGTGAATATCCCTAAGAGCAGTGTGGTGACTGAATCTCCTTTGACATTTTCAAACAAGCTTGAAAGACCACAAAAAACCAAAATCAACAGCTTCTTCCCTGTAAGTTCAAAATGCCAGTCAGCCTCCATCAGCCCAGCAGATGCCTCCTCTCTTACATGTCAGACACCCTCTGCAGCATCTCGTATTAAAGTGGCACAGGCTCCATCTGTATCTGACAAAAAGCTTTGTCATGACAGTGGAATAAACTCCATAAGTCTGGATGCATCTGGATTCCCAATGGATGACTGGGATGACTTTGATGACTTTGAAGCACCTATCAAATCAAAAAATGACTCATTCAGTTCAGATATATCTGGGAAGATCACCAAGCTACTGCCATCTCCGAGTGAAGAATTCACGGGGGGAAAAAGCCACAATGTTTGTGATGTGACATCAGAGTTGAACACTGAGAATGGTGATATGGAGGTGGATGAGCAAGACCACGGTATCAGCAAAACTGCAGTTTCACCAAGACCTAGTTTGGTTCAGGAACCAGCTGAGTTTGAAATAGAGAATTCTCCAATTAAAAGACGCAAAAGATGTCCCCCTCCACATATAACGTCTGTCCTAAGTGATAGTGAAGAAGAAATCAGTGCAGTGTCTGAACCTTTTCAAGATAAAACAGGTAATTGTTGTTACAGTATTTTATCTGAATACTGCTAATCGGATATAGATTTAAAAAGCATTTATTTATTTGCTTTTCAGACAGCAACAAAAAACATATTGACCCAAAGGTGATCCATCTTAATGACACCTCAGAGTCTGAAGATGACTTTGATTACATCCCTCCCTCACCTGTCCCTGATGAGATCTCTAATCCAGCCTCTGCTGTATTGAAAAGGTTAGTTTAAAGTCCATCCATCCATCCATTTTCTGTACCGCTTAATCCACACAGGGTCGCGGGTGGGCTGGAGCCTATCCCAGCAATGTATCAGGC
>JAOXYM010000010.1:22795893-22820071 GCA_028567055.1 Leptatherina wallacei | reverse complement strand
AGAGGACCAAAAATGTCGTAATTATAAATGAATATTAAAAAAAATGTGTCCAGAAATATATAGTTCAATATGGAAATATTTCATGCATTTTTATTCGTTATTTTATACCACATTTATGCATTTTTAAACAGTGGTTTGGTCACCTTGAGAAATGGACAGATGCTTCTCACAAGTGACTAATCCCACTTTAAACAAAGGTTGAAAAAGGCTACCTTATTGGCAACAAAGAAATAAAAGAATAAATGTGGAAATGAACTAACATTTGGTCTTTATTTTGTTGTTTCCCTGTGTTTTATTTCTTTCTAGTGGTTTCTTATTGTTTTATTGTTTCTTAAGTGTTTTCTTGTTTTATCGTTTTATTGTTCCTGTTTTTATTTTTGCACTTTATTTTATTCCCATAATGTGTACAGCACTTTGTTTCAATCAACGTTGTGTTAAAGTGCTTTATAAATAAAGTTGAGTTGAGTTAACATACTAATAAATGTAGAAATAGATGAACAATGTTGAAATATAGTTATGTTGAAAGCCATGAATGAATGTAGACAAATTTAGAAATAAATGTAGATATTACTAAAATGCATACATACTGTGTAAATGGTAAATGGACTGTACTTGTATAGCGCTTTTCAAGTTGCATGACCCCTTGGTGTTTTGACACTACATATCTCATTCACGCAGCACTTTTATTGTAATATACTTAGTGCTTCTACACACTTTCATACGCCCGATAGGCACATCAGGAGGCAAAGTGGGGTTCAGTGTCTTGCCCAAGGACACTTCGACATGTAGTCAGGTGGGCTGGGAATCGAACTGCCACCTTTCCGGTTGGCAGACAACTGCTCTTCCTCTTGAGCTACAGCCGCCTCGTGTATATATAAAATG
Source organism: Leptatherina wallacei (assembly GCA_028567055.1). Lineage (NCBI taxonomy): Eukaryota > Metazoa > Chordata > Actinopteri > Atheriniformes > Atherinidae > Leptatherina > Leptatherina wallacei. The sequence continues at coordinate 22,819,189 of JAOXYM010000010.1, read as the reverse complement.
CAAAAATATAGTCATTCATTCATTAGTTTCTGTAATTTGTCATATATTTTGTGAATATATTTTTTGTTTATGATTGTGGCAGTTTGGTCTTCCACAGTTTTATAAACCCACAAATAACAGAAAATAATAATGCCAGATTTAATCACACAGATTATTATGATTTGTTCCTCTTTTCAGATTCCAGCAACAAGTTTGTCTGGTGATAAAAGTGATAGTGAAGCAGGAAGGATTTATATGCAGCTTTCTAGAAAAGACCCCATAATTAAACTGCTGTATGTCACTCCTGAAAAGGTTAGTGTGTGCGATTTGTACATAAATGCACAATGCACATATATATACGCAAGTATATAATCTTAAAGTTGTCTGTAACTATCATATTTGGATAGCTTTGATGGCTGTGTTTTTCTCTTTCTTCCTTCAAGGTGAGTGCAAGCAACAGGTTAATCTCTGCTATGCAGAACCTGTATGAGCGAGATCTTCTGGCCCGCTTTGTCATAGATGAGGCACATTGTGTGAGCCAGGTGCGTTTCTCTGCTTTGATTTCTACACATCAGCTGCATGATTTTATCTTTGCAACCGTCTTTGTAAATGATCCCCTCAAATCTTGCAGTGGGGTCATGATTTCCGTCCAGACTATAAGAGGTTGCATGAACTACGTCAGAAGTTCCCCAACGTGCCAATGATAGCTCTGACAGCCACAGCTACCCCCCGCGTGCAGAAAGACATCCTCAACCAGCTGAACATGATGCGGCCACAAGTGTATGCCTTCACTTTCAGGCTGTGATTTATTTATAAAAAGTTTTTTTTATACTGTCCTCAGATAACCAAAAGTAACTGGACATTATTTTCTTTCTGATGTATTTCAGATTTACCATGAGCTTCAACAGAACTAACCTCAAGTACTCCGTGCTGCCCAAGAAACCCAAAAAGGTCGCCGAGGACTGTATCAGCTGGATCAAGAAGCACTACCCACGTAAATAATTCAATACGTCTTCTCATCTTGGTGAACACTGTTTTCTGAACACGATTGTTACTTGGGTGTCAAAAATTTGACTGTCTGGCTGAATATATTTGAAGAAACCAAAAGTCAGAAAAGCTGTTTTGGAGGATTATCTTATGTTACATCGTAACCCCACATTAAGCATTTTTGATGGAAGTAAAAAATGTTAACTTTGAAAATACAGCTTTTGTCACACGAGTTTATGCTAACAACCTTATCATGAAAATGCTTAGAATCATTTCACACGGTCACATTTTGTCAGTGATTTATCGTCCCTTTTGTCTGTGTGGTAGGTGACTCCGGCATTGTGTACTGCCTGTCTCGTCATGACTGTGACACCACGGCGGAGAATCTTCAGAGAGCAGGGATACTGGCCCTGGCATATCATGCTGGGCTTGGGGACGGTGACCGAGAATATGTGCAGAGCAAGTGGATCAATCAGGATGGCTGCCAGGTCAGGTCACAACACATGAATTTTAGGAACTAACTTGGTAGAAATCGGATATCTAACATGGTAACAAACTAAAACACTGTTCACTCTTCATGTTTTACTTGTCTACCAGGTCATTTGCGCCACCATAGCCTTTGGCATGGGTATTGACAAGCCTGATGTGCGCTACGTAATCCATGCTAGCTTACCTAAATCAATGGAGGGTTACTATCAGGAGTCGGGGAGAGCTGGCAGGGATGGAGAAATCTCTCACTGCATTCTCTTCTACTCCTACGCCGATGTCCACCGCATCAAGAGGATCATTAGCAGTATGTGGCTAAAATATGAACCATATAGTTGCATGCTAAATGAGTGTTGTCAATTTGTCCAGCCTATAAACGGCTCTCAACACATTTACTGTCCACACATTTTGGTCTTTTATTGTTAATCAAGGTAGTTCATGTTTGTGGCTCTTGTGTTGTTACAGTGGACAGGGAAGGTGACAAACACACCAAAACAACTCATTACAACAACCTTCACAGCATGGTGCACTTCTGCGAGAATGTGATGGAGTGCAGGAGAATTCAGTTGCTCGCATACTTTGGAGAGCTGAAGTTCAACAGAAGCTACTGTAAAGAGCATCCAGACGTCAGCTGTGACAATTGCTCCAAACCAAACGTAGGAATAATTTTATTCTGCCTCGCTGGTTTGTAAAACGTACATGGCCTGTCATTATAGCTATATTTATATACTTTTTTTTTTACACAGCAATATAAAATGAGGAATGTGACTGAAGATGTGAAGAAGATTGTGAGGTTTGTCCAAGAGAACTGTGAGAAAGTTGGAGCAAGGTTTGGCAGGACACCACAGCAGAACAGACTGACGCTAAACATGCTCGTGGACATCTTTTTAGGTACGTACACGGGATGTCATCCTTCCAACAATAAAACCAGTATTATAAATGAAGGTTCATATTTTCATTGAACAGATGTTTTTGTATTTAATTTGATGAGAACCGAAAATGTCTTCATGTTAGGAAATTCATATTTTTTCAGGGGCTAAAACTGCCAAGATACAGTCAGGAATGTTTGCAATGGGGTCCGCTTATTCCCGGCATAATGCCGACCGTCTCTTCAAAAAACTGGTTCTGGATAACATCCTGGTTGAAGATCTCTACATCACCTTCAACAGCCAAGCTGTAGCTTACATCTCTGCTGGTACCAAGGCTATGAACGTGCTGTCTGGGCTCATCCAGGTAACGGGTCCACATCATGTTTTACACTGGTTTAAAATATGAGTTAGGCAGTCATAGAGAGATTGAGAGATGAATTTGAATATTTGTCTGAGATTTAAAAAGTGAACTCTTTAGTACATACTTAGATGCAGCAACACAAATTAAAACCAAATAAGTACCTTCTGGCCTTTAACTAAGGTGGCTAATTAAGTGTAAAAAGCTCAACTCTCATATAGAATCAGCAGTTTGTCCTTTCTGTGCTGCTGTAGTAACACAGTGGTTGTGAAAGGGAAGGAAGAGCTGTATCATTTTGAGTCGTACATTTTTTTGTTCTAAGGTTATGAAAATGTTGGGTTTTTTTACAACACAAAAAAGTCATAATGTATTTTTGCAATGCATCAGATCAAACCTTATTATCATGTGTTGTGGCTGAGTTTTTATTGCAGTCAGATTTGGCTTTTAGGAAATACCCTTTATGTTGTTTTGTCTGTCCAAACAGGTCTTTATTGTAAATGAGACATTGTGTCTCAATGGGGCTACCTTAAAAAGTTAAGGTTGAATAAGAAATTGATTTTACTTTGGGATTTTTGCCAAAAACACCATATTATCAAATGGGGAGTAAACACACTTTGTAGAGGCTTTGCCAGATGTGGAAAAAGTCATGATGCAGGCTTTTCTTTCCATGATATTGTGTCTTCTTTGTACTGTGTGTATGTGGCGTCACTATCGTGATGAGGATCATCCAACCTATCATAGAAGAGTGGAGTTGTTACTTTATAAAAATAATAATAATTTCTACTAACAGTACCTGAAACTTGTCACTTCCAGGTAGAGTTTTATGAAACTGAGAGTGCTTCCACCATCAGGAAGCACAAAGCCACTGTTACCAGGAACGTCTCTCAGAGAGAAGAGATGGTTCAGCAGTGTCTGAAGGAGCTGGTAGATCTGTGCAAACAGCTGGGCAAAGCGTTTGGCCTTCACTATTACAACATTTTCTCCACTGCCACCTTGAAGAAGATAGCTGGTAATTTCTGAAACCATCAAATCTTTCGATTTTTAAAACCGGCTGTGTTGTATTAAAAATGGTCATAAATGTCAATCCTAACATACAGAGAGGCTGTCTTCCGACCCTGAAGTCCTCCTTCAAATTGATGGTGTGACAGAAGACAAACTGGAGAAGTATGGGGCTGAAGTCATTCAGGTGTTACAGAAATACTCCGAGTGGATGCTACCTGGTAAGAAATGCAACTTGGACCCGTTCTGCAGCTCACATCAGAAGCTGCTTCACTTTGGATTTTATTATTTTATAGTTCTAGTATTAAAGTTTTATTGTGTGTAGCAGAGGAGCAGACGGAGAGTGCTTCAGACGGGTGGATAGACACAACAAGAGGCCGCACGGACGATGACGACGATGACAGGGATGACTCTGAGTCCTCCACCTACTTTCGTAATCAAGCTGCTCAGGGACAGAAGAGAAAGAAGGGTCCATTCTTCAAGTATCCTAAGAAGAGAAAAGGATACAGCAACTCCAGCTCCAGTTCTAAAGGGTGTGTAGAGTGTCTCGTGTCATTGTTTAGTTGGAGAAAAACAGCTATTTTCCTTCCATAACTTTCTATTTCTTTCTCCCCCCCCCCCCCCGCCATGCTGTGATGCGGATGCAGTCGTGGCTACAGCAGTAATAAATCAGGTTCGTCGTCCAGCTCCAGAGGTGGTTCACAAAGTGCAGGCCGAGGATCCAGGAGTTCAGCGGGAGATGCACCAGCAGGCAGGCGACCTGGCTTCCTAGCCGCCCCAATGCCTCAAAGCAACCAGAGACCCTTCTTAAAGCCCGCCTTTTCACACATGAGCTGAAGGCAGCTCGTTCCTGAAGCAAATTTAGTTTGTTCGGTAGAAGGCTACTTCTTCACTACATTTCCCTGCTAGTAGCTGTAAATTTCTGTAAAGTATTACCTGTTATACCACAGCTGCTCATTGAAACTGCTTAAAACTATATTAAAGTTGTGTACAGTTGTTTTATTGTATCTGAGCAGACCTCCTGTCTGTTGTAAAATGTCAGATTTATTCCCTGTGACTGGAGCACTCATGATCTTTTATTGATTTTTTTTTTTTATATAATAAATGTGTTTTTATTCATGATTATTTCTCTTCTTGGTCTACTTTTGCTACATAAGACAGTCATGCTGAGACAAAACCACAAGGGGGAACCACAACGCTTATATTTTGTTTATTTCAAGTTGGAATAGGTTTTTTTGTTATTTTTTAAATGGCACCAGTTACAAGGGACTATTGGAGGGGAACAGTATTTCATACTGACTTGTACAGAAGGTGGCCTACAGTACAAACATGGGTTTGGAATGGATCAGACTAAACATGAACTGGATTTGGCACATGGATTTTTATAGATAAATATGCATGTGTATAATAAACATAATTAAACAGCAATGTCCATTCCATTAAATGAGGCAGACTAAATACCACCAATAGACATGGATATGTGTATGCACTGTTGTGCACGGGTCCGTCTGCTGCCAGCAAATGGGGACTAAAGAGGTCCTCTATTCTGTCAAGTTTCAGCAAATCCCCTTGTGTAAAATGCAATTAACAACTTCCTAAAGGTGAGGGATGAAATAAGGTAGCCAAATGAGAATAAAATGCTTTATTTCTTTTCAATTTGGTTATGTAACTCCTTAAATTGAAACCGAAATCAGTGAAATTTAGCTCCCAAATATGTTCATGAGGGTATTCTATGTACTGATCTGATTATTAAAACATAAATACAGAAAGTGGCAAAATATCAAGAACAAAGCAGACCCTCCTAACAAAAGAAAAAATGTTAACATATTTTGATGCAGTTTACAGTCATATTTAGTCATTGAGTCCATCCCAGTTTCTGTACTTCTAAATGTCGTATAGAAAATATTTATCTTCCACTGCACCGCATTCAAAAGGCTGTGCCTTGCATGTACAAATGGGGTGATGTGTTTTATAAACCATTAATGAATTTGATAGTCAGTGGTGACACATATGGCCAAACCTATTGCTGTCTCCTGTTAAGAAAAAAAAAAATCTGGAAATAAAATATGTAAACATGACACAGCAAGATGTAAAGGTTTGTCACAGAGAACCTCCAGAGACAAACTAAGACTAAGAGATTTTGGAAAACATTTTCAGACAAAAAAGAGGTCTGTAGCTGAAAGAGACATCTCCATTTCTTCATCTTTGAGACTTTGGTAACCGTAGGTGAGGATCCAGGCACATAGAGCAATCTGTTATCTTAATAATGAACCAGCAAAGGAAACAGCAGAACAAACACCCACACAAGAGGTCTCTCAGGTTAATTGATTTTCTTCTTTATAAAATGTTATTACTGAATGCAATGGTAACTGTGGTCACATTATTGTAAGACTCTTCACAGCAATTTGGCAAGTACTTTTCTAGAAACATGATGGACAATTGACTTATCAAACAGTATATCTTCACAGACACGTCTGTAAATCACATCTTTTTGCTCTCATAGCTGGTTATTGCTCATTGAATGATGCTTTCTTTAAAAAAAAACAAAAAAGTTGCATGTTCAGAAAGAGACCACTGAAGCTACATAATGCTGATAGATGTCAAACACAAACAGACTTTTGAAACATGTCCAGCAACTCATCCTGGCTGGGCTGATGAGTCATACTGACCTCAGTGAAGACATAATAAATATCAAATATGAATGAACACCAAAAATGTCCATCCACCCACCCTGCTCCACCCCTCGTTGGGGAAAAAAGTGCTCCATCTTCACATCTGCCGCTCACTGGATGTAAATAATTAGTCCCCTGTGCTGTGTGGATGACAGGTTTCTTGCCAGTGTAGCTCGATTTTTTTCTACATTTACTCTCACACGGTGCAGCCTCCACGACAGATAACAGTGGTTTAAAAAATGCAATGAGCTACAAGAGTGGATCCAGCCACAATGCCACAGTGCATGCTACACTGTGGTCAGGACTAAAACTTAGCCAGGGACTGATCAGCTCCGATTTCACAAGAGCGGGCAGAAAAGTAGCACCATCAGGTCTTCAGTGGAGCAGCTGCAGGGGGATGTGTTGGTACAAAAGAAAAAAAAAGAACCCTGTGCAGCCATTAGATTAATGAGTTACAAAGTGCCTCCATTCCCGAGCTGTATTTCAAACCGTCCAGTCTTCGGTGCCTCAGGCCGCTCTCTTTCCTGTTTTTCCAATTCCTTCTCAACTTTAATCTGCTTTGTCTAAACATCCATCTCTATCACCTGAAAACTTGCTGTCATTCCTACACAGTCACACTAAACTTTACACCTGCACTTTGTGCAGAAGGTAGAAACACAAAACAAAAAACAGACTTTACCCAGAATCCAGCAGTTATTGCTCCCTGGAGGCAGAAGACTATAGAGCCAGACTGAAATATGATGGGGCAAAAATCTTAAAATGACATCTCAGAATCCTTACTTTGCCAACAGTCCAAAACTTTAAAACATTTTAAAAAGATGTTACATAACAATTCCCACAATGTAGTAGCTGAACCTGGCAGCAGTCAATATTCATGCAGTACGCAATATGAATTTATCAAAATAGCTGCCGAACCATTTCTGTCAACAATTAGCTGATCATTTCAGCCCTAATTTAGTCTTATTGTCGATGAATTACAGCGCGATGTTAGGCTATGAGTCAGGTGTTTTGTATTTGCCAGTTTATTGGTGAGGTCGGTCAGCTCATTGTCACCTCTCTACTCTCTTCAAGTAAAATAGGATGTAATCAAGTTAGGATGAAGATGTGATTATTTGTTTTGCTGTAATGATATATCCACATTTTATTTGACATAAGTACATTTTGGAGATGATCATTAACAACTATGCATACATTGAATGCTGACTGGTTGTTGGCAGAGTGATGGGAGGTGGGATCTCTGGTGAGTGAATCTGGATAAAAACCGTTTTTCGACCTACTTCAACATTTCCATAAATGCTTCTGACCTCACTTAAACACAGCGCTAAAAAAGGTATAATTTAATCTTCGATAACAAAATAACATCTCAGTTCTGTTAAAATATACATGGAAAACCTGTCAATATATATTAGGAAACAAACTACTTTGTACAAAAAGTACATCATTACTCTTATTCTAGCAGTAATAATATTGTATGATACATAAACCTAAGAGCAAGGTTGATAGGAAACCAAAATAGATCAAACTCTTTATAGAAAGAAATTGAAATTCATCGAATTTCAATTTGATGAAAATATAATGCAAATCAACTTATTCAGAGAAATAACAAAACAAATGAAGAAATGAGAACATTCAAAGCAATTAGTTATTAAAACCATATCAGAATTGCACATCTATCTAGGCTAATATCTATTGGTGCCAGTGAATCTTTGCTCGTCATGAGCATTTCTCTAACTGCATCAGACACTACTGGGACACATAACATTACAGGTTTATTTCACTTTATCCTTATAAAATGTTAGAAAAACTACTTGATCTTCATCAGCTGACCTTGTATACGGTTGTATACTGAATTCTAATAGTCTTAAACCAAAAAGTTCCAAACCGTCTTTAATATCTTTTTTTGTTTTAAAAGGCATTTGGTAATCACCCTGTCTGCTTCCTGTTTTATGAACCTTCTCTAATTTTCCCTTCAAGCCATTCTGTTTTTTCTCATGGGGTTAATCAGCTGTTTGTCTTCTGATTGGGATGTATGAAAAGATACAGAATCTACTTAGACTCCCTAACAGCAGTTGGCCTTTTGAATCTAACATAACTCACTTCCATCTCTTAAATACGAATCAACTTCCTTGATTACCATTCATGCACTTGTCTCCTTCTCTTATGCAAATACATGTCTGAAAGCAATAAATAATAAATGAAGGCAACATCTGTTGCAATAAAATCTTCCATTAAACAAACTGCGTGAAAATCCTTCAGTTCTTTCATTTACAGTATGAATTTGAAAACATAAAAATACCTGAAATGACTGAAATAAAAAAAAGGGGAAAAAAGAATGTCTCCAGGCTTTGTTTGAAGAAAATCAAAAAAGAACGTGAGTGAACCAAGGACAGGGTTGTTGGAGGGTGGGGTAAATCAAAGGGGAGGAGGGGGGGATAGAGATCCTGACCCAATGTTACCAGGAGTGGTCCAAGCTGTATGTCTGCAGGAGGAGGATGAGAGAAGCAGGGTTCATGGTTGGGACGATGCTGCCCTCCATCACTCTGGAGTCATAACTGTCTTCTCAGACCCCCAAACGGGCTTACGGACACTACGACCGCACTCTCATTTGTTAATGAGCAACCCGCCCACCCAGCGGAGTTTGCAGGCAAACCATCGCCTGAGGGGACAAAAGTATTCAAAATGGAACTGCTCAAATTCGGGGGTCTGGCGGATATCGCTTAAAAATGCAATGTCAAGGTCTGACTCGGTGAGGATGATGAGAAGGAGGAGCAAGACAAAGAGGAGTCCAATGGTCACAAGGAGCAAACGGAGGACACTTAAAACAAACTTATTCACCTGTTCCACCTCACTGAGGGCTGAGTCCCCCTCTGCACCCTCCTGTGCAGATCTACCGTCCACACCAATATCACCCGTTTCCCCGTGCATAGGCGTGCCTGCCTCTGACTCCTCCTCAATGCTGCAGGGCGCCCCGTTGATTTGGCGAGAGACGGCCAGCTCCATGCCATGCTCAGCCACGGGTGTGGGAAGGACGCTGTCAGATGGACTGTAAGCCTCGTCTGAGATAACCGCCTCGCCGGCATCTGTAGCCTGGCTCCGTGAGCGTGGCATGAAGGACTCCCCATGGGACACTGAGCGCACAGGTGTAGAGTGGGCACTGTCACGTAAGGACTCCAAACCTAGTGGAGGAGTTTAGAGAGGAAACAAAAGACAGAAATGTTACACACAATGCACAGCTCAATCAAAAAATACTAGTAAGATATGGGGCCATATTAAAAGTACAGAGTTCCTTATTTAGTCTAAAAATTCAATAAAGGAGACCTAACTTAGGAAGTGGTTTTAAAAAGATTTGAAAGAAAATCAGCAAAAGGAGGTAGCAGAAGGTTTCATCTCAACAAGGACGGATCAGCCCCATTAATATCTCATTATGAGCAAGGCAGTGAAATACACAATGTTCTCTATAGATGGAGGTAATCACAAAACGTTACAAAATATGAACTGAACAAATCAGAAATCCCATTAAAAAAAAATCAAGCCTCCACTTGCTATTCTCTTTTACGCATGTATTTTGGTACACAATTGTGCAAACATCCAGATTGATCATTATTCTGTGTTCTACACAGGTTCATATCTTAACTTTAATTAATCCTTATTTAGACTTAACTTAAATATGTAACACAGATATGTGTCAATAAGCTTGTTCAAGTAAAATTACTCTAATTACCTTTTTCAGTTTATGTATTCATCTATTTTCCATGATTAGTAAACTAATTACGGCTATAACTAACACTGTTAACAGAGGCTTTAGATCCCACAGAATTACATATACATATTGCTTTAACTTTTAATATTGCAGGTGCATATTAAATGAAACAACTCATTTTTCATGGAAGTGTTGAGTTACATCAGCCGGAAGCAGTTGCATTATTTGCATGTACTTGCATGTATGATAGTTATGCCTTGAACATAAATAATGAGCTGTATCTAAAGGTACTCTTCAAAATGTTTGAAAGTTTCCATACAGATACTTATTCATGTCCTCATGGTTATTTTATATGCCAATAATTTGAATACTATTATCCTCAGTATTTAATTTTGATGCTTGTGAATGTCTCTGCTGTCATCAGCTTCTGTGACAAGGGAATGTACAAAAAGTATGAAACCGATTACTGGGGAGCTCATCGCTACTGCATTTATTTGCTGAATACATTAGTGTGGCTGTTGCTTTTATTTGTCATAATAATACATTGAGTGTGAGATGTTAGTTCATCTGTAATAACATCAGCAAATTAACATGATCGCTTAGTTAGCCTTCATTTGGTATTCAGAGAAATTTCTTCAGACATTTTCTCCCTTTCTTAATTACAAATGTTATAATTAATCCTTATTCCCTCTGCTATTAGGCTGCTCCGCACAGACAATGCTTTTTTCTTCAATGACCGAATCTTTGTATTATGAAACTTCATGAGTGCAGCCCCTCACATGGATGGCATGGCGTTCACTGTAAACTAGTTCTGGTACAAGAGGTTCCCACAGCTTTATGTCCGGCAAAGGTCTGTTACAAAGCACAGACACACAGTCTCCACTTTGATGGTTGCAACCTGATCATGCTTTCCCCAGAGTCGACAAGCCATCACACAAAATACACATGAGCTGATGAGAAGACTATCATCACAAATAAAAGGACACCTCCGCTAAAAGCTAGAAGCAATACACAAACCCAGTGTGATCAAGTGCACTTGTTGAGTTAAAAAACAGAATTTGCTAAGCAATGAAATGACCAATATCCTTTTTTTTAATCTAAAAGTACTTTCTCAGTGCTTTTCTCAAATCAAATAACAGGTGTTGAAACTCATCATCCTTCTCTGAGTATTAGTCTTAATATATGCCTACGTTTTTTTAAAAGAGGCTCTCATTATTCTAAACTTGGACCCATCTCTTTCAAATATATGAATTCCTCTTTTCCAGTCATTTACGATGAAACCTGGCAGCATCATTCATTCATTGCTTTCGTTAATCAGAAGCATCATACACATTCAAAAAGAGTGAAATGGGTTAAATGAAGTAGGTTAGTAGTCCACAAGGTAATTGGTGGTAGTTTTAACATTCTATATTTGTATGAGATCTTATAAGATGTTGGTGCATACACCAAAATGCTCACATACAGAAGTGAAGGCAGGATTGTAAACATTTACTGTATTTCAAAAAATCTGAGAAAAAGAAGTGGGAAATTCAAGAAGAAAATGACTGCTTATAGACATAATAGCCAAATAAATCAAAGGTCTTTTATGAGATCTATTTGAAACTTCATCCAACATTATATAGGACAGTGTAAGTAAATGTAGAAAGCAAGGTAAGGGTTGCATTTCTATTATGGTATGTGTACATCCCCACATCAAAGGACTCTATATTCCTTTCAGACTGTCCTGCTTTTCATTTTATCTCACAAATTCTAGATGCCTCAATAGTTGAATTATCAACCAGTCCCTGTCTGCTCAACTCTACCTGCAACCATTCAGCAAAGATTTAAAGACCGGCCTGAGATATACAGCTGAAAATCAATTCTACAACAGAAGCAATAGTACAGTGCATGAGAGACGCTCTACAGTGTACATGTCATTGAAGATGAGCAATGGTCGAGTACATTGCTGACGATATCACATTCTCCAGAGAGTTAAACCAGCAACATTACACCTACACTATAAAGAGAAAGGATTAAAATGTGGCTTTTGATGAGGAAGCAAATCATGAAAATTACTTTTGACTTTTTTGCTGGTAAAGTAAGGGAGATTATGTCCAGCACCTAAGCTTCTGCTGACATGACGCTATATCAAGTGGAAAGAAGAAGGTATTAAGGCCGGATGGGTGTCAGCAGCCATATCAAATCCAAACTGACTCCGTTTATGACGTGTTTTGCTTTCAAAAGCAGGACAGGAAGCAGAGAAATGTGTTTGTTTAATTAAAACGATCTAGAATACGAGCTAAAGTTTTTTTTTTAAAGTAAGTAAAACACAACTTTAAAAGAAATGAATACAGCAAATGAAAAAACTGTGCCCCTAGAAAAATTATATCTGGAACCAAATATGCACAAAGAGTCTTCCAATTCAAATCAACCAAACCAATCAGGAGGGAAAATCAGAAAACACCTTTTCAATAATCAGGAAGCATAGACATCCACAGGCAGGGTACTGTTCTCTTTCTGAAGAGTACGCTGATAAACAAGCAAGAGACTTATTTAAAATTGAGGAAGCATTGGGTTTTCCTTTCTGGCTCTTTGATGACTTTACCTGGAGTGCTGCTGGGTTGAACACAGGGCAGTGGAGTGCTAAGAGAAGAGCTGACGCTGGCTGGCTCCTGCTGCCCTGTCAGGGCAGGATAGAGGGGCAGGACGCCCAGGGCCTTTCCCAGCATACGAGGCCCCAGGCTCAGCACGCGAACTTTCACATCCCGGTAGCAGTGATTGATCATACGCAGGTGGACATTCACCCGGGTGGTGATGCGGATGAGACACTTCACCATGGCTGCAGCATGTACGCGCCTATCCTGTCCTTATGGTCCCTTCTCAGAGTCTAAGCTACAAGTTTATGGCTTACTTGCCACTTGCAGAGGTGAAACAGGGGGGTTTCTGCAAGCAGTGCTATGACCACCAGCACTGGCCTCCTAGTTTGGCCCCACCCAGGCCAATGACATACATGGAGCAGAAGACCCTGGCTATTTTCAGCACGGGTATTAATACCCCTTTAAGACACCCAGTCAGCACACTCTGGGGGTGGGAAAGTCTTGTGGCTCTCTTGAACACACAGCGAAGAACTCTAAATATACACAATCCACCTGCTACTGACCTCCATTTCTCTCTCTGCACAAAGAGTGCAAACTTGTAGAGCAGTGCTACGGGATGTTAGTGTTTTACCTGAAGGCAAGCAGGGCTGCACGCCTGCTGTGTCCATCTCACTAACAGAAAAACTGACACTACCTGTTCTAGGCCGGAAGCCTGCAGGCGGGGTGAATAAGTGGCTTTAGCTGCTAGCATGTCGACACAATATAAACACATACATGTCTCTGAAATGCACCACAGAAATGAGGTAAACTGCCTGACAAACACACCTGCGGTAAGCCCCCCAATCACGAGCTCTGACAAATGGCTTTAGTTTCCGCTTGTGTGTGAGTGTGCACAAGTTTGTTTTCCCAAAAAGTGAAGCAATTCTCAAAAATAGGACTAATAGCCATTTAAAATTTTGTGTCGAACAGACCATTGTTGCTCTTACATTTTATACATGGGCATATCTGAGTTTCATTTGTAGCAATAAACAGCAAGTAATGCATTTCCCAACTCTGTACTTCCTGTGTGAAGGAGCTCAAGCTCATTCCTTACCCTCCATGATGGATATGTGTACAGCTCTCCGACGTGTGCGTGGTACACTGCTAAGCCGAGGCCCGTGGGTGATTGATGGACAACTTCTGCTGGGAACAAGACCAGCCCTGTAAAGACAAAATCAGCCACAAATATCACTGTAATGAGCTGTGAGCAAAGGTTAAGTCAAACAGTAGCCAGCAGGCTCTGCTAATATAAAGACATCAGCAGTAGTTTGGTGCCTAAGAAAATGAAGAAAAATCAAACAAAATTCAGATCAAACATTCTGGCCTCTCCTGAGTTTACAACTCTACCTGTGTATTTCTGGAGGTTCACGTTTGATTTTGGCACTCTGCTCCATCACCTCTTTTGCCACTCGCCCACTGTTGTAAAGCACAGAGATGATGCTCAGGATGAGTTCCACATACACACACACAACCACACACCATGTTCTCACCCAGTGCTATGAAAACCATCACTGCAGTGGATGAGCACAGTACACGAGCATCATGATTGAATTAACCTGGTGAATTCAGCTCTGTGTAACTGAATTACCAGCAGTCAGACAAGTACAAACTCAGACTCGCAGACAAATAGGTCAAAACAATGTTCATGGTTTACCCTTCAAAAATAAACCCAGCCAGTAACGGACTTGGCAGATGAGATGACCCTCAACTTAAAGACACCTTAAATGCATTATTTTCACATCCTCTTGTTGAAGTTCTGAGTTATAGTTTTATCTAATTAAGTTTCTACACGTTAGGCATAAAATAGCTTTGGTCAACCCTCTTCACACCAAAGATCTTTACAATAAACTGCATCATAACAAGTGGGGGGAAAACTGTTATGTTGTGAAATTTGATTATACACTTTCATTACTGAACATTAAAAAACAACATTTAATTCACCTACACAAACTTAACTCACTGATGGATGATTCAAAAACGGGGCAACAAGCTTTTTTTAACAACCCCATTTCCAGAAAAGTTGGGAAATTATGTATGTAAAAAGAACAGAATGAAATGATTTCCAAATATCTTAGACTTTTTAATTAAAGGGCCTGTAAGCCTGTTTTTCCATGTTTTCTGGCTTGTCTTGAAATGAGACAGTATATATAGGGTTACTTTTGTTTTCTTAGTGCTATACAGAAGGAACTTGATCATTTCTGTGAACTTGTATATGCGATGATGATCGCAGCCATGATAATCATACATACTCGTGATTAAAAGCAAGTATATTTTCAGTCTAAAGCTGAAAGTCAGGGCTATTCCAACAAGAAAAGGACACGAATCTCACAAAGAGAAAACTGTTTCATATATCTGAGTTGTGTTGGCATTAGGGGTAAACGCATTTTGCAAACATCATGGGTTCATTAAATGAAAAACCAATTAGTTATAATACATTTGTTCACTGGACAACTGAAAGTATCCATTTGTTGTTTTAAAAACCACTCAGAAACATGGAATTACATTGAGCTGTAGTTTGAATTTACCATCCTCCACACACTTCCGATTTTATATAAAAAGAAAAGCCATCAGCAGCTTAGCCTCAGGTATTAATGTGCGAGTGTGTAAGCTTTATTACCTTTTCTAGATTTTTTTCCCACATCTGCATTTATTGACACGGTGTCTAAAGTAGATTATATGTTTACTTTTATGTTTGTATAAAATTCTGGCTCAGACATGATGCAAGGTGTTATCATACTTTAAAACTTAGCATATTTGTCAAAGTTTTCCTGTATTTAAGAGTTGTGGTAGCTTCAGGCTGGTAACTGGAGTCACCATCATCATATCCCCAGCCTTTCAGCATGCCTCCAGGATTTTGGCCAATCAGATTACATTACCCAAATATCCTCCATCTCTAGGTACCCTAGACTAAGATTTAAAAGACATGTAATGGTCATGCCAAGTTCACTTTAATTGCAAATAGTGCAAAGATTGGAGCTATGGTTTGTCAACCTACAGTTTTACAGTAGATACAAAGTGACAGTGCCTCATGTCATCAGTCTCCTTTAGTTCCCCCTCTGTGTCCTCTGTCCTGTGAAGTGTCAGTCCTATCCTCCAGGCAGAAGTAGGCTGACATTCCAGCACAGAAGGCCAGGAGGCCGCGTCTTCTGGGAACACTTCTCTCCACTTGCAGCTGGGGATTTTTTGCAGTGTCCTCCCCTCCCTGTCATCAGTTATACTGCCTCGCCGTGTACTCTACCTGTAGCGGAAACGGCTGCCCTTGAAGAACAAGTTGCTGCTGGACACCGTGCGAACCTGGCTTGACTTGTCAAGCCTGTTGGAAGAGGAAAACAATAAAATGATGAAGTTGAAAGCATTGGAATACAGGTCTCGAGGAAAGAAAATGTATTCTTTGAGCTTCTTGCAGAATATGGCCCTTATATGACAACACAAAGTAACTGTATGTCATCTTTATTTTCTGGATCAAAGAATAAGTCAGAAACTAGGATCAAATACCCTGTGGTTAAATAATTCATGTAATCTCCTTAGACTATAGGCACTGCATCCTCAACACGACTCCATACAGTATTCAATATGTTTATACTGTCATTGTCAGTGAGATATTAAAGTTTAATGTTTCATTCTGCAGGCAAGGGATATGTGTGCTTCCCGGAAACACAACATCATTGTCATGCAAATTCTTGCATTTTATTCTATAGACTTTCCATTCCAGTAAAATCTTAATAAGCAGGAGGCTGATTAAATAGAATGAGTTTAGTAACTTATCTTTTCCCTCTATTATCTTTTAACCCTCTCACACACTCTTTATTGCATGAGCCGTCATTGCTGCACTACATTCAGTCACTGAGTTCATGGTCTTTGTTTTTGTTAATCATCTTCCCCGAGCTGAAGAGAGCAGAGGATAGCTAAGCTATTATTCATAGCTGAGGCAGGGGAGCCATATCTCAGAAGGAGCGCTGAAGTGCTTGCAGTCTCGTGCCATGTACAGTCATTCACTAAAGGTCAGCAGCAGCTCACACATCTTTTCCTGCTGATAAACAACCTGAAGGGAAGGGCTTTTAAGGGCACCAAGGCACCATGACATTAACCTGCCCGACACTGCATTGTGATGGGGAGGCGGTTATACAGCATGATGTCATAGTGAGAGGAGAATTTGGTGAAAAGTAAAAGATTTGGAGACTCACTTGTAAAAAGCTTGATTCTCCACTCCACACTTCCAAAGATGTTTGCATGCCTCCGGAGTGGGTGCAAAGTATGTCAAGATGATCTTTTTGTCCTGCACGTTGGAAATGAGAGGGCGTGCAGGACAATATAACAAACTGAGACAGAAAGCTGCACTCTACAAACAGGCTCATCAGAGCAAGTCTTTACCCTACATCCACCAATTCAGGCTCTCACCTCCTTCTGATTTGCATATATGTGAAAAGTCTTGCCTTCGAACTTGAGTTTGGTCACCTCGTCCCTGTGCAGGAGAAAACGCAGTAACGGTTACAGCAAAGCAGAAACAGAAAGCCACAGCCTCTTTAAATATTCATGAAAACCACTTTGAGATCACATAAACAGTCACAGTGCTCCGTGTTTAGCTGACAAAACATATTGGTGATCATATTCCCTGCAGATGGGGAATTCACAATGAGGAGAACCTTTTTGCAGCTGATAGAAAACAAACGAAGCCATTATAAACACATAAACACATTGCATAACGTGTCTGGTGTTATGCAGGTAACAGGGACCCTCTGAGCTAAAAGCAAACATGTTGAATAGAAATGCATCACGTCATTCCAAATTTCAGTTAATCAATATAGCATTTCCTTGATTTCAAAACAGTAGACCTGCAATACAGGTAATTATATTACAATACACCAATGTAATTAGCCATCTGTACACATACCAGTCCCCAGATCTTGATACGGGTGGAGGCAGATGGACTTTGTTGACTGTGATTGTACAACCAGCTGCATTGCACATGCTGTTTCATGTAGACTGCTATGCATATAGCACAGGTATGGCGAATTAGTTCAAATCAAGGTCTGTTTGCATTTTTACAATTGAGTACTGTGCTTGGCCCACACGAGAAAAAGATCACCTCTTGGCTTACCATTTAAGGAAATGAACTCTCTTGTTTCCTTGAAGCACCACAAAACCAAATGGCGTAAAGGCAAGAAAAGCGGGGTTCCCAGACACATCCTGGAATGTACATTTCAAGATAAACAACCCCATTTGGATACAAATATCTCATAAATTGGACATGGTTTCAGCATTTTAATATGTACTGTGTTTCTGTGGGAGACATGTTGAAATGTTTACTGTCTAAAAATAGTACAGCAGTAATTGAAAAACACCACCCTACCTTGCACGGATGCGGATCAACACCATATGTTTCTAGCATCTGGGCTTTCTGCAGGAAATTTCGCTCTGATGTCTCAGGTGTCTGTCCACTGAGGAGGAGCAAACGCCTGTGTCAGCCCATTATGAGCATTACAAACAAATATATAATGTCTTATCAAGGCAGCTAAATTGATTTCCAGTAAGAGCATGAATGAATTTAAAAAGGCTGGAAGAAGCAGAGAGAGATAATACTTTAGATGAAGCAATAAAATGTGGGATGATTTTTTTTTCCTCCTTTAATAATTTACATTATTATTTCCTGTCCCTGTTCGTGGTGAGAATAAAAGAAACCACTAGTAGGCAGCAGAGTGTCATGCTGTTTGTCATTCTGATCCCACAACATCCAAATTACACCTGGTTGATGTTATTCCATCCCTATTGTGTCTGTCATTAAACAAAAATATATAGTTTTTTCTTGTCTCCTGTATGTTCAGACCAACACGAACTACATCTTTACCAACACAAGAAATCAAAGTGGCTTATTCATAGAAGAAATGATCAAAATTTCAGTATAAATGAGCACTGATCAGTGCATACATGTAATGCATCTTTAAGTGTAACTATTCAGTAAAAGTGTCATGACTCTCGGTGTGTCTGCACAGACCTGCTCTTTTGAAGTTATATCTCCAGCTAAGACCCATCATAATAACTGTGCAACCTCAACTGACTGACTGGAGAGTGGAGAAAAGAGAGCCTCTCTTTGTTGTCTGCTGAAATACTTGACAATAGACTAAAGATGCCTCATTACTACATTTGTGGAAATATCACCGGTAATCTGGTCTTTTTTGGCTTGAATGAGTGCAAGATCTGCAAGTATGTGAAACAAACAGGGACTGAGAGTACAGGTGCAGCTGTGTCTCTTCTCTTACATCATCTCTGTCTTGTGTATGTCTGCAATCCGGCGTTCGAGCTTCTCTGATTGTTTTGGGAAGAACTGGAATTTAGAGCTGTAACCTTCAGGATGCTTCCCAGGGTCATAATTACCGATCTCAGCTGCAGCAGAAAACAGAAAAAGTTAATAGTTGGGGGGGGGCTGAATTATCCATGGTTCTTTATGCAACACTGCACTCCCTCAGATGACCCTGATGCTGACTTGTCTCTGCAAGGAGAAGCTGACCGGGCAGCCCATCTTTAATTTATCATCTCTTTCTACAGAGTACTTGCCCCCCCTGAAAACACTGTGTTCTGTATGAAGCTTGCTTTGCTACCTTAAATCATGAGTCTGTTTTTATTGTGTTGAGTGTGGGGTGAAAGGATGGTAAGACACAAGATGACCAATATAACACAACTTCTTGTTTATCTAACAGTGTACAAGCCATTAAGTTAAGTTAATTATAAACAGAATAATCTGTAATGATGTGTGAGAGCTAAAAATCACACAACATGAGTGTGAAAATCTCATCAAAGTCTCAAAAGTTAAGAAAATAAATACAGCTCTAAATCAGTTTGCTTAGGTGGAAGTACTCATCAGCATGGTGAACTACAAGCAGAACAACAGAGAAGCTAAAGACAGTACGAAGCAGAGAGCGGGACAAGTCATTTCCACCTGTCTCTTTCAATTACCTTGAAGGATGTAAGCAGCCAGCATGGCCGCATCTGAGGTTTTACACAGGAGACGACCATGGTAGAGGTCTCTTTTGATTTGTAAGAAGACAAGATATCTACAAAGGACAGAAATCATGTCAGACACTCATAAGAATTCTGAAAGTATCTTTTAAAGACTTCTTGTAGGGGCAAATTTCTTGATAATCCACCTAGGGAATAAAATGATAGATAAAGACAGAGCAGGGGCAGCAATATGAAAATCCTCAAAAGCTGCATGTTGGGTTCACCTTCCCTATGGGTGGTTTGAATATTTCCTTTTGATTTAGCTGAAATGAAGCTTTTGTTTTGGGCAGAGGAGGATAGAAAGGCCCTGAGGGACAAACTGCTCCTGATGATTTTTTTAAAGCCTCCAGCCTAGTTTCAGACTCACTTGAGCACTCAGCTTCTAAACCATGAGAAATTTTCAACAAAGATTGTAAGAATCGTAATGACTGTTTCGTTACTATCATTTTTAGAGGTGAGGACACTTGATTCATTGAAATAATAGAACATCTGTTTTCAGGAAATAAATCATTCAGTCAACCAGGCCTGCTTCCTTCTGCCTACAACCTCTCCAAAAGCTTCCGATGTTTCTGTTATGGAGGAATTCATTCAAATGCAGCTTTTGCATGTAGTCACAGCGGTAGGTTCAACAGATTCATTTCAAACTGTGAGAAAGAAAATATATCAAAAACATTTTGGATTGATAGCTGTCAATTATAGTGATTTATTGTATTGCACGTGGAGAGCTCAATAATGAACGCACGGTGGGTCATCCTGGCATTGATGCAGCTCCGAGAGGACACATGCATTCAGTGCAGCATGTCCAAAACGTTATAAAACACAGCAACAGGCCATCTTCTAGGTGCAGCTCCAGATGAATACTGCCTCGGCATCTTGACAAGGATGTCTACCCTTCATTCTTCTGCTTTTGTTAGTTTTTTTTTTTAAATCATGTTTTCGGCGGCGTAGTTTGTCTGTCTGTTGGCAACGTAACTCAAAAACTTATTGACAGATTTTGATAAAATTTTCAAGAAATGTCAGAAAAGGAATAAAGGAACAAGTGATTAGATTAGGATCACCTCCTGGATCCAGGGATTTTTTTTAAAGATTCTTTACTATGGGGAGATGGGGATTATTTTGCCATTAGAGCTTCTAACTAAAAAACATGCCACAATCATTGGCAATTTTTTTTTAAAATGGCTTGGCGGAGGTCTGTGCTCTCAGAGGGGCTTCTAGTTTTTCTCTTCCTTTATTTAGTTTTGTTTAATATCTTCCGACACAGTTAAATAAGTGTGAGCAGAAACTGAACGGATCCTGTTTGCGACTGATTATCATCCCCCTCCCTCTGCGCTCTGACCTCGCCACTGTCATAATCATGCATCACTCTGTCCTCCTTCCTCCCACTCCCTCTTTCCCTTCACACTTTCAATCAGCGCCCCTTGCCCCCCATCTCCTCTATCCACTCTATTCATTATGTACACTACATGTGGTGCACATTGCATCTCATTACACCTCAGAAACAGAGTGGACCCCTCTGCCTACAGTCAGTAATGAAAGCATGAGCACTCTGAACACACATCCAGCAGCTGGCTGCACTCAGCATCATCAAGAGGAATTGTCTGCTTGTGACTTTTACCGATTTCTGCGAGTTTGAGCAGGTATTGCGTTATTATGGCAGGACCTCATTTCAAAGTAGATTTATTGGGATAGAGAGAAAGGTGGAGGGGAGGGGGGGGTCAATTTACACCCGAAACCCTTGCATGATGTTGCTTTTAATGTTCAAATGATCTAAGGGAGCTACCAGGAAAAGCTTTTACATTCCTGTTTGCCTCAGAGCTCTTCTTTCAACAGTGTTCTGTGTAAGCATTTTAATTATGAAATGGCCATGAATAATGTTTCAGAAAGGGATGAGTTTGCTAAAAGTTTGCAGTTTTGCAGAACAACCTGTGCCAATGTCGAACGTGAAGGAGTACTGACAAACGATGGCAGTCTCCCTGTGAAAAAATCTCTCTCTTGTTTTAAAGTGAAACAAATGTAAGTTGTAGCTTTGAAAGGAAAGAGAACATAAAGAGCCTTTATTTGCTCATCTTTAGGTGAACGCTAACATAGGCCATACCGAGTGATTTCCTCCTTGAGAGCAGCAGGATCAGGAGGGTAGAACTTGACTCTCAGACACATGGTGAACGGAGGTTGAGCTACAGGAAACAGAAAACATGAAGAAAGTAGGCAGAAATATTGTCTTTTAATGCTTATCAATCAAACAATAAACATGGATGTCTTCATCAGCTCTCTGTTTGCAATCTGGGTTTATTCAAATAAATACAATGAATAAATGAAGATTTAGACATTGTTCTCAAAAGTAACTACTTAATTAAAAGCAATATTAATTGCTATTGATGTTTTATCTTCAAATTCCACCAAATTCCTCATTCTTTTTAAAATTGCTTTTTACATTCAATCTTGTTTTAAAGCTTTTTACTGATTTTTTTTTCTCCCAGCATTTATAGAAACCAAATAAAAGGGTAATTAGAGAATTGTGTATTTTTCAAATGTAAAATATACAAATACAAAAACGGTACATGGGGAGTGTTATTGATTTTCGAATCATTGGTTTGTCTTGAAATTCTCTCATTTTCTCTCTCTCATTTTCTTTCAAATAAATCAACTTCACTGATATATATATATATATTTTATATAATTTTTTACAACATACAATAAAGGCACTTACATTTCATTTGCTTTGCAATCGATTTTGTGACCTCCAACCAGTGCTGCATTAGAAAGAAAAGCAAATGCAAACAATTCAGTTTCACAAACTTCCACATTTGTAAATTCTCACACATCATCAAGCTGATATTTCTACACAGCTGCTATGATGTTCAGCTGTTACTACTGTCAGTTTTCCGTCGAAACTGGCTGATACTGTGTTATAACAGCATATGACTGTGCAGTCTAATATGTTAAAGCCACATCTGCAGGGCTTTTTTCATGCAATCATCAAAAATCATGCACATAAGGTTAAACAACGTGACAGGGATGTCTCCAGACACTGCTAGGGCAGGAAGGCAGGGTTTTCTTTTTTTTTTTTTTGGCTGAGCTGCCATGGAGATTTCATTGTGTCAACAACCAGAATGATATTCTTCAATCTCACAGAAGGAACCATATTCATCCTACATCTCATAAGTTTTGTTTTTGCCAACACTACCCACCCACAGCAACCACCACCAAATTAGTCCTGAGTGACAGCATAAGAAATGCTGCATCAGCAGGAGTTGGCTTTCATCTTCACAATTACAACATGATCTGTGAACATGTTAATACTTCATGAATCAAGCAGAACAAATACATGCCTCACAGTAGAAGCACCGGAAGAACACAACTTTTCACTCTGGACCCCAATCTCGCTCTCAGTCTTTGACTAAATCACATTCATTCAGTTTTTAACAGACAGCCTGTGATGGCAGCACAGATGCAAATTGACTCAGACATGTGAGTGAAGTCATTCATAATTCAGGCTTAACAGCTTATACTTTTTGGGTTGCTTTGAAGATTATCATTTCAACTGAAAGACTGGATCAATTTAAAGGGATACTGTGTAAGTTTTGGCCACTAGGGGTCCTAAACCTGTAATTTCCCCCAAAATTAAACTTTTGACC
>JAOXYM010000010.1:22770570-22790291 GCA_028567055.1 Leptatherina wallacei | reverse complement strand
TAACAAGTTAGCAATTGTATTATCTGTGCTGCTTAACACTTTCTTTGAGTCTTTTCTGCTCTTTTTTTTCTTTCGTTCTTCACTTAGGAATTAATTTTGTTCCATGCTGAGCCTCATCAGCTGATCTGATATTTCTGAAACACAAAATATCTAAAAACATCTTGGTGACGTGGCTCGGAGAAAAGCACTGTGGTTTTCTGACGTTCTGAGTGTACAATGGGCACTTTCCATTCAAATTAATCATTAAAGTGCTCTCCATGTCAACGCAGGAGCACAGACCATTAATAAAAGATTGTATCACTTTATAGTGAGAGGAACAGAAACACGATGCCATTGACTGCGCGTGTGTGTATGTGTGTGTGTGCATGAGAAGTTGGCAGCTTAAGGTGCATTAAGCTCTGAGGGGATTTCTTGTTTTCATAAGCCCATTCCTTTCTTCTGTCCAAGGGGCTGAGTGATTACACTGGTTGATATGTTGGACAGATTCAGTTTCCTGATCAAGCTGTAGAGGTTTAAGTCTTGATGCTGCTGCATCAGCTGGGGCAAGGAGCACACAAAGGGCAACCCACAACCACCTCCAGTCAACATGAAACGCTCTATAAACTACATGGTAAATCAAGTTTTTTTCTATTGAGTCACAATCACTTAGACAGATCTATTCGCTCCATTAAAGAGAAGAGCAATAAAACCAGTTATTTTTCTCTGTATGTATATTATATTTAAGCAAAGGAAGGGCTAAGAAGAAAATGCAAATACAAACCCTCTATAGAAAAGCTTGAAGAAAATAACTTATCTCCGAGTTGTGGAACAAATTTATCAGCAAATAGTTGGACTTTTGATGTCATTAAAGCAGCTCGACAACAGCTCCTAAAGAGGGTTATTAGCTTGAAATATTCAGCCCTGGGCAACCCAGGCAGACATCAATCATGTAATGGATAGTGACACAATATTTCAAGAGCGATTAATGGGTTTTACTCTAATTATTTTAAGTCATCAAATCCTGCAGCTAAAGGGAAAGAACAACACTGACAACACCAGAGAAGCATAAAGCAAGAGATCTGACCTTTAAAGACATATACAAGAGCAAACATATTCTTTTTCTAATAGTTTCCTAGATTAATGTACATTTCCAATGGCATAGACTGGAAAAGAATGTAGGAAGCAGTTTGCAATTCAGTCTCACAAGTAATAGAAAAGAAAATTAGGCCACAAAAACACAATGGGGAAAAAAGAAAGATTTGACAGGGAAAAGTAGAGCAAAGTCAGGTGAGGAAAAAACTACCAATCACAAGCTGTTTAATATGATGGGATACTCCAGCAAAGGCATGCCAGCAGTTTGAATATATTGATGAAGCTAGCAGACAAGACAGCACAAATTAAATGCCAATGCCCTATAACTCCTACAAATCAGAAGCCTTCAACCACGAAGCTGCCTATATGCATGTAAACATGATAACATGAAATGCAAATAGGTTTAATTTGAAATTGTATGTTTTATATCTGATGCAGACCAAGAGTTTCTTGGATACAAACAGTATATCTCAGATATGGACTTTAAAAAACTGTCTAAAAATACCTGAAAAAGTTAGAAATTATATTTAATATTTCACTGCAAAATGATTTCAATCAAACAGTCATGGGACATCCATGTTAATGTCAACATGCTTATGTTGTTAAGTGTATGTCTATCTGCATATAAATTCCTGTTCCATCCTGTATTCAGGGCTTTTTTATGACATTTGGAAGTGTGTTCAGAGAAAAAGAAAAAATCTAAATATCACAAAAAAAAACACATGAGGAAAGTAAATCATTTCAATTTTACCTAAAAACTAACGTTTTGACTTCTGAAACCGTACTGAATTTTATTCAGAGGCCAAGGAGTACATTTTAGAGACTTTCCTAGAAAAACTCAAGTTTTTGAAGACCAGAGTTCCCTGTAATGCAGGGTCCTCTGGTCCTGTCCTGAAGCTTTAGATTTTTCCCTTCTGCAGTATCAATAAGTCATTGTGCAGAACTTAACGACATGCTGTTGGATCCATGTGATTTGAGTCATGTGTGTTGGAGCAGAGATGAGTTTGAAGTCCATGAGTTGAGTGCAATGCAACCATTATAGGGAGTAAAGGTATGGTCTAAGCTCAACTGTGTCAATGCTCGTTTAACAGAAAAGGTCTCACCAAACAACTAAAGGTAAATTAATGAGTAATAATATTACACTGCTGTTGGCACGCTAATATTTGGTTACCTCTAAACAGACAGCACAAGTTATTGAGAATGTGTTTACCGAATATCAATATGTTAAAATCAATATCAAAATGTCAAAATGAACTGTCCTAAAATTCTTAGAATTTAAGTGGCCTAAAGGTTTCTATCAAAAATATAGTTTCTGTAAACCTCAATGGTAAATAGTGCCTTTTACCAGCTGGTTTTAGGGTTTTTTCTGGCTTTCTTTTCTCTTTATTGTTCTCCTCTTAGCCTAACCAATCAAAGCAGATGGCAACCAATCCTGAGTCTGACTCTTCTGGAGGTATTTTTCTATTAAGGTGGTTTTCTCTTCTTAACTGACATAGAGTGCCTCCACAAACAGAATTGTAGGATCCCTATTTATGTGAAGTACCATGACAAGAGTTGCCTTACGAACTGGGCCATGTAACAAATCAAATTATGGCTAAATCTGGTTTTCAGCATGTACAGTAAGACTTAATCCAGGAAAATGAATAATGATTGGAATTTAGAGAGGAGAGACAACTTTTGGTAGAACAAAGTCTTTACTCTAGATTAAAAAGCATTTGTATCAGTATTCCTGATTCATAAGGATCAACCATTAAAAACTATGTGTAAGTGCATGCTTTGTGGTTTCCAAACAGATCTACCATGACCAGAAACGTGACAGCAGATGCGCATTTAATGGAGATGTATTTTGTGACATATGTGCCTAAGCCATTCCTCCTGCAGGCGTGGGGAAATGAACATGTTTCTCAATGAAGGTTTCTGAGTCATTCAGCCCACCAGTGATAGATTGCATTGCCAACTGGGCTCCAAAAGCTTTTCTGTCACATTTCTCAGCTCATTGTGGGTAGAACTTTAATATGGCCCCTTCAGACCTCTGTATAGTGCAAAAGTTTAAATAATCAGCACCAGTATGAATCATATTGCCGTTGGATTTGTTTTTGGCAGCTATTTAATTTTTTTTATAATCTTCATCCCCATTATTTGTGATATTGAAGTTCCCAGTGCACAACATTTACTAAAAAGTGTGACAAATACCCCTAAAAACAAAATGAGCAGAACAATTGGTGTCATGCTGGGGATTAGCATAAACAATGCTTCATTTTTTTGTCATTTTGCACAGTTTTGGTACTAATGTGCAAGTTCGGTCTCTTCTATTGCAGAGAACAAGAGTAGAGCATGACTTAGCGTAGCTAATTTAAACAATATCAGCCCTTCCGACCTGAAATATATTCTTGTGCAGGTTTAGCCCTCTAAATGAAATGAGAGCTGGCCAGACTTAGAGCATGCAGCATTATCATCACTACATCTAGGTTTAGATCCGAGGCATGTCGCATTGTAGCAGACACGCTCATTTGAGTTGCAAAGATTTGTTCACACATACACTAATGTCTGTTGTTAATCAGTGAAATAGCCATAAGCACTGTTCCATTGGTTTTGAAGAAACGGAAGTTGTTTAGTGCCCACAAGCTATTATTTATGTTTTAAAACATTAGACTAAAGTTTTCACAGGAAAAAGTTTCTCTTTATAGCAGCACCACATGGTCTACTACACATAACTCCTCTCGGGCTATAACATCCACAATTTGTTTAATTTCTGGGCTTTTATCAAACAATAATGCAGTTGGTTCATAGTGCTCCGTTGTCATCCAACACAGCAGCAGGAGCCTTCCAGGCAGTCTTTAGCACTTCTTTCAAGCACATCGTCTCTAAAAATAAGCATGGACACCCATCCGAGCTAATTGTTCCACCATATATCATGACCCTAATTTTTGCATTTATTATCAGTGATACTGTGTTGATGATGTGAACTTTCTTTTCTTAAAGGGCACACACTCTCTGTGTTCCTCTCCCTTCTTCTAACCTCTGACCACCTTTATGTATCAGACTCTTTTAAATTCCAAACAAGCCTTTCTGTTTTAATCTAGAGTGTCACACTCAATTGTTTTCTTGAAAAAAATGCCCTTTTGTTGCCACTGTGTGAATCTACAAACACCATGAAAACAGATACTTAAAGCACTGTGTCTCCTTTAATAAACTGCTACTGACAGATATTAAATGAGAAGCAGGACTGCACTAAATAGAGGGCAGCAAGACAAAGGACCTCTGTGAAAGAAGAGAGTTCACAAAGACGAGATATCTTTCAAACTTCAATTTCCCCACTGAGTTCTGGTTCTTTTTCTATTATCAATGGGGAGGGATATTTCCCAGCCGCCTCTCCTATTTTTGCAAAGTGGGCTGATTGAATCTGAAGTCACAGGAGAAATAATCAGTTCAGAGTGGCCCCTTTGCCTTCAAATGGGTAGTCAGATTTTGCTACTACATAGAGGAAATGTTGCAATCCTGTGCCCACATAATGTCTATATTGAGAAAGGAAATAAGAAGGAAAAAAGGAGGAAATAGGAGAATATATTTGCACTTTAAAGTCAGTTAGTCCACAGGGATGAACAAACCTCTGGGCACCATCGATAGAGATTTTAGCACTCCGGATTCACTCCTCCTTTGTCACATTCAGTTAATCTAATCCAAGGCAACCTTGTCCAAAAGAGTAAATTTGTCTAAGATCTTCAAACCACTGCTAACCAGAGAAATGGTGAGAGACGACTCATCCCCTCTGGGATGTTTAATAAATAGCTTGATAAGAGTTTGTAGTTGAAATAAGGCCATGTTATGATGTGTTGTGTTCATCACAAGTGTAAGGGTACATATAAGACTCATTCTCCATTCTGATGGGGAAAATTTCAGGACAGCTCCTCTCTAATGAGGCAATCATTTCTCTGAAAATCAGCTTTGATCAAAGCTTTCTAGTTCCCTGTGTCTACTGTATATCTACAGACAAAGACAACAGTCTGAGTGAGTGCATATAAGAAACTCTTTCCCTTTCTATGACTAAGAGCTTTTAACCACCATGGCTATTTATCAATAAGGCTATACATCTTTTTTTAACTTAGCTGATGCAAAAGTCTCTAATGTAAAAGCTTCTGAAGACGAGTTCTCCAACAAAGCACAAGGATGGTCCATTATTTCATTAAGTAGTAAATGACACCATAAAAGCTGTATAGAGCAAAAAAGAAAAAAGTTCCTTTTGAGTGAGCTCAAGAGAAGGTGAATGTGTAATTTTCTGGCTCTGCTGTAAGAAGTCATTGTTAATCGACACAACTAAATTCACAGAGATTAAAGATGACGTTTAAATATTTAAAACAATCCACTGAATGGACAATGTGTTACCTATGATCAACTAATTCAAAGTTCAATTCAGACATAAAATTAATCTGGTTTATTCTTCAAATGTGTAATTCTGAATTGAGTTCATAGCCTAAAGTGAAGTAGTTCACCTTAATTTCTCACTTTTTCTGAGCTCCTTTCATTTTTATCATCCTTACATACTGTTGTGAAGTGTTATGAAATACTGGAATACCATGATCATCTGAGCAGATGTATGCATTTATCTTTTTCTATTACTAATAATGAAGAATCAAGCTGTGATTAAAAAGAGACCACAATGCTTTTAGTGCACTATACTTAATTCAATTCAGGTTTGATAGAGTGCATTTGAGACCAACAGTCATTTTTGCAACAAAATGATCTCAGAAGTCACATTCATAACACAATGGAAATTTTTAAAAACTTGCTATAAGGTCTGCAATCTGCACCCTCTAGTGTCTTGTCCTACCATCACTTATTTCAACAAGTTCATGCACAACACAGGCTAGGATATACAGTATGTCATTTTATATCTCAGTATTAATAGACATTTAATAACATCGTGACGATCTGTTATAAGATCTGTGGAGTCCAGCTCCATCTGGAAGAAACAGGTGATTGAGAAAGCAAAAAGTATTTTGAGCCAATCTGACTACATTCTGTTTGAGAACTTCCGCTTCATGCCTTCTGGATGGTGTTATCACACCCCACCAAAGAGAACAGACAGATATTTCCAACTCTTGTATTCTTTCTGTCATCAGGTTTTTAAACAATGCAGAGAGCATTTGATGATTTTCAGATTCTGGTCACTGCTACCATTTATTTATTTAATATCTAGTTATTATCTATTTATTACTTTTTATCTATAAATGCCACAGTCCTCTTTAATGTTGTATGTCCTTAATATATATGCTGATGACCTGCAATATGTTCCTGTCACCTGATCACTGCATTGGAGGAGAAATTTTAAGCATCAAAACAACGTCAGCCAAAAGCAAAAGTGGATCCCAAAACATCGCTCATAAATACCTACCAATGTAATCAACCAATATAGACTCAAGTTGTATATCTCTCAGACTGACTGAACTAAGATGCTCTATTACTGAGAAGGGGCACCCTTTAGCTGTTTTAAGCACCTCATGTTGAGAAGAGCGTTCCTCCATGGTACCATTTCACCCTCTCCATTGTCTCCAGAGCCCCGGGAAAAATCGCTTTCTTGTGGTGAATCCAGCCATAAAAATGGAAAGAGCTGTTTGGCCCTGGAGACTGACTGCCTGTGCACATGGGCGTGAAGGGCCATCATTGTCCCCATGTGGTAAAGCTCTAATGGTGACTCAAGTGAGATGCAATTTCTTTTTACAATTTTAAAAACACGTTTTTTTGTACAATTTAGCACCACTTAGTTATGGCAAGGTTAAATGTTTGCAATCTTCACTCTGGTTGGAGTGATGATTGGCTCAGTTTATTTGAAAGGAAAAGCTCAGAGCAAACGATTAATCAAAATGTATGACCTTAAATGGGGAGTTAAGTTTCAAACACTTAATTTAGGGCTGTCAGTCGATTAAAATTTTCAATCGCGATTAATCGCACGAGGGTCCTGAGTTAACTGGCAATTAATCGCATATTAATTGCATCATTTTTTTTAATGTATTTATATATTGTCGTGACATAATACTAATGTAAGCTGTTAGGAAGCCAACATAGATTTTAAAGAGATAATTAATTCTGATTTCTTTATTTTTCAATGTTTTAGTTGTCTTTGTGTGAGAAAGACTATGAGAGTTATGATTTCCGGGCTACCATTAATGCATCGCTGTGCTGCAAGGCATTCTGTCTGTCACTGCAAGTTTTAGTTTCATTTTCTATTCCTCGACCCGTGGTCGTTTGAGTCGCCGTGTCCTGCATTATCTGGAGAGCTTAGTTGATAGAATATGTCAGTCTTGTCCAGAAAACCATCTTGTAAAACTTAAAAGTTAAACTGTTCGTGTAAAAGATCCATTCCGTGTCCTTTACTTTCCACATCTCTTCCAGAAATTACTGACTGACAAAATCTGCCAAAATTCCATAGTGACTCTTTAACGCTATAGTTGGTAATCCTGTTTAGAAACACTTTTTGTTATACTGGGTGAAATGATCCTTTCATCCTGAGAGTAGTCAATGCATTATGTATTCATAAAAAGGAACGAAAAAAATCCGACCTCTGTGACCAATCCCTGCCATTTGGTCCGAATGGAAAGAACCAATCAGATGCCTTCATGTCTCGTCCTGCCCATGCCCCCTCTGTGTGAAATGTAGGCCCTGTCCCAATATCCACACTTCTGCCCTTGTGCCCCTGGATTGCACGTTCGCGCTAAGGGTTCGAGTGCGTAGGGTGTTCCGATTCTCCCAAGTGGACGTTGGCCCCGCCCCCTTTGCGCCCTCAGTCCGCACTTCGGCGAAGTCCGCATCTAGGCAGACTTCACCGAAGCATATTACCCACAATTCATATATAAATATATAATTCAAATAAGGGTCATTATACAATGTGTTTGGGTCGTTAAGTCTTTAAGTACAAGTTGTAGTTCTAACAACACGATACGGTTTGCACGATCGCCCATTATTATGCCCAGTTGTGAAAATTATGACTATTATGGTAAATCGGCTGTAGCACTTTTCTAGTCATGTTGACCACTAAAAGCGCTTTGACACTACATTGTTACATTCCCCCATTCACACACACACACACACACACACACACACACACACACACACACACACACACACACACACAGCACTTACTATATATTGTAATACTAAGTGCAGCTACAGACATTCATAACACGATAAAGCGGAAGCAACATGGGGTTTACTGTCCCACCCTTGTGTCTTATTACCATTCTTGATTTATAAAACCACCACACACACACGCACACGCACACGCACACACACACACACACACACACACACATAACACATTAGATAATTTTGCTCATAAAGTAGCACTGGTTGTACTCCAACAACAACTTCTTACTTTTACTGTCTCAAAGATTTAATATTAAGCAGAATTGTTTCTTTCAGACTTTCCTTCCCTTGATTATTCTGCATGACAGCCATGAAGGGTTTATCCACTGCATACAGGCAAAGGCTGCTGCTGTCTACAACCCACTGCTCTGTACTTACCAGCCAAACAGTGAGGCTGCACTAGCTCAAAAATACTGTTGAGTTGTTGGTTGGGGATTTACAGTGACACCTTATTTCAGAGATTTACTGTGGTGTCACTTATGTAGCTTCAGGGAGTCGTCTACCAATTACCTAATCTTCTGAAAAATTGCAGATTCTTTTCCCTCCCCTTTGATTAGTGTTTAAATGAGATTCACTGAACAGCATGTGAGAATAAACTTAGTAACTACAGTATGTGGTAAGAACCACTGACAGTGCATGTACGGCTGGAATGCTAAGCTCTCATCATTACAGTACTTCAAAAGAGATCATGTCAAACTTCAAGTATCAAGACGTCCTGAGGATCTGTACAACAGTATGAATAAAATCATCTGAGGGCTGCAATAAAACATTATGATCATTTTAAACAAAAAGGCCACATTTCCCCATAATTTCTGAAATTATAAGGCCCCAGATGTCCATGACATTGTCATGTAGTTGCTTAATTTGACTGAACAACACCCTAAAATCTGAAGATATCAAGACAGAAAACTCAGCAAACATTACACAACCTTAAATAATTGGGCATTTCTGTTTTATAAATGACTTTTTCTGTGTATTCTTTAATGGCATTACAATTCTGAAGCAAACACTCCTGTTTGTCATTTGATCACACATTGCCTTTTTGAATAAATGTCAGGTTTTTAAAGTACACTTTGTGAAATGAACAAAAAGCTTATCCCAAATGGCTAATGAGGGTAACCTAAATAAAAAGAATTAAGTGGTACAGCACTCAAACATTTTCTAATACACATTCATTTAAACGCTTTTCTTTGAGGGAGGCTTGATGCTCTGCATGTAGCAGATGCAGTTTTTTTTTCTGTCATGTTTCACCAAGCCCTTCAGAACAGGCACAAGAGACAGACAGCTATGACAGATAGTATTAATGTGTAAATGGAGAGAGAGCTTGACAGACATTTTCAATGTACTGGCATTGCTTCAACTTGTTCTATTTCAAACTACATAGAGGTTTATGAGTCCCAGCCTCTGAAGCTGACCTTGTCTCAGGTTCACCACAGGGAAAATTAAGAAGAGCATAACATAATTGGTCTGCATGCTTAATTAAAAGCTGGTATTTTGAGAGCAATCTGATATACAGCTAATATAAATTAAGCCTCTTAGGATGAATCTCCATAAGGGGAGCAAAAAATAGCATTTCAAAAGGCAGCCATGAGAACTCTTTTGGCTGCCTTTCAGTTCCAGCTCCGTGCAGCTTAACGTGTTCCCCTTAGGAGAGACATGATGATGATTGTCTAAGGCCCAAAAGGACAAAATGTTAAAAATCCTCCAATGCTAATATGGTGTGTTGTCCAGCAATAACTAATATGTGTATTCATAAAGCGGTCACATAACTAAATTTAGCTTATTATTCCCAAAAATATTGTTACATATGACTTACACTAATATTGAACAAATATGACTCTCCATGTTCTTCATCCATCCATCCATTTTCTGTTCTGCTTAATCTAATTCAGGGAGCCTATCCCAGCAATTATCAGGCGAGAGGCAGGGTACAACCTGGACAGGTCGCCAGTCCATTGCAGGGCCAACACAGAGAGACAGACAACCATTCACACACACACTCACTCTTAGAGAGAATTCAGAGTAACCAATTAACCTATAATGCATGTCTTTGGACAGTGGGAGGAAGCTAGAGTACCCAGTGAGAACCCACACATACACGGGGAGAACATGCAAACTACACACAGAAAGGCCACCGTTTCAAACCTCTCCGCAGATTGAACCAGCAACCCCCTCTGGCTCAAACTCCGCCTGGGGCTTGAACCAGAGACCTTCTTGCTGTGAGGCTGCAGTGCTAACCACCACACCACCGTGCAAGCCCTCCATGTTCTTCATGTTTCCTGAAAATACTGCTCATATGCGGATCAGCTGAAAGTCAAATTTTCAACTGAGCAGAGCCCATGCTTTTAAAGCTCCTTATACTCATTGCTTTAAATGGAGAAGAATCACAATGTTGCATGTTCATGGGCTTAGCATAATTTTGGCATGTATCAGCCAAAGCTTTAGGTGTTAAAAATATTTCAACTTTTATCAAAACAGTGCTCTGCTTCAAAGACGTTTCCATGGTCTCATAGCAACAGTGGTAACCATGAGCAGTGCTTCTTACAAGCCTCTTACTCATGGCTGTGCTCCCTTTGAATGAAGGTAGGCAACTTCTTGCAGGACATGCACAATGTAAAGATAGCCCTCAGTCTTCTAAGTAATGGAGAGTCAAATTCATTCTCAGCGGCCTCCCACACAGCTTACGTAATGTATTGATTTGAGTCCACAGACTTTAAATGGAAAACGAGTAAGAGGCACCTATGAATAACATAAGTAAATAGAATAATTCAATTGCATAAAGAAAGATGGGTTTCACTCAAACTGGATTATTTTAAAACTCAGCAAGCAAACATATAAAAAGAAAAACAATGATTATGACTAAACATAAATAAACATTTAAATAAGCACTGTTCATCATGATGAAGCCAAAGGAGTAGACAACCATTACAGAAAGCAAAGGTCTTAATCAACCAAACATATTGCATTTAACTTAAAAGTATAATTATCACAAGCCCTCTATATTGCACATACTGAAATAACCTATATTTAAAAAGATTGTTTACCCCAAACAACAAGCTGACCACCACAGAGAAACTGTAGCATATATCTGTGATATTCATGTTGGCTGTAGCACCAAACATCCTCCAAGTTCAGCTTCTGT
This sequence comes from Leptatherina wallacei, assembly GCA_028567055.1. NCBI lineage: Eukaryota > Metazoa > Chordata > Actinopteri > Atheriniformes > Atherinidae > Leptatherina > Leptatherina wallacei. The sequence continues at coordinate 22,778,938 of JAOXYM010000010.1, read as the reverse complement.
CATGCTACTTTGATTTAGCTCATTTACATTTAAAGATCCAACATGAATGTTGCCAAATGCTTTCATTGATTGATTAATAACAAATTACATATATATTATACAGTGAACACGTTTGTCAATTATGGTATCATTCCTTATCATTCTGCATTTTTTCTTTACTTTGATTATAATTAAAACAGAAAAAGGGGAGTTTTTCTACCAAAGATGCAGGAAAGACAGTGATATTACCTTTTTCCCATGAACTTAATGTACTTAGCTTGGATAATAGGCTCTGAAACTTACACTGTTATTGGATATATCTAAAATGTATGCTTTAAGGTTATTAGCCTTCACAGAATATTATATACAAAGTCATTTATACAGTATTTATAAGGCTGTGAAAATCTAAAAATATTACACATAATGAAAATGAAACCCGAAAAGGAGAAAGCCTTTTGAACTTCTGTACATAGTCTAATTTTCTCCTCAGCATGAAACTGTTCAGATTCTGATTAAGATAGCAGAATATTCAGAATTGAAAATGAGAATAAATTTTTCATAATACAAGAACTGTAATATTCAAAGAACTGTAACACTCATGGAAAAAGTATGCTGTCAATGTGACTAGAAAATAAAAAGCCCTTTCTATTTCGAACCAACTCCAGCTAAGATGAGACAACTATTGCAGACTAACTTTAGCAAATGTAAGTTATAGTCACTCAACAAAAAGATATCCAAATTTATGTAATCAACAGAGAATTTTGGATTCTGACATATTGATTTGTCTCAGGAAAAGTTCTCAGAGGTCTGAGAGCAACATATAGAGTTGCTGTTACTTAAATAAATCCACTATTGGTTATTTTTCACATTATGATTTGTAAATTATCATAAAATTGTAACTACATGACCTGTCAATGCAGGGAAATTGAATGGTCTAAAGGGAAACAGCAACAGGTAGAATGAGTCTAAATCAGTAACATGTGAGCATCATTATGGTATTCAAATAAAATGATAAATTTCCCTTCCCATTCTGATGAAACTAGAGCTACTTTTATTTTATTTTTATTCATTTTTTTCATTTTATTTTTGTTTAATTACAAGCAAAAAATCTAATGGCAAATTTTAAAAGTGGTTGAGCAGCTGTCTGTCTTCATTTTTATAGGTTAAGGTTTTTGAGTGCCTTGGCTGGTAAGATGTGTGACTGATTGAGGCCAGTGGATTGATGCTGCAGGAAGAAAGAAGTTGAAGTATGCTGACTGACACACTAAAAATATGAAGTCTCACCTCGGGGCTGATGGGAGTACAGGTGTATGCCGGTCCAGTCTGCCTACTTTGAACCTTGTTAGTCTTACAAAAAGCACTCTAGCCCTCAAGCATCCTAAACCATCATAAGATAAGGTAAGTTGAGGACAGTCGCCCATTACCTGCAAAATACCTTCAGCTACCGTCCTACTTTACGCTAACAGAACCTGTATCATCAAGAACTAGGACTGTAGGATGTGGATGATTTACTGCATGTGATGAATGTTTTGGATACAGCCACTGTCTTTGCATTGTTAAAGCAAAAAAGTTATGTCATGTAACTGTTTCAAATGATGAGAAAAATTTGTCTGTTTTTGTTTTTTCAAGCTTTCTTACAAGCTAGCATAATCACAAGCTTATAGTTTCCTTTAAAGGTCACAGCTCATGAGCTACTGCCTCTCAAATCAAAGTACACACTAAATACATTGATGTATTAGCACGGACAGTTGAATGTTTAATATCTGCCTTCATGTCCTTTTCAAGATGGACAGGTCCATGCAGAAAAATCAAAAAGCACGACCAGGGAGGCTGGTTGAGCGAGGAAAAGGCTGGGTCACTTCACAGTGAGCAGCCAAGAGGAACAGATTGCTTCTGCTCTGCATGATCACAGTAGTGACTGGTCTGAAAGGGGTCTTTGTTTGCCCAGGGGGAAGCCAGAATGGCATGGCTTGGCTGCACAGGGTGGCATGTGGTCTGGTGCAACTGGGAATGGGGTGGCGTGGGAGGGTGCACACTTAGCTGTAAGCACTTTTCCCCCTGTCTTTCAAACGTGCACTCTGTCATGCAGCTATAGGAGCAATGATGTCATCCAGTATGCAGGCAGTGGGCAGCCTCCCCAGTGGAGCTCACTAAAATTAATGTGAATGTCTGAGATTTTTAAAAAGCGCTAAAAATTAAAGAGTTTCCAACACTGTCAGCTGGGGAAAAAATTCCCTTCCATTAATTAAATGAGAGCAATTTGCTAAGTCATCCACAATGTCAGTTTCTGATGTTTTGGTGTTGTGTTCACATGCATAAACATTTCCCACAAATCCCAGTGGAGGATGGTAAGAAAACCAATTAGCATGTGCCACCCACAAAAAACTGCAACGCGAGCTATGCAAGCCAGAATTTCCATCTGTTTATAATATCACTGCCCAGGCATGTTGGTTATATCTAAAATAGATCTTTTTTTTAAAAAAAAAAAGAAAAAAAGAAAAACACTGCAAAATGCACAGCACAACAGCAGTAAGCACCAAGTTTTGAATTACATGTATGGTGTTATGTAGGATACAGAACATCAATCACTTCATAATAAAGCAACCGGAGCACGGTAGTCCAATAAGCCAGAAGTGAGAGTCATCACTATCACCGTCTTCTTCACACACTGTGCTGCTGCTGCTGCTGTTTTGCTCGAGATGGATGAGCTATTACAAAATGAGAATCTCACAACCCATAAAATGAGCACCCTCTTAGTCAGCAAAGTAAAACTGCAATGGAGAAGTGTGTGTGGACAGAGTTGTCAGCATACCAGAGTTTATGGCTCTTGGGTGATCCAGGGAACACTATCAAAATGAGATGAAGGAGGTCAAAAGAAATAGGGATTACCTGTATCAACTTGCATATTAATGCATTGTTTGGTGTGTACCGTATGTATGTCTTTTATTGTTTGCTCTTTTCTTTCTTTGTATTTTTGTTTTTCTTGTGCTCTTGCCAAGTAATCAATGTGAATATGTTTACCCACAATAAGCATGTATGAAAGGCCAATATCCTCTTAGGACCAGGCTGTGTTTCATCTGAACAAACAGGACTGACTTTAAAAGTGAAAACAGCATTATTATTTTAGTCTAACAGACAAAACGCAGCCACTAAATCTGTTTTAATCCTGCAATGAGTCTCTTGTTTCCTTTTAACTTTTCATTAATAATTATATGTAATAAAACCATAATCCCGGTGCTGGGACAATTGAGGTCTTATAAAGCCATTCATTCTTTGTTATTATTTAATGCAATTCCAAGACAGAGACAAAAATACTGATGTGAACACATTTACTTGATTTACGTAAAAATGATCTGTGCCATGACTCAAGGTCACAAACTCAAAATCCACACATGAAGGAAAGAGGGACATAATCTACACACATGCATAGATCTGGCTCATTGGTTTGGAAATCCAATGCAAGTAGCAAACTCAAATGCACACACTCACACACACACATACCAGTACCAGCCATCTGTAGCTGCAGCACAGTTGATAGACAGTAATAAATGAAGGTAGGAAATCAAGATCTTTAAATTATGCTCTCTCTATTTAATTTTTAATTTTCTTCACTTTAAATGTGATTTTGTATCAATTGTAACTAAAAATTATGGAAATGAAACAATAATGGAATCAAAGAATGATAATAGAGTTAAATAATAATTTCTATGGAGAACAAAGCAAGTGGCTTGTAGAAGCTATAGAAAAGCCAAACATTAACCATGACGCTTGCATTTTTTGGACTCACTCACATGCATCATTCTTGAAAAAGACACTGAACTCAAACTGCTCACAACATGCAGCCCAAACAACTGATGGGTTTAAATTTAGTAACGGCAGGGGTTTAGCCCTGAGATTGAATAAAGTCAGTGTCATCAATGTGTGGAGGTTAACAAACTCCTCTGAGACATCCACAGCATTGAGTTCCATTCACTGAAAAAAGGCTTTCAAGGCAAAATCCCTCCAAACTTTGCAGCCCTGGGAGAACTGGATCTTCCACAAACCACCAGCCTTGAGCTCAAAATGCTGATCTCATTAACACCATGAAATCAGCCTTTTTAAACGATCAGGGCCCCTTTCAGCCTCCTTCAGATCACGTCATCCATCTGCCCCACTGGGATTCGGTCCTACTCTCCAAACTGTGAGCCCACTGGAGCATTGGAGCTAGATTAGCTGAATGCGCTTATGCTGCAACCTTCAGGCACTAATTACTGTACTAGAACAAGCAGATTTTCATCTGCAGGCTGTATTGCTCTCTGTAATGAACCAAGACTTGCTTTCATTTTCCAATCTTTAACAGAATGCGTATACAGCAAAAAATAAATAAATAAAAAGGGCAAAAGATTAACATAAACAAAATCATAATAAAAGAACATAATATTTAGCTTTGTAATGACAGAAAATTATTCACTAAGAGATGAGCAATGCAAGGCAAATTTATTTATAGAGCAAATTTCATGTCCAGGACAATTCAAGGTGCTTTACATTGCAGAAAACACATTAAAACGGAAGAGAAAAATAAACAATAATGATAATGATCATGATCATGATCATGATAATCTAAAATCAAGATTAAAAAAGGACAGACAGGCTACATAAAGGGCATAGATTAATTTAGTAGCAAGGAGTTTGGGCTGTTGCTATGGTGATGTAGCATCACAGCACAAGGAAAAGTACATAACATTTTCATTTGGCTGCCAATCAAAAACACCAACTATAAATAAAGATTTCCACAAATGTAAAGGATCCAGGTGCATGTAAATAATTTTGACTTTTTCCATAATATCTAAAGGCACATTTACTCACATATATTGTGATAGACAGTAGGGCCTCATCTTCATGGTTTGTTGGACTAAAATCTAAAAGCGGAATGTTTTCCTATAATCCTCTCGGGCTAGCTGTTACATAAAACATCTTGATTGAGAGAAATAATCCACTACTGGATATGAGAACAGGGTCACAGAGAAAAAAAATCCTGCAGAGTGGGTTGCTATCTAAACACAACAGACTGTGTAGAAGGAAGTGGAGAAGATGGCAGAATCGCAAGGAAACCTGGATTAGATCTGCACAGTTGCTACTTACCACCATCTCTCACTGTTCAAATCAGACAAATGTACATGTTATGAGAAAAATAATAACAGAATATGGCTTTGTCAGCTGTGTTTGAGAAGAGTATAAAAGGAAATATAGCGAGGCAAAATGAACCAGCTTTAATTATCACCAATGTTTGGCTCTCTGTGAATTAAGTTTCCTATGCCATGCTGTGACGGATTTTATAGAAGAAATTAAGCATCCATCTGTCTTTCTTTGGCATTGACACACTGAAGAATTTGTGGCTGTGCTTAAATAATATTACATTGTTTGTCTGGCAAGCTGCTGTGCCCCCTCTCACTTTCTCTCACTGCCTCCCCGCAGTGACTCATCAGGCAATAACCTTGACAAATAACCTTCAACACCCACTCTTAGCTAAGCAATACTGACAAGATTTATAAAGCACTTTCAAACTAGCCTCCGTTTTCCGCCATCTGTCATTTCCTAATTATATAAGACTCTGACAATTTAATCTTAATTCACTCATGGGTCGGCGCAATATAGAGAATTATTTACAAATCAATACAGTATCAGTGGCAGCCTTGCGCTGTAGCCTTATGCTGCAGCTGCGTGGTCGTGATTATTATGTCAGTCTTGAGTTTCACACAGTAGTGGGCTCTTCATATTAGTGTTGAAATAAATAAGGATTAGTCCATCAGTAAATATGAAAAAGTCCCTGGTACACAGGACAGAAAAGTAGAGCAGTGCAATATACTAAGGCCTGTCCTGTGGGAAAAATGCAATGTGCAGCATGTGCAGTATATCACTGCCAACAATCCATGTGATTGTTTGAAGTATGCCAAAGAAGCATGCTTGACTTAAATCCCTTATACAGTCACAACAAATAACAACCAGGACCATAGATAGTAAGTGGTCTTAATCTTATTTTCAAATAACAGAAACTGTGACAATCATGTGTTGCATCATTTATAACTACCTGTCCAGTCATAACAGAATAGTAGCAGATTATTCTAAAACATTTTTTTGTGCAGCACAGATAAAAGTAACCAAGCTTTTAAAAACAGCTTTACGGTTTGCAGCTACTCAACAGATCACATGAAAGCTTTGTGTCTAGAAAGCTTAGCTGCCACTCCTGTGTTACAAGAACTGACATCACACATTTAAAAATCAGCTTCTATATAAATGACTCAATATTGCTTTTCTAAATGAGTCATGTGACCCAGCAGTTGGCTTGGCAGAGCTACAAAAAGATGCTAAACATGCATTACAGACTTGGAAGAGGAAAACTTTCAGCAGTCCCATTGTGGTGGGTAATGAGTTTTTACCAGAATGGCTCTACTACTTGGCTTCAATCTAAATGTAAATCATTAAGTTATGGATTTTCTCCAGCAGACAGCCTGAAGCATTAACGAAATATAAGTTTACACACTTCTCACCCCAACTGGTAAAGGCAGATGGTCGCCCACTCTGAGTTTGGTTCTGTCAGCTTCTTCCACTTAAAAGGGTGTATTTCCTCCACAGTGTCACCAAGTCTGCTCAAATAGGTACTGCCGGCTTTCCCTCTGCTCAGAGGTAATATATGTTATGAAGATGGCACTATATATTAAAAAAACTGAACTGAAGATAAGCACAAAGAAGGGATTGAGCAGAGATTCTGAAAACAAAAAGTGAATTAATGTTTGTAAAACATGTTTTTTCTTCAGCTTGACAATCATGATCCGGTGAAAGGAACTCAATTAAAAGGCCTTTGTACATATGCCTTTTCAAGCTGGGACTGATGCGTCCTCGTTCTGTATCTGTGTCATCATGTGAAAATACAATGGCAGCACATAGGAGGCTGAAGTTGATCCACTACTGATACACCTCTGAGCCGGATGTTTTGTGTACAGTTTTCTTTTGTGTGTGCTTGCACACACCAAGCTGCAGGGCTGAGCAGTTTGGAATGTGCGAAATACCGAGGAAGAATGACAGTGGGTTAATGAGAATGTCCTTTTTTCACCTATAAGGCATAACTAATATGTGAAAAGGGCTGAAGACTAATGAGAAGCAGGTGGCTACATATCCTTGCTGATGTGGCCAATGACAGGAAAACGCTGGCATAGGTGTGATTGGCTCCCAGTGGCAAATGATGGATGAGCTACTGCCTCAGCTTAGCATTAGCGTGCTTAACCTGGTGACTAACATGCCTGCTCCTTACACAACAATATACTGTATAACATATAACAAATCCCTCTAAATATATAACAAATCCTTCTAATGTGACAACAATTAGTAAATTCTTTGATTTTGGGCTGCTGGATACTACTGGCTCTGTGGTTGTAGTGCATTTTACCAAAAAGGTCTTAATACGGAAAACAGGCACAGTCTGGCTGCATAGACTTGGCATATTAATGACCAGCTGAAACAGGAGTTGCTGCAGAGGGTTGCTGGGTCAGACACCTGAGTTGCCACCTCGGATGACCGCATAGTTGCCTTCTATTGTCTTAGTGGCTTTGGTGAGGATGTATATTCTACCTGCTTCTCAGTAATAATTACTTTTTCACCTCTTACTATCATGTTCAGCCCAGGAGATACCAGGAGCAGAAAGTCAAAGGCATAAGAAATTAACAACAGATGAGTTATGCACTTCAATCTCACCAAAAGATTTTTGTGTGCCATCCCTGCCTGCAGCAGCCAGAGGGAGATTAGATAGATGGCACAGGGCAGCTCTGCCAAGCGACTTGACAGGTTGCAAAACAGCCTGCCTGCAGTGGCCAGTGGGCTGGGTCATGTTAGCAGTATACAAATAATGAGGGGGAAAACATTACCCCAAAGGCAACTATGTTGGCATGCAAAGCAGAAAACAAAAGGAGGCATCATAAAGTCTTTGTGCAGAACAGTCTAAGTAATAAATGAAATCAATGCAATGTTTGTAATGAATGAAGAGGGCTGTGAGGTATTGACTGCACATCCTGCCAACAGTTGTAGAGCATGCAGGCCCTGACAGCTGGGTGGTAATTACTGCACCTTTTGCAGAAGGGCACAACTTTGGCAAAAGCTCAAAAACTACTCATCTGTCCTCTCTACAGTTAAAGAGAGATTAAAGTTAAAATCTCAGTGTAGTGCCCCAGGTAGACTTTATGGTGATTTCTGCTAAGTTGGCATTCATTCACTCTGGCCAGTTTGAAGTGGCCCCATCTTAGTTCAAATACTTTTAATGTGCAGTACACTATAAATCATCTAGAGAATATAAACCTGCAAGAGCTCTTAGATCCAAAGACTCAGGTCAGCTAGTCCAGACCAGAGTCCAGACTAAACA
>JAOXYM010000010.1:22744148-22755477 GCA_028567055.1 Leptatherina wallacei | reverse complement strand
CTCTTAGGTCTAGGACTAATCAATAGCCCTGACTGGAAGATAGCTGCCACGCCTCCTCCTCGGCCTGTAGGTCTAGGCACATGGTAGTTCAAATAATTAGGTGGAGTAGATTCATTAATACTAACATGATCCTCTCTGGAAGACAAAATAGATCAATATGATGATGACAATAATAAAAATGGATTAGATTCAAATAGCGCTTTTCTAGGAACTCAAAGTGCTTTATATTGAATCCATTATTCATTCACACACTGGGGATGATAAGCAGGGCAGACTGACAGAAATGAATTGCTTTCAATAAAAAAGCTCAATAACAAGACTAAGACTTTTTTTATTATCATCATTAAAATATCTTGTTAGATACCATTTACTGTACAACAGTATGTTCGAGATATCAGAAATTATCCCATAACCACACCGTACTTGAGAAAATGTTCCGTCATAAACAGAGTACATAACACCATAAAGAAAAGTAAATGTTTGTTGAGAGGTCTTTATGTAAAAAAATGGGTAATAAATTTATAGTGGCACAAAATCTCACTTTCATGCATTATCAAACCCTTTTCTTTTCTTAATTCTGTGATTCAAACAAACCTGTATAAGCACCACTGTCAACTAACAGTCAATGAAATAAAAAACTTGCAGTTCCTTATGAAGACGTATTAGAGCACTGGATCATTTGAAAACTAAGCACAACAGCATGTTGACATTTCAAAATATTAAACCATTATAAAGTAAGTTGTCTTTATTGGATAAATTATTGAGTTATTTGCTCATTTGATAAATTAGGCTAGCCAGCTTGCCAGTAATAGAAAAAGTGTCATACACGAGACGTGTCTTATAAGAATTACAATTTCAAGATATATTTACATTTATAGTTTAAATTGTTTATCAGTACTTACCGGTAGATAAGGATTGAAAACTTAACGTGTAACAAATAGAAACCACCCTCACTGACTCACTCATCATTATCATTCATCATTACTCATAGTCAAATAAAATGCGTGATCAACAACTATAAAACATGTCACATTCTTCAGCTAGTATAGACAAGTATTGGACTAGAAATGTCTAAAGTGGAAGAGAGAAATCTCACAGATCATTCTCATCATTCTCTTCAGGTTCATTGCTTCGTGTAATCCCAGTTTTAGCTGTACACACCGCTTTTCTAGTGTTGGGGCGATGCGGGCCAGCCAGAGTCTGGTGCAATTGGGATTTGCGGTTTGAAATGTTGCCCATACTTTGAGCTGAAGCACTTTCTTGTCTCCTGTCTTTTGTTTCACGTTTCCTCCTGTACAGTTGACAGGATGCCACCAGAGGCTTTCCGATGTCCACCTGCTGGCTTTCTGTTTGGCGCAGCTTGCTGTCCGTGTGAGTATAGTGTAAATCCACCTTGATGACTATCGACTCCTAACAAAGGCAAACAACAATCGAAATATATTTAACATAACAAATTAAAGAAATCATAGTGAGAGACTTGGGACACATTTGGACTGCATACCTTCAACTTCTGAAGAGAGCAGAGTCTGAGAGTACAGTCTGGGTTATTAGATTTATTAAATAGTAGTGAGTCCATCTCCTCTGACCTGCCAGGCCTGGAAAATATGTCTTCCATTGACTGAGAAATAAAAACAAACATTTTCTAAGTATCCTTTGCACATAAGCAAAATACAGTAAAATGAATAAAATGCTCTTGTACTTTCAATGTGTTTGCACTGAATCAATTCCAGAAATTTATACAAGGTTTAATAAATCAGCCACTAGATGTCACTATGGTCCAACATGCTGAAAAACAGATGGGTTACACAAGAGAAGCACAACGCATTACTTTTATTTCCTGTTTTGTCAATGGTTGCGGCAAGCTTGAAGCCCATATATGGACAGAACTTCCTCAGACATGTGAGGTGTGGGTGTGAATGGTCACTATTGAGAAATTTCTGCTGGCTAATGGAAACTGCATTCCATCTCGAGCAACATGTGATTTATTATGTAGATACAACTTGCAGATTTTAAACCCAAATGTTGATTCTAAGAAGTCTTGACAAGGAAATCAGATTTTAGTTTGATCTTATGTGAGAGTTAAAATGATTTTAGCACACTTTACACTTTGTGTTACTGTTTAGATTGTGAATATTGGGCTAACGGTGAAATTTGACAGAATGGTAGTTTTAAGAAAAATGAATACTTACAGGTATGCTGCTTAGTGTGACAGTGCAGTCCTGGATGTGATCGCCTTTAGGCTTTACAGTAGCAAAAGCTACCAAGACATTAGAGAACAAAGCTGAGAAACTAACTTCCACTTCTACCCCACAATGAAACACCAGCTGCTTCTTTCGTGGTAGCTCTGAAAGCCGACATGAGAGAAAGAAAAAAAAAGACATCACATGAAAGCTAAAAACAGTCTCAGTTTGAATTTTTCAGTCACTTTTGGTCATTTATTGCATGTAATTACAAAGAGAGTAGTTAGTTTGCAGACAAGCCGCATTTTCTGTCACTAAGTTAAAACTTAAGTCACAAACTTTAATCTTTCATTTAGTCTGATGGAGACAAAGACATCTGCGTAGCTGACAATATCAAGATTATATTTTAAAATAGGTGGTCTTAAGTCAATATGAGGAAGCTTGGTGTGTCAAAAATAACTTCCTCCATACTAAAAGGAAAGCACGCTTTGCTTACTCAACTAGTTCCCCATCTGGAGCTAGTTTATCACAAAATACAAACTGTTTTCTGAATGATACTGAATGTATCAACTCTAACCACAATGTTTAAATAAATGGTTGGTCACAGGTTGTATTGTAGGAGGTGTGAAGATTACTGAAAAGATATAGGATGGGATTGAATTGTGGTTTACTTGATGGAAAGTTACTTTAACTGAGGTGCATTTCTATATCCTGTCGTCATTCTATCACACATTTAGACATCCTGTCGGATTATTTTGAATTCGAAAAATGTGAGAGAGAAAAAAAGTGTGAATTCGAGGGAATTTCAATCTTCTCACCATTCGCTTGTTTCCAGCAGACATCTCGTAGATGTAGTTCCCTTGTGTGACCAGTAGTTCGAACTTTATCTGCGAGGGATCGAGGTTCCTTCACTGTGTGTTTGATCTCCACTGCCTGCTTGCCTGTGATTAGAGGGTCTTTACCCAGATCTGGTTCAGAGAAAGGGAGACAGTGCAGTTAAATATTATGGCAAAACTAAAACCAACTCCTCATCCAAATCTTCAGGCCTTAATTGAATCGTTCTGAGAGAATCCACACTTCAATAAGTGCTAGAATATTTGCCAAATCTTTAGTTTTTATTTGATCTCTTACTATTTTGATCATGAAACTGCCTGAGTTTTGTAATGACAAAAAGTGATGAATGAGTAAGTCGTTTTAAGGATTCATCACATCCACATGGCTGAATTTAAGGAACTTAGGAAAATTTGAGAAATGTCTTAATATTCAGAGTAATTGACAATTAGTTCAATTAGATTGGGGAAATCCTTAAGATTCACAACATGAAAACATGGAACTTGATCAAAAGGCAGAGTTTGTCAAAAGACCGGTGACAAAATTGTGGATTTGTTTGACTTTTGAGAAGATCTTACATAAGAAATATTTTACTCAAGTGGATGATTAACCACTTACTGCTCACATTGTGACTTCTAGAATAAAAAAAAGTGTGAATATCTAACAGTAATATATAAAAAAAAAACAATAATACATTTGCTAATGTAAATAAGCCTTTATACAATTAGGGACACACTGAGTGCTGTCAGCAGGGTGTCTTGTACTGCTAGCGCTGATTTGTGAGTGACCCCATAAGAGCCGAGGCAGGGGGTGCCCAAACGGCAGAGCAGCTGTCTTGCTCTCTGCAGCTCTCGGGTTTCTTGCTGTTCTCTAGCCAGCAGTGTAAATTTCCAAAGAATGAGGTCACATGCTAATGTTGCCTCAAAAACTGATTCCATCAGAGTCTACCAAAAAGACAAACATGCTTTCAAGACAAGACAGCTTGATAACCCCACATCCCTGATCAGTCACCACTATACTTACAAGTACCATGTAAACAACAATAAAATGAGATGCCAGCAATTATAAAACTGGTGTCAGCTCCATCCAGCACACCAAAAAAACAACCTGTGCCCTTCAGTGCTGTTTACCCTCAATCTGCAACCGTTACCATGGTGCAACATTTATTCTAACTGAATGGGAAAAAAGTTTTGTGTTTTTAAATTTCATTTTTTTATGTAACCTTTATTTTACCAGGTACGGTAAGTCAATAAAGAATCAGTTCTCATTTACAACCTGGGCCAGAGGCAACAATAAAAAGCAGATAATGTTTTTTATGACTTCATTCTGAACTGGCCTTAAGTTTAGTAATTCATAAACAGCCTTGTTTCCCTTTAGTGTACAAATCTGCTCACCCATTGCAAAAAAACTGCTGTTTTTACCGCTGTAATTTAGTTTAGTTCTAGGCTGATTAATCTATTAACAAGTCCTTTGAAATACTCACCCTCAGACACTTTCTCCAAGACATGAGTGACTTTTTCAGACTGCAAGATGTGCCTGTTCAAGTACTTTGTGAAGATTCCAGTACTCTTCCCCCCATCCTGAACCTCAAACGCCTCAGCATCCTCACATCTGCAAGAGTTAATGGAAGGAAAGTCTCACAAATGTTGATGACAAAATGTAACATTTACTCGTCATTTGACAACATGCTGACTTCTATGAGACCGAAATTCTCATTTCAGTCATTGAAATTTTATCAGAACATTAAATGGAAAATACATACGTGCCATAACCATACACTGTGTTTCCACTCGGTGCCAGTGGCATGATAACTGATGGAACACAATCCTGGTTGTACCTATAGAAAGTTTTTTGGAATAATTCTGATTAGAAATTAACCTAATAACCTGCATTATAATAGATCATATTTTTATCATAAAAAGGATCATGCATCATGTTGTGAAAACACAAATAGATTGCTGCACTTACCATTTTCTACAGGTGTCCAGCAGGATTACACTCAATGCAGTCTGCCTTTCCTGCATTCGGTGCATGACCCTCTGCACACACACACAGTTTTCAGTTCTGTACGGTTGTGGAGCATCAACAGCTACCAGGTAATTCCTCCCAGCGTGCTCATACCCATGACCCGCATAGTAGAAAAGCCCTGTAAAAAGTTTGAAAATAACACATTTAGTAAAATTCAAAATCAATGGTTCTACAATACTGAGATAAAGGATTTGAAAAACTGACACACAGGGGAGCAACGAAATGACCAATTTCTTTAAGGTATAATATGGTTCAGAGCACCTGCAATAGCTTCCTGCTTTTGCTTTAGTAATAATAAGACAAAGAATGAATAGAAAACAGTATCATTCTGATGTAGCATGACTTTTCATTCCTCATGGTCTTGATTTGGCCATCACCACAATTTCCTATAACAGCACTATTATTGTAGTATACACCTGCCATCTCTGAACAGTAGGACTGGTGGTTGTAGCTAAATGCTTGACATAATTAAAAAACGGCAAAGCTGGGTAACTATTAATGTAATAAATAAATAGAAAGCTAGACTTTTCACAACTTTATATGAACCTACTATTTTTAACAATGGCAGCGTTCAGTAAGAGCCATAAATAATCCTTTTTACCTTTTTATCTGCCCACTCAGCCACACATGCATAACTATAAACAATACTAGCGTTCAGGAAGTGGGCAGACAAATGTGCTGAAAACAGAACATGAAAAAGGAAGTTACAGCCTTTCAGATTCCATAAAGGTTTTTCAACTGTCACCATTTCTCTATAAAGAAGTACTGCAGTCACACAATTAGGCAAAGAGCTCTTTTAAAGAGAAATTAATTAAGAAAAAATTTTATAAAAACAGCTTACCATAAACTCCTTTGTCAAGGAGCTGAATGAACTTGTCTATAGCAGCCAGAATCTCTTCTCTGGTGAGATCCAGCAAAGACACAACTCTAAATCCAAGCTGCTGCAGCAGGTTGGCCAGCTCATGGACATCCATGATGGGTGCCATCAAGCCTGGGTGGCTGGTGTAATTCAGGTTGCCAATAAGAAGAGCAACTTTATCAGTGGCTAAAATAAAGAAAGTAAAATTGTAATCACAGCAACAATAGAATGTTGTAATGCATACTTAATTAGTTTTCCTCTCCTGTAATAACATGTCACTCCACAAAACTTTACCTGTGAGAACTGCAGGAGGAGGCTGAACAGTTTCCACTAAAGGATACAAAAAGAACACAAAATTAGTCATTGTTAACAAGATCTCTCAACTAAAGTAGATGAACTTGTTCTGATTTGTTGGAACAAACAAGTAAGTAAAATACAAACAAATAGAAAATCTGCCACTTCTTTTTTCCACAGCCAAAGGATTCATCAAAACATACGTTTTAAACATGAGAAACACAACAAGAACTAGTTTCATTTTACATCACTTTCCTGTTGTGTGTCTCAGGCTCAGACCAAGAATTATTTGGAGTCTGACAACTTCCTTTTTAGCCTGTAGAAATGGGAAAGTACCCTAAGCACAATGGAAACAAGAAAAAGCCTCCGAGCTAAAACAATGGAATGAAAGGAGTGTGAAGACAGCCGTTTACTTAGAAATAGAAGAAGTAAAGTGGGAGGAAAACACATGTAACAACAGGGAAAAGACAGGTTTTAACAGATAGAAGTACTTCTTCTTAGGACTTACCAATTTCAACATCTACTGGTTCTGTCCATCTTTCCTCCAGCACATTAGATACCGAGCACAGATACCATCCTCCATGGTCAGCTGTCACACAGTCAATCTGCAAGTATAATAGATCATATTCATTTATCTTTTTCATAAATCATAGTTTTTGGTTAAATATTAACTAACGTTCCTAAGTAGATTGCATGGTCAGGAAATAGTGTATGATTCAGTCAGTGCATGGCAAAGTGAATGATGTCAGAGTGTAAACAATCCGTATCAGCAGTGAAGAAAGTAAATACTCGCTTGTCATCCCTTCGTACCTGTAATGTGTCACTAGTCTTGTCCAGCAGTGGCTGTCCATTTTTGTGCCACTGGTAGTGTGGAGCAGGGATGCCAAAGGCAGCACAGCGGAGAGTAAGTTTTGCCCCATGTTGAACTTTCTGTGATTTAGGGTTGATGGCAATGTGTGGCTCACCCTGCCAGTCTATGGGCAAACCTACAAAAAAAAAGAAACAAAGGCAAAGATTAAAATCCACAGCAATGAACTAACGATATCTACGTAAAGCTGGATCATTGACTGCTGCAGCACCCACAACAACTTAGGAAAGCTATAATAAAATCAGCATGAGGATGAAACAAAGCATTACCTGATTTATCAATGTCCAATACCTTCACCTTGACCCAGTCACTGAACACAAAGTTATGCAAGTGGTCATTCACTCGGCATACATAGCGCTGAGTTTTTTGTGCTCTGATGGTCAGGTCTGCTTTTGTACCACCGGTCACCTTCGAGGGAAAGAAAACTAAGTGAGTTTATCTCTGTATTGGTTACTGAGATCTTTTTTTTTTTTCAGAATAATCATTGTCATACAGATTGTTTCTAGACTGAAAAATTTCTGGAGTATAATATAAAAAAATCTGATGAATGAATTATTCCACATAGCCTACTTCTTTTTCATCTTCAGAGAACCACTGGTAGCTGAGGATGCCCGTGCCCTCAGCACGGACACGCAGAGTCACCCTGTGGTTCACAGGTACACACACGGAGACAGGATGGCGCACAATGACAATTTCTGAAACACATGTGAGAATCTCAACCAAATGAAATCACAATGTTCGTTTAGGAAAAGGTAGATATCTACCGCTGCGGTGGAGAGCTTACCTCTTATCATCATTTGGCTGGGCATGGGATGGGATCCAGTCATTTGCTCATTTGTTCATTTTCCACAGCTTGTGAGAATCTGTTTAATGACAGCATACTGTTAACAATGCTTCAAAATAGGGGGTGGAACAAATAATAATAAAAAAAAGAATAGACAGCGAAAGCCTAGAAAAAAAGTGATAAATCGCAGTTAGCTGTAAACCAAAACTTATCATTTCCAGCGAAGAAACTGTTCAGCGTGGAGTGGGTAACAATACAATTGGTTCTGTTCCAACTTCATTTAAAAAGTCCTACAGGCTATACATTTATATCAGCCTACTTTTATTATTATTATTATTATTATTATTATTATCATTATTGGTAATAAATAAAAACATCTTTCAGTGCATACCTGCCGTTAGCCTCGCACCAGTTCAATAGCTGTCGGACCTCAGTTAGAATGTGTTTTCCTGTTCTCTGCCTTTTTAACTTCATTTATTTAGTGCAAACCAAAGCGCTTCCCTTTCCCGGAACGAGACAGCGCACGCATTTAAATTACCGTAAGGCTCAAAGTAGGAGAGCATGCAGAAAATACGTAAGAATCTCACCAAAGCATACAAGCAAACAAAACAAACACAGCTGTTGTAGATATGAAACTAGATTGTGTTTTATACTAGGAAATACTCGAAGAGATTAAATCTGTGGTTACTGCGTTAAAAAAAAAAAAAGAAATGCTGGCAAAATGTAAATGGTACCTCTTCACTTGATATTACGGTAATAAAGAATCTGCCTTGTATCGTCAGGTCAGAGTCATGGAGTCGGAAACATAGAGGGATAAAAACGTGCCTTCAAAACTGAGAAAACTCATTGAAATTTCACTGCTATGAAGAAGTAAAATGCAAAATCTATTTTAAGCAGTAAAGATATGAATAAATGAAATCATACAGCCTACTTAACTGATGGACTTTGAAACTTCCTCCCTTTTGGAAACATTAGACATTTAAAAATAGAAAAGGAAAAAAATCCGGCTTGACTAAATGTGTTGGGTTTGATGGTTATGGTTTATCTTATTAAACTAAGAAATATTAAAACCATTTTTTTAAAGCTTCCTATCCAAGAAAGACCACTCAACTGCAGATAATTTAGTAAAGCTCTAAAAACAGAAATAAAAATAGATGAAACGTGATGACATTCAGTGATTAACACATCTCTTTGAAATATAAGAAACTCAGCAGAGTGCATATATTTCTAAGACTTTTTTTGTAATCAATAAAAATGTGAGCAACAAGGGTCACCGTGATGTGATCATGTGTTGAAATACAAAGTGAGAGGAGCTGTCCTTCAATAACTCCTCTGCAAAACTCAGTTCTTAGATTATTAGCTGTCATCAGCTACATCATATTCCACAGACATGTTTTGCAAGTACACATGTCATCTTCTATAGAAGAGAAAGTGTTTTCCCAACAAGCAGACATGGTTTAAAACAAAACAAAAAAAAGACATTTTTACATTACATCCATTAATGAAATGACAAATTATAAGAAATTTGATTTGAAATACATTATTAACTTTTTAACTTTACTTCTTTGTAAAGTCTAAAGTCTAGTTTCGGAAAATCTGATGTGGTCTTGCACCTATTTGTGGGCCTGCTATAAATAGGGCCCTGCTGGCAACACATGCATGTCTATGATAGGCGGTTACAGATTTTCCTCACAGACTCTGGCTCCAAAGCAACACTGACAACATCTTAATGGTAAGTTGAACACTATAACAAGATTAATGCTGACTAAGACACACTTTAACTATGATCTTTTTACAAACAAATAAAAAATAGATCTTATGGCTTGTGTCTACTAACAGCTCTTCCACAACCTGATAGCAGACACTATTTATAACTTATAGCTTCAATGCAAGAGCTTTGCTTGGTCAGAAAGGACAGCCATTTACCCTGAAGTCTATGTCTGAGTTTTGTACAAACAAATTACCCAGAGAGTACTTTCATGAGTTCTTGCAGGTCTTGTCATCATTCTGAAGTAGTTCTTTTTTTATTCCACAGGAGCTTTTACGTGGACGGATCCATTAAGTTTGAGCCTTGATGTGAACAGGGAGCAGTTTTTTTCCTTTTTTCTTTTTTTGTCCTGCGGGTGATACAGTTATCTTGGATCTAATATATTTTAAGTGAACTACCTTAGTGGACAATGACTTCCAGAAGGCCAATGACTCGATCTTACTCTGGCAATGGGAGGACAAGCAGCTTCAGTGAGGAGGAGAGCAGCTCTTCCAATGGCCGTTCAGAGAGCCGTAACACTTACCTCTCAAATGTTAGGCCTGAAAACAGGTAATAACTCCAACTATGATTCCTTCATTTGTAGATATTCAAAAATGTAAATATTTGTTTCTTCCAGGGCAAAAAAAAAAAATCCTCAGAAAACCCACCTGTATCAGGCAGGTCGAGTGAAAACAATCATTAAACTTGATAAATATAGCTGGGAAATAAATAAGGAACATAATGCAAAACATACACTTTTGCCACATTTTAGCACTTCACACTGTCCAGCGTATGTTTTAATCTTCAAACAATAAGCGTGACAAAGGGCTCCTTTTGTAAAAGGAGGGAAATTATAATACAGTTTTAATCAAATAGGATCAATTGATGCAAATCTTAAAAAATGGCTGATGTTCCTTCATTTGCCTCTTCTCTAAATAGCTATTCAAGGTATTCACACTACAGACCAACGAGGTAATCTCAGTTTTAAAACGTTATTCCCAACTAACATCTTAACAATTTAAACTGGTTTATCCCATGAATGAAACAAACACAAGCTTTAACTGTAATGTTAGTGTCTAGTCATGTGGTTTTTAGTGATCTAAATCTGTTCCAGGACTGGATTGAGAGATTTGTTTTGCTTGATATCTCACAAGTTTCTGTGTCACACTTCCACAATGTCGTCACTACCAGAAGTTTAATTAACATCTTGTTTAAAAATGTCATTTGAATGTCCTGCACAGAGGTGGAAAGGCCACTGAAGAAATAACTGTCTGCAGCATGAATTTGACTCTCTAGTCTGATGCTCCAGTTTTTCTTTCCAGGAGCACATTATGCAGTGTCATGGCTCAGCTGACTGAGGACGTCCAGCCATCTTTTGAGACCACTCTGAAATCAAAGGCAGTGTCAGAAAACTGTAATGTGAAATTCACCTGTGTGGTATCAGGTAGGCACAGTTCATTAACATGTCTCAGCTTGTTTGTTTGAGAAACTGTAACCTTTCAGACTGAATCAACACTGTGTAAACACAGGTTGTGACTAATAAGGAAACAAAGGATTTCACTTTCTTGGCACAAAATGAACCAGTTCACTCTCCTTGAAATGTTCACTTAAACACTGCAAAGATAAAATTCTAATTGTTTTTTTTGTTTTGTTTTTTTGTTTTTAAAGGGATACTGTGTAACTTTTGGCCACTAGGGGTCCTAAACCTGTAATTTCCCCCAAAATTAAACTTTTGACC
>JAOXYM010000010.1:22709332-22725306 GCA_028567055.1 Leptatherina wallacei | reverse complement strand
GGGCTTGACTCAGTGCAAACCTCACCATCGCTCTGTGCGTCGAAAAGAGGAATAAAAGCACAATGAACATGCACACCCCCCCGAATGAGATAAGCTGCTCCGGACGCTTACTTGTGTCTAAAACAAGCCACACCACAAGCAGGGCTATAACTGCTATGATGAAAACCCTGCGAAACACAGGAAAGCAGCACAATTTCCTTATAAATGGCCTGTAATTGCACAGAAGACACAGAAGCCTAAAATCATTAAATCCATTTACCATTTTATCCATTTCAAGTTGTTTTTGAAGCATCTGACTGTGGGTCTGAAACACCGGCTGATGCTTTCCCCCTTGTATTCTTTCAGAAGTTCATATGACTGGATAACAACTGCCAAACTAGTAAGGACCACCAGGGCGGTGGCCCTGTTGAAATCCAATACACAGGCTGCAATGAAGTAGGCAACATAACCTGCAGAAAAGAAAGCGTTTATATTGAGATTATTATTCTCATTTTGTCTGAATCCTCAAACAAAATGTGGATAACCTCAGCCTGTGCAGGACATCCAACTGAATACATTTTTTTTAAAATGAACAGACTTTGATTTTTACCTGCTGCAAGTATGCCCAGGATGACATATTTGAACGTTCTTGAGTGAGCCTTGATGTAATTCTCTGTGGCATTTATTGGCCTGGAAACTTTGCTGAAGTACAGACCAAAGGAAAAAAAATATACTTATGTTTCAAATATTATTCTCTTGAGTAGTCAGAAATGGTTTTGATTATTTAAATCAAAACCATTTGATTAACCATTAACCATGGTTAAGAGTTAATGCAGTTAAATATCAACAGTCAGAAAGACTACAGGAGCATGAGGAGAAGTTGCATAGATGTTCACCATAAAGTGCATTTGGTAATACAATTATAAGATAAACAAATTCAAGACAACATAAAAGTAATGCTGCACCCCTGCATCCAGGAGTACTATAACCACTACAAAACTGTTAGTACTTTGTTCTCATAAAGCCTAAATTGCTTGAACTGACAGACCTCAAGTACAATGCCAATCCCGTTTCAGGCTGTACAGTCGGACTTGTGGTGCTGCCGGTCTCAGCAGCATTGTCATCCTAAAAAATAAAGACATTTAATAATAATTAAACAACCATGTTGTATGATTTTCTTTGAGTAATAAAAAAGTCATTCATACCCATATTTCATAAGCGTGGTTGTCAGTTCCATTGGTGTTGATTATATTTTTTAGCTGGACACCATCTTGTTCCACTGAAAAACAGAATCATTGTTCACTTCTATCCAGCAACCTGCGGCTAAAGCTGCTTCAAACTGAACAAGCAGAAATACCAAATAAGTAAACTGCGCCTCAGTGTACTCTGTGAGATAAAAAATCTCAAAATAAATCCACAGTGTACACTGGTCTTATCTTTTGAAAACTGGCACACAAAAACACCAGTTCACAACTACAAAACACATGTCTTAATTCAAGTAGAAGCAGAGCAAATGGCTTACTCATTGTATGTCCTCCTAAACCCAGCTGTGTGTGTCGAGGTGTGAAACAGACTGCAGGGAAATATACTCTGCCCTCTATGAAACATCTTATTATTAATTAACAGAGGTTCTTTACAGCTCTGATCTCTCAGGAGGTACATCACAGAGGGAGGACTCAACGTCATTCAACTGAGATGATTCAATGTGTCTTAAGAAGCAAAACGTGATTTACCATCCTGTTATGTTGGCGATCTTGTCAGATGATAAGATGGTAATTGCCTTGCAGATCTCGCACAGCTGATATATGAAAGCTGAGTAATCACGAGTTCAGGTGTGGGAGTATATGTTACACCCTTGGTTCATGTAATCTGAGTCATAACTCTGCTGATTGTAAGGAAGACTTTTTAAAACTAATTTTATCACAAGCTGTTGAATCAGTAACAAGATAGCTAAGATTGAGTAACCATTGTGCAGACATACAAGTACATAATACAGTTTCATGTCCTTGCATAGAATGTAACTACTTTGAACTTCATTGTTTATGCCATGAAAGACTACAACACGTCTGTTATTTTTGGGTCAAACCAGGTTAAACTTTCATTTTCATTTAACTTTCATTTTTACAACAAATTCTTTTCTCTGTAATTATAAAGATTTAGAACATTGAGTACAAGATGCACGATTAGAAAAACTTCATATCAGCTGTAAGTGTTATTTGGTCAATTAAACATATTCTAGCACAGTCTGTACTTTACTTTCAGGAGGATGGATCATGACTGGATGTAATGTTAGTTGTGTCTTCTACTCGCTGCTGCTACAATTTAGCTGTTTTTTAATGCCACATAAAAATCTATGGTTCTTAAAAAAATACAATTATTCTGTGCGCCATAATACTCGATGTGGGCTCAATCTGTCTGGATAAATATAAAAAAGAACCGCTCTTGCTTGCAAGTAAAGATTCTATTAGCTCTATTAGCAGAGATTAATGACCTGAAAACAGATTTATTCACACATTAAGTGCAGCTTCAGCAACTCAAGACATTTTTTTGTGTTTACTGTGTAATCATGCACCACCAGTTAGAAAGTTTAGATTTTGCTGTCAAGTTATGATCAGCTTTTGGACACAAAAAGGTTACATTTGAAGGACAATGTCTTCTAAACAAAGCCGGTTAATTCATCTAAAATTGAACTGAATAGATACCATACTATCCAACAAATTAGTTAAATATTTTTTTATTCACAGTCCAACTAAATTAATTTCTTTAACCTCAAGTAAAATTACAATTGACTTTGCAGCAGAACACTTTCACCTCATATATTTGTTATAGCTTTTTCATTTTATTGATGCTATTGGGTACATTCTTCATTAGATTTTCTATTTTCCCCACCAAGAGGTTGCATGCCTGTACGTCAGCTAATTTCACAGGAATTGGTGTTACTACAGCGCTGCTTTAAAAAGCGGGAATTGCCTGCTGTACGACCTGGTATATTCCCTGAGTAATGTCTTGCAGGGTTGTTGGTGTTTTTTTTTTTTTTTTTTTTTTGTAATACCTCAAAGAATTTTGTACTGATACAAAGGTTTCTGGTATTATAGGTAGGCATGGGGATATACAAATATATGAGCATTCCTTGTTGCAGATAACTGTGTTTTATTATTATTATTATCATAATCATAATCAATAATTAAAGGGAAAATCATTAAATGATTGTGTAATTTCAAGCAAAATGTATGGGTATCAGTATCAGCGATACTTGCCCTGGATTTATTTGGCATTGGATCGATACCAGAATTTGCAGTATCGCCTAGCCCTAATTCTTAGTGAAACATTTTGATCAGGGACTGGGCAAATATATAACTGTTGATTTTTTTTTCAAAAAAGAGGCACAAGACATACCTTTCTCAGTATTAGCTTGTTTCTGAATTTTTATTTTATTTCGTTTGTCTTTTTTATCTTATTTATTTTATTATCATATATATAGATTTATACTTTTACTTATTTGATTATATCATTTTCTATTCATTTTAGACAACACCTATTTATGTGACTCTCCATTTTTATCGTTTTGTTTTATCCAAGTACACTGTTTTTATGAATTTGTGTCACATTTAGTATGAATTGTGATATATAAATAACATTTTTTTTATTTGATCCCTCCTTTGATCTACGAAAGAGGCTGGCAAATATTAACACGTTAAGTGTCTTAATTTTATTTCAGTTTAGTATAATGATAATGTAGTTATTCTAAATTATTCGTTTTTAGACAGGTTATCACAGCACATGCTACTTTAGGTTTGCAATGTCTGTATGTTGCAAGTTGCACTGTGCAAGATCATAAGAATTCATAATCTTACATCCATCCACAGGTTATGAACAAAAGAAGGGTGCAGTGAGCATACAGTTAAACTTGTTAGTTGTTAGACTTTCAAACTAGATGGGCATAGTAATTAAGCGATTTGGTTAACATGACGCATTGATTACCTCTTAAGCATTTTTTCATTTAGTCGGTCGACTCGTTTGCATTTAAAACTGAGGCTACATTAACAATAGTTTTGGCCTGTACGACAGTGCCGAGGGCTCATAACAGGAACAGGAAAAGGAAAACCAAGTTGACGTTAGTAGCTTTTAGCATAGCTTTTAGCCTAGGTTAGCTATGAAACCATAAAGCAGCCCAACCTAGCTGGGGAGTACTTACTGCCCGGAGTTAATAGCTGTATAACTAATTTATTAGTGTGTTGAGAATAGTCAGAGCAAATGGTAAGTGTTTTGTGCTCCAGTAAGACTTAAGTTTAATAGCGTGGCTAGATTATTTGCGCGGTAGCATGTTGCCCACATAGCTTGCTAACTTGTCTTTGCTCCGATAAATATAGCTGTACTGTTACTTGGCTTGACAACTTTCATCTAAGGGTAGGTTGATATTTGATAACGCTAAGGACCTAATAGTCTGGATTAAACGCCATTTTTGGTATTGCTTAGTGTTCTTTGTTTTTTCTCTCTTTTTGCCACAAAGTAAAAACATTAGCTGCTGTGAGACACCACATCTTGACGTATAGCTAAGCTAATTAGCCTAAGTTAGCATGAGCTCTGAGGACGTTTCCCAACTAGTAAACAGAAGTTATTTAATAGCTGTCATTTGTATTAACTGTTTTTAGCTCCAACTATAAGGAGCTTTTTAAAAAAAATTGCAATTAGAATTGGTGTGAAAACGTACTATTAAAACGTATCTTGCATTTGTTTTGTAGGTTTATGAGAATGTGCCGCCATGGGTGACATGAAAACCCCAGATTTTGATGATCTGCTGGCAGCTTTTGATATCCCAGATGCTACAGGACTGGATGCCAAAGAGCCTATCCAGGGAAGTCATGAGGAGGCAGAAAGTCAGCTGAAACATACAGGGATGTGTCTGAATGACAGCTTACTGAGTAACCAAGCTACTGCAACAACAGACATCCCTGTTGTAAGTGTAATAGTGAAAAACACAAGTCGGCAAGACTCATTGGAAGGTTTCAATGACACACTTCACTCAGGACCAGCACTGCACAATGGATTCCAGGGACAAGAGACCTGCACCGACCTTGTGAGATCAAGCAACACTGGCTTTTCCAAATCACTTGTGTCTGCTTTGAATGGGGAGAGTTCAAGAGAACCTTCTGGACAGGCTCCTATTCAGCACAAACCTGATGGAACACCAATATTTTCCCAGTCATTTTCAGAAATAAGTCCCATCTCCAGTCCGGAGTCTGAGGACACTCTGTGTAGTAGGGATGAAACGCTGTCAAAACAAGAAATGCCAAGTTTTCCAGCAGCTCCTGTTATGGTGAAAACTTCAGTCCCAGACAATCACGAACAAATGGGCTTTTGTGTATTTGATAGTAGTCCCGATTACACTCAAGGAGGCAGAGTAGAGAATGGCCAAAATGAGAACCCCTCTGACATCTGTGTCAGTAATCAAACAGAGAAAACTCCTAGCGTAAGCAGTTCAGTGCCCCATCAAAGCAATAACCAGAGCTTTATTGAGACCAACAGCAATTCAGGAAACACAGTGGATGCGACTGCCTCTTATTCACCAGTCACATCTCAGACATCCAAGTTGTCTTCTTGTCTTGAGGCTCTGGTTGCTCTAAATGCTAGAAAAGATCCCAGTGAGCAGAATAGTTCCAGAGTGTCCTTGACAATTCAGAAAGATTGCATAAAAGCTAGCCCCAAGGTTCCCATATCCCCAAGAAGCCCCAGAAGTCCACTTGAAGCAGTGAAACGGTTAATAAAACCCTCGGACAGCCCTGTAAGCATTGGCAGTGATAGCAGTGGCAAAGCTTCCCCTTCAATTGTGTCTGGGTCACCCCCAGCTATACCCAGGGTCAGAATCAAGACAATTAAAACCACATCTGGGCAAATCAAACGCACAATCACCAGTGTTCTACCTGACTCTGAGATAGATGAAATTCATTCTGCTTATGAATCCTCTCCATCTCATAGTATGATTAGTGAAGATTCCTACTGCAATGTGTCTCCTCATCAGTCACATACCAGTGATTATATTGTTGGAATACAGACTAAAGATAACCCAGCTAACACATCCTCACCAAAGGTTTTACACAGAAAGTCTGAAGAAAACTCTGAGGAAAAAAGGAAGTCTGCATCATTATTTCATAATCCCAGTGGTCATGTCAAAAGATCTTCTGCACATCAGGTGCAGAAACCAAAGAGAGCATCAGCTGCAAGAGGCCATGCAACTAATACAAATTTCCTTCCAAAAGCAATGCACTTAGCCAGTCTAAATCTGGTCCCTCATAGCGTTGCTGCTTCTGTAGCTGCACGGTCCACCTCCCATCAACAGAGTCAACAAACACTTTCCTCTACAGTGTGCAGTACTGTCCCCTTGGTGCATCAGGTCAAAACTGCCAATTCATTTCCCCGTACAGCTATTTCAAACACAGCTGCAGGAACCTTAAACAGACTTTTAAACAATGGTAACCCTATTCCTGTATATGTGCCCAACTTGAACCCCCCTCCAGAGACCAATATCAGCCTACCACCACATGGATATTGCTGCCTCGAGTGCGGGGACTCCTTTGGGGTTGAAAGGAGTCTGGCATATCATTACAGCAGGAGGAGTGTTCACATTGAAGTAGGATGTACACACTGTGGAAAGACTTTGGTTTTCTTTAACAAGTGTGCCTTGTTAGCACATGCACGTGAGCACAAACACAAAGGCATGGTGATGCAGTGCACACAACTCCATGTGAAACCCATTTCAGTGGAGAATATGTTTGTACCTCTGAGTACTGAGCCGTTGAATGCAGGCACTTACACCCCATCATTTTACTCACCTAAAAGTGAACCTGTCCTGCCATTATACCCGGAAAATGTCATTCGGCACAGACTCCGTTGTGTGGAGTGTAAAAAACAGTTACCCGACAGTAAAGCACTTGCAGGCCACTACCAGAAGTCATCAGAAGATGTGGAAGGACTGGTGAGTAGATTTTTTGTTGAAATATAACAGTAGAAATTCAAGTTTTTATTGTCACCAGGTCAAATGGGAAGACTAAAAGCTCTTAGGTGGATTTTGCAAAGCAGAACCAGATATTTGCATTTGTAGTAGCAGAATGAAGTATAAAGTATTGATTCAAAATAATTCTGCTACTTTAAATGGCCTAAACAGCCATCTGTGGCACAGATGAATGAACGCACCAATTTTTGGCTACACAAAAAACTGTGTGTGTTCAGTTTTGACAGACGAATTTAAGATATAAAGAGTTGTCCTGTAAAGGCACTGCAACAACTTTTTTCTTTTTCTTTTTTACTTTTTGCTTACACATATCTGTATTGTGCTTCTTTTCTGTCATCACAACAGATTTGTAAAGTGTGCTCAATGTTGTTACCCAACAAGTGCAGTTTCAGAGCTCACCAACGTCTTCATGCACACAAGTCCCCTTTCTGCTGTCCCGAGTGCGGTGCCCAGAGTCGTTCTGCAGACATACAGAAGCATGTCAGGGAAAACTGTCTGCATTATGCCCGCAAAGCTTGGTACAAGTGAGTAATCTAGCAAAGTATAGGCTTTAATGATTATGCAGTTCAGTGTTATGATATAATTATTTCTTTTTTATTCCAGGTGTCTTCACTGTGAAATGGTATTCAGAACCCTGGAAGGTCAAAAGACTCACATAGAAGAGAAACACTGTGAAGTCTTTTACAAGTGCTCCGTTTGTCCAGTTGCCTTCAAGACCTCTAACAGCTGCGAAGTACATTTAAAAAATAAACACAGTGCTGTCAAACAGTTGCCCCAGTAAGTTAGCATCTAATGGTTTGA
The DNA here is from genome assembly GCA_028567055.1 of Leptatherina wallacei. Taxonomy (NCBI): domain Eukaryota; kingdom Metazoa; phylum Chordata; class Actinopteri; order Atheriniformes; family Atherinidae; genus Leptatherina; species Leptatherina wallacei. Next base: position 22,717,517 of record JAOXYM010000010.1, on the reverse strand, counting down.
CTGTTTTGAAGTTATTCAAATCCTCTTATGTCATTAAAACAATGTTCTCTCTCTTTTGCAGGTTAGTCTTTAAGTGTTCGTGTGAGGCAGTTTTCAAGAGAAAGAAGCTTCTTTTTCAACACTTCTATAAAGATGCCAACAAGCGAGTTACATGCATATTTAAGTGCCCAGAATGCAACTGTGTCTTTCCTCAAAAGCGGCTGTTTATGCAGCACTTCAATGTTAGTCCTGCATTTATTTCTGAAAAATAAATCCTTTGTATGATTTTCAGTTTAAAATAATCTTCCAGTGATTTCTACACTCTTGGTTACCCCTTGGATAACTCAAAAGTTGAACAAAGAAAACAAATAGAAGCTATTCCTTCTTTTTACATTATTAAATCTGTGAAAGTGCATGCCTGATATCTAATACTTGGTATAAAAAGCATATGTAGTTTATTCTGAGTCACAAGGTGAGAGTACAAGGTTGTTATATAACTTTTTTTCTTATGTTTTGCAGAGTGTGCATGCTGGAAACATTGCAGCAGAGACAGAAAAAGACACTAAAGAAAAAGACCAAACTGTCTGGCATCCAGATTCTCATTCTGTCCAACAGCAGAGGAGTCACAACCCTCGTAAAATCCCTGATAGTCCCAGAAAAAAGTCAGAGCAGAACGGCAGACCACGCATAAAACCCAGTGGCTGGACATGTGGAGAGTGTTTGCAGCAGTTCTCTGAGCGAGAATCCTATGTTTCTCATGTGAAGACCAACCATGGAAAGGTAAAGAGGGTGCATGAATCCATTTGCAACTGCATGTTAGAATTAGATTGCATCTGATGGGTTCCCAGATTTATATCTGGACACACAAATCTGATCTGATTGCTTCTGATTTGGCTACAGTCTGAACCTTTGCACCTTTGTTACATCATATTTAAAAGCATTATTTGGCTGTTGTAGTTCAGTGTAGCAGTTCTAATGAAATGTTAACTCTGTATATCAAACCAGACTGTCACGTTTATCATTGGTTGACTATAAATGTTAAAAAAAACAATAATTTGAATGTAAACAATTGACCCTTCTGAAAAAGATAACCCTATGTCAGGTTGATTACTGCAGTCTGTAATCCCTGTCTATTCAGTCTTTTTAATTTTGTTTTGCTTTTTTTTTTTTTACTTTTGTGTCAACAGTCAGTGAGGAAGTATCCATGCCGACACTGTGAACAGTCATTCAACTCTGCAACCAGTCTAAGAAGACACATTCGCAGTGACCATGATGGAAAAAGGAGAGTTTACACTTGTTGGTAAGTGTTGAAAACCATTTAAAGTAAGAAATAATTCTCCTCACAATCATTTGTTTGATAGAATGTTCTTTTTGCCCCCATCCAATAGGTATTGCACAGATAACAGGACAACATTCACAACGAGTGTAATGTTGAAGAACCACATAAGCCTTATGCATGGAATTAAAAACCCTGATCTTAGTCAGATGCCCAAAACATCCATCCAGGAATGCAAAACATCTCCGGGCAAGGTAGCTATTGTTTTTTGTTTGTTTGTTTTTTTCTTAACATAAAAACTAACTACAGATCAAAATGCTAATATAACATATTTTAATAGCCACCATTAAAAGGTTTTTAATTGTGATTTCCAGGGGCTTGTTTCAGCGACGCCTGTTGCGGACACACAGGCTGACCACCAGGATCCCGCTGATCTCGAGGCTCCTGGCGTGAAACGTCTCAAAACTCAGTTCAGGTGTTCAAGATGCGGTTTCATCACAGATGACAGCACAGAGTTCCAGCAGCATATACCTCAGCATAAAACGGATGAAAACACTCCTCAGTGCCCTCACTGCGGCCTGTGTTTCACATCTCCGTTGTCTCTCAATAGACATCTTTTTATTGTCCACAAAGTCAAAGATCTGGAAAAAGAGGAGAAGGAAGAAAAGAAGAGGGGCGCAAAAGTAGGGAAAAAGGACCGGGGTGATCAGCAAGTTACATTAGCAGAGGCTGGTAAGGTAAATTAATCTGAACATTTGATGGGAGAAGAGCCAGAAAGTCCTAGCTGTACCCAGACATTAGGCTGTCATGTAAAACTGACTATTAACTCAGACACAAGGAGTCTCTGTCCAGGAATGAGAGCCACATCAGCTTCTTTTTAAAGCTGCTGAAACAGCTTCAGCTTTCATGTGGGAGTTGACCAAATTTATGCTTCTGCATCAGACTGACGCAGAGTCTACGTTGAGTTTCCCTGTAGCCTGACGTACACCTTCCAAGAAATGATATATCATTGCAGCACAGACTTCAACTTAGTTTAGTCCACTTTGTATGTACATCCACAGCTCACTGCTTTGCTCAAATAGAGCATGCTAGTGAATCAAGCATGTAAGATGCAAAGGGCCTCAATCAAATCAGCTTCACTCATGATGCTAATTCAAAAACAGTATTCTGGTGGCAGTTACTTTGTTTAGAAGCTCTACAAGTTAATGCAAACCCCAGGTTTAGTGCTCATACTTATCTCCTCTTTCCCAGTTTTATTTATGTTGCCTCACATAGTCTAGTAATTTAATCCAAAAATGTGTGGATTTAAAGCGACTCCAGAAATCCCACCTCCAACTATGACTTTTTTTGGGGGGGGGTCTACACTGCAGACAGACATAGACACACTAAGTCAGGCCTTAGGCTCTGCATTGTTCTGGTATTGAAGCATATATTCTGCTTTAACAAGGACTGTTGTGAAGATTTTGAGCTTTTCGAACATTTTTGTTTTATAAAAACAGTGCAGTATATTCAAGCAGATCCATATTATTTGATAAAGAGCAGCATTTTATATTCATTTTTCATTTATTTAATTTAACCTTGCATGTTTGCGTTCTATTAACCATGCCTCTCAGATATAACTGCACTCATCTTTTTTTCTTTCATTTATCAAATTCCATCCATTTTGTCAGGATGCTCAGGAATGTCTGTAATTTTTTTAAAGGCTGGAATGGATTGGTGCAACAGTGAAATGTAAAATTTTCACCATTGCAATCAATGGTAATTGTATTTTCTTGAATTTAGTTTCAAGTCTTTTGCTATTGCCTGAATGGGTTTCTGGATGGAATTATTGTGTGACATGACTATGTTGCAAGTAATTTGCAGTTCAAATCCAGCATTAAACAAACTTTAGGTCAGTATTCACCTAATAGTAACAATCCTTAATTTATCGTAAAGATATCATTGAAGTAATTCCCTGTGAGACCACATACAGGTATGAGAGAGTTGTTGAAGTTGGACAAATCCTAGCTAAGCATTTTAAATGATCTTATCTATGTTTTTGGGTGCACATGATCTCTCAGATTTGGCTTCTTTTTTTTTCTTTTTAAAGGAGATTTTGAAGATACAGAGGTATTACATTTGTGCTGCAGCAGTATTGAAAATACCTCAATGCCAGAAGTGTATTTCCGACGTCAGTGTTGTGTCAAATCAGGGTACATTTGGATCATCTAGAGCAGATATATGAGTGAAATTTGGTGGCACATTTGTGAGATTCTGTTTTATTAATCACAACCTTATAAATGTGATTTTATACTAAATTATTTCAGAGGAAATATCTCATAGATCAGTTATAATGGTGGGCACTTCTTGTTTGCAGGTTCTGATTTGTGAAGCAGCACTTTTTGCTCTGTGTTGTCCACGTGGCAGTTCCTACCTCCATGGCAAATGGCAGTGATTGTTAAATGTCTCAAAAGCTTTGAGAAGTTGCAGTTAATTTCAGCGCAGTGTAAAGAGAAATCTATATTTAGTTTATAGAGTGAGTATTATCCTATGTTATAAAATTTTATAAATTATTTTGGGAATGATATTAAGGCTTTATGGTCATATTGACTTAACTGACAAGTGAACTATTCCATGAAAGTGCTGTATGCGTCCTTAACCACACTGCAGCTATTTTCCTGGAGGGGCAGAAAACAATAATGAGTTCATATTTTGCTCTTTTGTAATGCTTGATAAATGATATTTGTACTTTTTATACTGTGTACAGGGAGGAGTTTTATAACAAAGAAACATGTACATAAGGTAACCAATGAAACTTGGATTCATTTCCTAAGCCATTACATCTGTTCAGCATGCAGTGGCCCCTGTGCCTTGCCGTTATGTTTACGTAAAGTACTTTCAAATAAACTGGTGCATTTAATTATGTATCTGTTCAGTCGTCTTTTTTGTGTCAGAAAATGTATTAAACTGCTGAATGCAATGGAGGAAAACATTGAATGGTATTTGGATGCGACAAAGCCATGGTTTTGCAGTGAGGTCACGTACCTTCGAACCATCATAAGGCACTTAAATGTGCATCATGCATCCAATAAGCAACAGCCACAGATGGTTGACCTCATCACATCAGAATATTAAGCCCAACCTATTTCACTATAAGTGTCTGTCCCTAAAGAAAGAACAGTGGATATTTCAATTAGCCAGCAGCAAATTCAGCGAGAGGCACTATGACAAAGATCTGCAGAGGAGGATTCCTGTCTTCTTTCATCCTTATTTCATATATGGCTATGACAGCGTCAATGACTCTTGATTTAACTGAACTGAGAAATAAAGTATCAAAACTCAAGGTGAATCCAAGAGGGAATCTTTGGGCAACAGGTAAGAAAATTTGCACATGGCAATTTTTGTGTGTTTTAACATTTTATATGGAGTTTGTATTATTTGTTCAAATAGGGCATTTCATGGGCAAGAAAAGTGTTGTGGATAGTTCCTATTTGGAGTCTGCCTTTGAAAACACAAACGGTCCCTCTGAAGTTAGAGATGTTAGTCCTGTGCATGGACTGGAAGACCTGCAAGGACTGCTCTTCCGGATGTTGAGAAATGCACAAAAAACACGGCAACAGACACTGGACATGTTAGTTGTTATTTTCATCATTATTGCTGGTGATGTTAAGCCAGCAACTGTACATCTCACAGTATTTTTCCTATTCATGCAGAGAGGGAGGAGATCATGCTGGAGGAGTATATAAACCAACACTTGTTACAGTATAACTGTAACAACCAGACATCCTACTGATGAAGAAGAGTTTGTCTTTGTGAAAAAGAAGCCTTATTCTAATAAAAAGAGCAAAGAAGCTGACTGAAGTGCGTGTTTTATTTATATCAAATAATTTTCACTTTGTTCTTGAAGCAAAATTTTTAGTTGAATTGTGTTAACGGCGCCACCTGCTGGTCGGTAGACTTATCACATCCGGGTAACAGCGGGGCAACGTGCTCCTCACTGCATCATACTGTAGTTTTTGTGGTAACCAGCCTTCGTTATGCCGTTAATTTTGATGTGTGGTTACCCTTGTAGTGGTAAAACACAGAGGGCAGAAGAACTGAAGACGTATTTTGAAGACAGCACCAACCGAAAGGTCCATATTGTTGGAGACGGAGCCCTGGGCGTTGATAGAAACAGTGTTTACGCAGGCAAGTTAAGCTAGCTGGGTCTTCATTTGCTGTGTTAGTGCCGGTTTATTTTTCAGAACTTGTTGTCCTAGAAGCAAATTTTGTTTAATGCTATTAGCTATAAACTTCAACTTTCTCTCTGGCTACTGTTACCCTGTCTGCGAGCTCGGGCCAGGTTAGCTTACTTGGAATGATGGTCAGCAGAACGGGGACTGCTGTTATACAGTTTCAGTCTGCTGGCGACCAATTTAAATACTATATGCCAGGGGTGTCCAGCTCCGGTCGTCGAGGTCCAGAATCCTGCAGGTTTTCAATGTGTCCCTGCGCCAATACACTTGACTCAAATGAATTCATTGTGCAGAACTTCATAAGCTGTTAGATCCATCTAATTTGAGTCGGGTGTGTTGGAGCTGGAAACATTGAAAACCTGCAGGACAGCCGCCCAAGAGGACCGATTTGGGACACTCCTGCTATAGCAGTGCCACCCACGATTATGCCGACTTTTAGCCCTTAATAAGATATGGGGCATCATTCAATTTATGGCAACTTGTACTGCAATTGGCGTGCTACTTTGCAGTACATTCCCATTAGAATATATCTGGAGTACTGTAGTGAGTAAACACCTGATCCAGGTTTCTCAACATTTCTGGTAAAGACTGTGGAAGTGAAGATGGTCATAAATTAATGATCACAGACTCCTTTTTTTAAAAAGATAATCAAACGGGATAAGACTCAACTGGGAAACAATATGTATATATTCTTTTTTTTATACAATCAGTAATCTTCCTATATAATGATCAGAAATTCCATGAAAAGACTACCAAAAACCAAGACTACTACTAAAAAGGTCAAATTGGATTTGCACCTCTGCATTCCCTAACCTTGTTGGATACATTGCAGATTCTCAAAAGGAAAAAAATGTCAGAGCATCTCTGAAAGCTGAGGTGGAGAGGTGGGTTTTTCACTTCTTTGTTAGAGTTACATATGACACATGTTACGCATCATTTTACTGACTAGCTGTCTGTTATTAGGAAGGTTAACAAGGATGACATCGTTATTTTGGATTCATTAAATTACATAAAAGGTAAATATCGGCAATAAAACAGCACCCCACTGATTCTGTTAAACAATTAGGTTTACTGTTTGATAAAAATATTTCACAGGTTACCGGTACGAGCTGTTCTGTCTCATCAAACATGCACAGACACCACACTGCCTGGTAAGTATTCTGAAGACAGTCACTTGAATTATAATGGAAAAATGTTGCTCTAACGGGTCAATGACATGTGTTTCGATGAAGGTACACTGCCTAACATCAAGTGAACAGAGCTCAATATGGAACACAAACAGAGATGCAGCTGAGCAGTACAGCCAGGACATGTGAGTGAGAAGCATCTACCATGACTAGGTGCAGATTAATATTGGCTCATTTTGGTCATTATCCAAAGTAAGCACAGTTTGATGGATTTGTTTTTGTAATTTTCCTTCTGGTGTTTTGTAGCTTTGATGCATTAGTCCAGAGATTTGAAGCTCCAGACTCCAGAAACAGATGGGACAGCCCTCTCTTCACTATCCTGAATAATGACACACTTCCATTTGAAGCTATGTCTGATGCACTTTTCAAAAGGAAAGCTCCCCCACCGAACCAGTCTACTCAGAGTGTAAGGACATTAACATCAACCGTTTATCACAAGCAAACTAAATTCAGTTCAGAAAACTTTGTCGTTGTTGTTTACTGATAGTGATAGAAACGATTTCTTTCTCTGCAGCAACCTTTGTCTTCTGCAAACTTCTTGTACGAGCTGGACAAGATCACGCAAGATGTGTTAATGGTATGTCTTCATATGTAATTTATGTTGCCTGTTGCCCCTATGTTTATCTGTCAGGCATCAGATTAGCTCCTATTTTTGTGCGGGGGTATTTTTTTTGTATTTTGAGTTATGTCATATTTAAAGGAATAAGACCTCGGACATTGCAGATAAAAGAGAAATAGCTGAGGAAAAATTTTTTTAAGACCTTAATGTAACAACAGCACCTGATGAGAAGCAATGACCTATTTGAAAGCCTGGTATTAAAGTGAAAATGCCAGAAGACCAAAGTCTTGACAAATGTGTTGTTTATGGTAATTAGGCCAAACTTAACTGAATATGTCTACACTTGACATGTTCAAAAGAAAATCACTACTTAAGGTCTTTTGACATATACGATGACTTGGATCTTTACACTTATGACACATGGGAATATCTGAGGTCTACCATCCCAAATGACATAAATGTTGTAAAAGTAGTGAGTAAACAGAGTAACAGCTGGTTGGATAATATTTAATTAGCTCACAAAATGCATCAAATAGACTCTAAAGGTAGCCAAACAGTTATAAGTGTGTTTGTGTATTGCTGTGTCGATAAATTCCTGGGGTTGATTGAACGTCCAGGTTATCGATTTATTTCTGTTCATCATATTCCTACAACCAGTCATTATTGTCTCATTGTAATTATTTTTCAGGGCATTTTTAACGCTCAGAAGACATGCGTTCCCGGGGATCAAATCTCAGTTCCAGGAGCTACAGAAAAGATATCCTTTTTTATATGTGATCTTTTAGGTTTTTTTGTTCTGTTTTTTACAAGTCCTGATGATAGCTATGTAATTCTAATTTGGTAACACACTGACTTAATGACTTTTCTGTTTATTTATTTTCCGAGGAAGAAATATTCTCTCTGAGGTGAGAGGCAAAGGTCTTAACATCAAAGACTTATAGGAGAAATGTGCATACATCAAAAGAGCTGA
>JAOXYM010000010.1:22684457-22703718 GCA_028567055.1 Leptatherina wallacei | reverse complement strand
AGGAGGTGGTACTGTATTTATACTGCTGCTGAGTTGTTAAAATTTCCTTGGGGATCAATCAAGTTCCTTCCTTCCTTGAGAAAAAAGGAGATGAGAGGCAGTTGATGAAAAAGCAAATAATCCCAGAGTGGCTGTAGAAGGCAGTCCGAGGACCTAGAAGGCAGGGACTGCAGAGGAAGCTTTGTGTGCTTAGGAAGCTGATGTTCCCTATCTGTGTGGGGCCGCTGGAGGCTGCTGCTGCAAGGCTTAAGTTTCAGCTTTATGTATAGTAGTTCAGCTATAAGGACTTATAAATACCAGCTTATACTTTATCACCCTCCCCAGCAGCTCAATGTCTTTACAGCATTTAGCACGTGTATTTAATACATTAAAACAATAAGCTTGAGACTAGAACACTAAATACAAAGTAAACTCAGTCTATTTGCAGATTATGTCTACCAGCTGCACCAAAAAGCAGCCTTAATGTGGATTAAATTGTTCACATTGAATTTAATGCAAATAAGGAAATAAGTCTAATTTAATAATTGTTTTGATGTAAGAAGATTCTAATATTTTTCCTAACTGAAGTTTTGACACATTGTGATGGTGGATTATAAAATGGTCAGACACAGCTCTACTTTTTATACACAGATAACCTTCAATCGTGCTTATAAGGATGATTTATTGTAAATAAATGGAGAGTGTATTACGCAATGTACTGAATGTTGATTAGTTCTATACAACGGCTTGAAGGAACTAAGCTCGGACAGCTTGAACTCTGGGTTCATGTTGGCGAGTTTCCGCAAATGCGCTACATGTTTCATGTCATTCCACAATATTTCTGATGGATTATGGGATTGAGACTTTGACCATTTTAAAATCATTAACACTTTCCCTCTTTCCTCATGCATTGTAAGAATAATTTGTGTGCTTAGATTGCTTTGCTTGAACAACCATTTACTCCTGAGATTCAGTTTACAGACAGATGTTCCTACATTTTTCGGCTGAGCTTCTAAAACTATAAGTCAATGATTTCCTTTCTGTAAAGATAACACTTTTAAGTTCTTCTTTAGTCTAATTTGTCCACAAAACAAAATTTCAAGAACCTGCTGACCTCTTGAATTCATCAACAAACTGCAGATGGACAGCATTTTTTCCACTTGTTTATCATCCAGTTTTAGGCCTTGTGTGAAAAACTAAAGATGTTGGTCGCCACATTCATACAAAAAAAAACTAATTCTAAAATTTAAATAAAATTATTTTAATAATCCCAAAATAATACTGTATTGTTTCTCACAGTAAAAGGTTGAAATGAAGAGGCAGGTAGGTCATGCATTACCTCTTCCCTGTGACATAGCCATTGTATCGCTGTGGACAGAAATAATCTGTTGTGTATTCTTTACTTCAACAGTACTGAAGAAGTTTCCGACTGATGATACTTTGTTGTTTCATCATGTAGAGGGTGTGCAGTTTTGTGCTTATTTAATAACTTGTACGTTTTTCTTCATACAATCAGCTCCAGGGTCTTCAGAGTGGTCTGTCTACCCAAACACATAGTTTCAAATAAAATTGCTCTCTCCACCACAAACTTTTAAAAGATAAGAAACACAGTAGCCTCAGCTGTCCTTTCTTGTTAGATAGACTTGCATTTTTCAGTCCAGTCTGTCGTCAAGCTGTACACTCAGGTATCTGTAATGCTTGTCCAAGATGAAGGGATTGTCATAGGTGTTCAAAACCATGCCACCATCAGCTGAAACACTTGGACTTCACTGAGATATCTTTTGATGATTAAGTCAGCAGAACTTCTTGAGTCATTCTGTCATACTTGTTTTCAACCATTAGGCCTGAAGTTGATGTACAAGCTAATCATTACACAAGGTTATCATTGTATAATTGCTTTATAACCCATCCTGGTACAAAGTCCTCCAATACAAGACACATTCAATCTTAAATATTTAACCTCTTCGTCACCTTACTGATGTGAAAATGACTCGTAGGATTTTTTTCCAGGCAAAAAAGATCAAATCACAGTATTGACACCTCTCACACCAAATGCTTAGAAAAATTTGATTTATTTTAATAATAGACCAATTTCATAGAAATCATCGTGATTCATGTATGATTAAGTATGTTTACAAATAAATGCAACAAAATCATTTTTCAGCAGTTACTTTTTTTCACTGGCTGCCTTCCTGGAAACCGTTTTGTTGGTGTTGGCATATTTTTGACGATCATTTCTAAAGAGAGAAAAACAAAAGTGATTAAAGAAACATCTTAGTTAATAAATAAATACCACCAGAAACATTGCCCACAATAAACCTAGTTAATTGCAGACCTCTATGTCATTAGTTAGGTGTACCTGCACATTTTGACTTTGTTTCTACATCCCAGTCCTCCTTCCCAGTGGCTGGTCCGCATGCCTCTTGTCATCATGCTTCCACAGCTGATGCAAGGCTTCCCATTACCATATGGCTGCAAGTACAAACACAGGATCAACAATAAAACTTTTATTCCATTCTGAGACAAAGTCGATCCAATGAAAGCTTTTCTTCCCTTAATCTTTTTTCTATTTTTGATGCTTAAAATGTAATCCAAAGTCAAATCTATACTCCACCTGTTCTTTGGCACAAAAGCCACAAATCATCCTAGTGGCAAGCTCCATAGGGTGGTCCTGGTTCTCATCATGGCACACATCACAGGGGTAAGTCCGGCCACAGCAGGGAAATCTGAGAATATAGATATGAAGCATTCACCAACTTGATTGTGTCTTTCTCAAAGTCCCATCGTGGAACATATGAAATGAGAAAGGTCGCATGAAGGACAATACCTCAGCCAGCGATGGCTCTGTTTGTAATGTTTGCATGTTCCTTTTTCTGGTAGTGGCTTTCCCTTTTGCACAGCTGGATCTCTTATTGTCTTGTAATTAACGCCACTCAAACCTGCAAATATAAGGAGGGGGAAATTATGCATCAGCTTTCCTATTCTGTTTAGATCTAGTAAACATTTTCAAATATGAATGAAAGATGTTAATACTTGATCATTTTTTCTTCTGTGCGCTGAGTAGCTTTTGAATAATTCTAAGATCGAATGGAAAGCCAACTAGGGCAGTTTCATTCTTGTAAGGCTTTAATTCTTTGCTGATTCATTAGGAATCTTACGCAAGTGGGTTCTGACCTGCTTTGTTTGAGGTGCGAGGCTGAATATATTGAAATCTTGTGCTCTCAGCAAGGATGCTTAGTTTGCTGTGGCAGTGCTCACAATTGAATTCCTTTACTTGTCCATAGAAAATGTTCTGATGGAAAAAATAAACACAATTACATTTTTTCAAAAAGGCCAGTGCTACTCAAGATACATTTCACTTGTGATCAATGGGACTTCAATGTTCGTCACCTGCAGAGGAACCTCCTGAGAGCAGGTGAGGCATCCCACAGTGAGTTCACAGTCCTGAAGTACAAGGTCAGCAGGTGCAGCGTTGTGGAGGTCCAAGTATCCCAGGACGTCACTGTAGTGGTGGAGCATGCAGGGCCTGAATGCAACAGTTATATTTGCATTACACTTTTCACACTGAGCGGAACAGGGTGTCTTTCCACTGAGTGTCAAGTCTGCAGTCACCTTGCACCTGTAGACAGCAAAAATATATCAATGAGTCAGGTTTACATGTGAGGAGCAAACCTATAAATTACTAACCAAAAGAAAATTTCTTTCCTCACCTGTTACACTGCAGACAAACGGTAATCTGTTCGGCGACCACAGTGGCTGTGTTCTCTCCCAGCATCAGCCCCAGCACCTTCACCTCTGTGCCTCTGCGGGGATCACTGATCTTAATGTTGTCCACCAGATGACTTGCATCCTCTTGCAGATGCCTTTCATCAGAACCCAGAATCTCCTGCTTCTCCAATTTCCCTCCATCCACTGGCTCCACACCTTCTACCTTTTCATTTTCATTGCAGGGTTCTTCAGCTGTGTCTGCAGCAGTAACATCTGCATTCTCACTTGCTGTCGCCTGGAGCTCCTGATATGGTATAAACTGCAGTCCAGCTTTTTGCAAATCAATGTCTTTTTTTAACTGCAAACAAAACAAAATAATTATTTCCAGGTCATTTCTGTATATTAAAACAAAGAACATATTACTATAATTTACAATAATCTCCCGTATGCAAAATGGTTGCAGTCTCACCTCTCTGGCTCCTTCTATGAACAATCGCTCTAAGCTACGATCCAGCCAGCGAAGAAAAGGCCGGAAAAGCAGTTCTACTTTCCCCAGCAGCTGATTGGTTGCATGTTTGGCTTGAAGCCACTCCAAAGATGATTGTTGTACGTGCCTGTGTAGCCAGAGATTTAAAGAATTGGCTCTGATTGCTGTTGAGTGATGCAAATAATTAAATTTTTTAAGATATGCATTTTTTACTTTGCCATTACTGGGGGAAGATCCTGATCCAGTGGTATATCCAATGTGAAAATCTGAGGGGCATCGGAGTAATGAGGGACCGTTTTTTTCCATGACAAGCCTTTAATGTACAGTAAATTACAGAAACTGCATTGAAAATGGAAACAGTGGTCTTTACCTCGTGAGGGTAGTTATCTGGAAAGCTCACCATGATACCAATTTCTTTCAAGTCGAAAGGCTGCAAGTTAAAATGAAAATTCAATACACTGCTAGCACAGCGAAGCAACTCTAATGCACATCTTTATAACTTCTCAAAACCAAAGTATGACATTGACAAAATGAAAAGATTACTGTAAAAGAGAAATATATCATTACAAACTATGCTTTACTTTTTCAAATGATTCTTAAGAGCCAGGTTTAAGTGCATCTTTGCAAATTAAAAAATACATTTTGGGAACCAAAAGTGATTTTTTTTCCTCACAGGACTGTAATACTAATGATTATTCATTTTAAAGAAGATTCAGTGGATGTCAATGATTGCCAGAGGTACTGTTTTATAGAAAACTATATCCGGGTGATTTTTACCTCTAAACTACCAGGGTACAGAGAAGAAAGGGTAGAGGAAAGTGTTTACCCAGTCTGGATCAGTGGCTTCCACAGTCATCCTGTAGTACGTCACTATGCCATCACTTCTTTCCTGAATAATCAGACGATCTTTGGGAAAGCGTTTCTTCAACTGCAGGATCTCAGTCTCTCGCAGTTGCTTGGCCATGTCCTCTGTCATGTCACACAGTTTCACATTCTGGGGGCCTGAAACTGGAGGAACGTTTGGTGTAGCCCTTCTGTGATTGCCAGGGACAGGTGGGTCATCCACTGAAGGTAACTGCTGTGGATGCCAAAAGCGACATCTGTCCTCCATGATGCAATGCCCTGAGAGAAAGTAGCGACAGGGGCGACGGGCTACTTCTGAGGCACTCCTGGAGTTAGAATTGGGTAGTGGCCTATGACCCCTATGTTCATTCGTTCCTTGAGAGTATGAAGGTCTGGGGTCTAACTGGCTTGGTGTGTCACCCGTTTTCTCCTCATGAGCTTTGATGTCATCTCTTACATGAAGAAATTTACATTTCTTCCCAAAATTGCAATGTCGACCTTGAGAGAAGAAGCGGCACAACTGCTGTGTTTGAGGAACTGGCTCAGATTTTATTTCCTCCATCTTAGGTTCCCCGCCCTGCTCCATCGTTGATACCTGAATAAATCAACAGAATACCACTAAGCAAGTAAAAGTCAAGAGTTTGCTTTTATTTCTATTACAGCAATAGTAGAAAATATTATTATAATAGCAAAAAAGGTCTGCGGCAAAGTTGGAAGATTACTAGTGTCTACAACAGTAGATAAAACAGATATACAAATATGTTTTCATAAAATTAAATTAGTACCATATAACCGAACGTGGTCTAATCAAAATATGAAACATTCAGAATTTGTATTCAAGACTCATCCAATGGTTGTTATTTGGGACATCTTGCTCTTAAGCTGTCTTATGTAGTAAGATCAAATTTAAAAAATGTATTAATTAAACTCTAGTTAGCTAAGCTAACAAGTTTACTTAAAACTACAGCAAATCCAATGCTAACATTTAGGGGAGGAAATAGCCGTTTCTGTGGAACAATATCATTACCTTAAATGCCAACGGAGGTCACCGCCAAGCTCTTTAACCCTGTGATGATTATAAGAGTGACGAACTGATAAAGCTTTATAAAGAAAAAACTATACCGATAGACTTTACTTAGTCAGCTGACAGCACAGCTAAAGGCTAAATGCTACAAACGGCAGCCTGTTCTGTCCCCCTGAACTGCGCATGCTCAGAATGTTCAGCTGTCTGGTGCATTTCAACCAGAAACTTTTATTATTTCACGTTCGTAACGTGCCAAAATGGTTATGCTAAAATTAATGAACTGTAGCGTGAACTCTTTATTACTCTTACTTTTGCTGATCTGTCCTCTAAATATGGTGTAAAAACAAAAACAAAAATACATTAGGGTCCTGAAACTGTGATCCAGTGTTTGCCAGAGAAACAAACATGCACATTGCACATGTACTCCAAAAGTCAATTTAATCACCAATTAACCAAATGTTCAGGGTTTTGACTATGGGCTTCCCCAGTCTCAAGCAAACGTTTCTTACAAACTGTTATTCCTCAATTCTCCTAAACCCTAAGCCCTCACACTAAGCAGTAGCTACCCCTACAGTTAATGAGTTACCCACAAGCTTTTAATGAGTCCAATTCGCTACTAACTTCACACTTATTGTACTACCCACCTCATCATACGAACATCCTGATTACAATTAATGATGGTATAACTGTGGTTAGGCTCATATAAGGAGGGGATGAGATCACTGTCAGATCATTGTCAGGTGTTCTGCAAGTAACCTAACCTAACAACAGAAAAAAAGAAGACCTAAGATAAGGCAACTATGTTTACAACTTTGTTTTGTGATATGAAAAGCAATGTGTCTTTATTTTGTAGTGTAATCAGAGACATGATAATCCAGAAAATGCTGCTACCATTAGAGGCTCAGTTATTTTCTTATTGATGACAAGGGCTTTTAAACTTTTTCTCTCTAAAAAGACTGCTGATGGTGACAGTTGCAGTCACTGGTGTTATGTGTCATTTAGGCACAGGGAATGAAATAAATGTGGTTGGGTAAGCGTATGGTTTTCTCAGGCAGTTTTTCAATATCAGGTTGATTTAGTAAAAGGCATTCTCTACCGCATGTCAAATAAGAAATACTTTTTATGTGATTGTGTACGTAAACATTATGTAAGATAATTTCTTGGCATAGACAAACTAAATCATGAAGACAAGAAAGGACAGCATGAGTTGTTTGTATAATTTCCTATTACAATCTACATTGCTGGTTAAAATAAAAATTAGCCGTTATGTTTGTGCATTTAACTGCATGTTCAATTTCTCATGAAGTTGTCATCTTTGTAACTTTGAAACAGGGCTTTCTAACTTATTTCTAATGTCACACCTTTAAACACCTCAATCAGTCAATATGTGTTATCAATTTTATATGGATATTTAATAACTAAGTCAGTAGTATAGCAAAGAGTGTTATACTTATTTCAGAATATACATAAACTTAGTCAAACTAATATTTTCACTTGACATGCAAGTTCTTCCGGGCTGGTCTGGTTCTAAAGTCATTTGTCGCCACCTTGTGGTATCAGCTTGTGATGATTGTTGTGTGGGGTGGCCAATGGCATGTGTGTAAGTGAATGGTTCCATTCCCGTTGAATGATTATTATTATACATGAATATTGAAATTAAGTCTGCAGAACAAACAGTCTGGAAAGACAAATGTTATTACCCATTTGAGCAATTGGGAAGAAAATACTATATATATTCAAATGCTGCCTTATGATGAAGAATGTGGTTGTAAAGATGTATAACAAAGATAAATTTTTTGATCAAATGTGGTGTGGGGTGTGATTGCTGTCAGCCAGATGTGCGGCTGATTTCAGTTTTCTTCTCTACTTGCTCATATGGTTTGCAGTTAAACCAAGTATTTTTTCCCATTAGCTTCCTAATTTTAATAACTTCTGTATTGTCATGCTATATGAGGCTATTTGGCATATCATATTATTATATACAATAAAAAATGGTGCACTCAAATCACTTCACTTTTTCTTATGCTGAAAAGACATAAAGTGATACTATCGCTTCCTGTTTTATGTACCTGGCAACAGAAGGGGGACATTCTATGCATTATGTGGTGCATTCACTTGTACTTAGGTATTTAAGGTTTACACAAAATACACTAAATATTTGTTAAAATTTAATTGTAAATGTGCAGGGCAAGGTGGACTTGTGTCTACAGCTCACAAGAATCACATTATTTTAATTCCGTTATAAAAAACAAAAGTAAATCACAATTTTTGACCCTTAAATACAAATGTTAGTTATTTTCCAACTTTGTAAAAGTTTTGTAGAAGTCTTTTAGAAACTATGTACACACCTACCCAACATACAGACAAGCAAATGCAGCCATGGTCATTCTGTTTGAGGAACTTCAGACATTTGAAATATTAAAGGGAGGAAAAAAGAAGTTCAACAAGTATCACAGTGTAAAGGTTTGTAAAAAGAGCTGTAAAATGTAGATATTCAACTGGGAAGCTCCTCCATGCTCTCTGCCGGAGCTTCAACATTCCTCAAATTTGTGGATTTTTGTTTTCCAATACACCTCTGTGATGATTCTGTTGGATTGTCCGTGGAAACTCTGACCCTCTTTGTTTCTAAATGAAGCGGCCTCCTCTCCAAATTGCTCGTCAGTGGTGCAAGGTCTTTCATGAGGGTGCTTAAAATTTGTGAAAGCTCCTCTAATGTGTGTTGGTCCTCGATGACATGTAAGCTTTCCAGGAGTTGTTTGGTGAGTTTGATACATTTCTTCTTTAGATCTGGTTTCCTCGCTCGTTTACGTGGAGGCAAACTATGTGACGTCCCATCCGTCTCTAACAGGAAAGAAAAACAAAACATTCTCCTTTAGATTTTCCACCTTGCAAGCCATTTTCATTGTATTTCAAAATATGTGCAGATCTTTTTATGATGATTGTTTTAATACCATTTCTTCGTTTTGCATGTCCAGCATGCTCATTTGAATGTGTGACAGCATAGTGTGTTTCCCACACAATTGGATCTCTCTCCAAGGCCATTCTCAGAATCTTGGAGGCTGTCTTCTTACTTCTTTCAGTATTTTCACGTACCTAAATCAGTGGAGTGATTTCATTAAAAACAAGGCAATTCAACAACAGAAAATGTCCAGCGCTACATGTGTTAATCTGGGTTCACTCTTGCTTCCTAATAATAATATTTATCACTATTATTATAATTAAAAATCTCCCTTTGTCAATAAGACTTATTCTTTCCAGGAAAGTTTAAATGTTATTCACAGAGGCACATCCATTTATTTTAAGGGTGGGTGGGGGTTTGAATGCATGTTGTGTGTGAGATTATGATCAGGTGGGTGTTGTTGTTGTATGTTTTTATGTAAAGCACTTTGTGTTACTTACCTGTATGAAAAGTGCTTTATAAATGAATAAATTTGAATTTGAAATTTAACAACATTTTATTCTATATGGTATGTAACCAGCACAGGTATGATTGTGTGCAGTCCAAAGAATGAACGACCCTCCTAAACAAAAAATGGTTAAGAATTCGCTTTAAGTAGGAAGAGGACCAATGACAGTAGATTCCTCTAGAAAAAAAAACCTGGTAAAAATGTGAAAAAACAACAAAAAAAAAGCAAAAAGCAAAGAACAAAAATGTAGTGGACAACCTTAATTATTTCTAACACCATATTCTAGAACTCTTAAAAAAAACTCTTTCTATAGCAAAGTTGGCATAAAGACACTGATACTATTTTAACATTAAAAGCCTGTTTAGTGAGTCATTTCAAAACATGGATACACTTGCTAAAATAAGCTGATTAAAGCCCTTTCTATTACATGTAGCAGCAGTTTTATCATCAGTGCCGTGTGGGCTGAAACTTACTGGCCCAGTATACATTTACATCCCAGAGAAGAGACGTGTCACAATGACAACATAGGGATGGCGTCACACTTAACCCTACAAGCTGTGCCTCTGGTAATCACAAGTCAGAGATAACTAAGCTACTTTACTACTTTTGACTGGACCACAAGCCTCAGTTTCACACAGTGCGGTCTTAATGACAGGTAAAAAATCAATAGATGGAGCATCTCATAACTACTTTGGTTAACTAGCAGCGGGTCAGTAAAAAGAGAGAGTATAAAATCCTGTGGAAGCCAAGTTGTGGAGAAGTAAAGACAGAGGGGTTAACAGCATAAGTGGAAGACAACATGAGCAAAAATATTTACTAATTAAAAGAGAAAACTGGACGATTGTGTTATCTACAAATTATACATAATACACCACAAGTTTGCATTAAAAATAGTTTTTTTGTGATTTGTGAAACATTGCAACTATCAGAGATTTCTATGATAAGTCCAAATGATCACGAAGCCCTGGCCTATGACATCACAGCAGCAGTACGATTTATTGCACCAACCTTGAATTTAGGAAATGTTGCGATCTTGCTGATTGATATGGCAGCTGGGCATCCCACCTTTTTTGTGGATGGCCGACGGGATTTCTGGTTGGCAAAACTCTGGTCTTCCAGCTACAAAATGTAAAGGAGATTATGACATAATTTAATGATCATTATTTCGATTCACTTTCTTGGACTACAGACTTTACTGAGATCAGTTGGCACATGTAGAGTCTGTACACTGACACTGAGAACATGAAGCAACAAGGGTCAGAGAAAAGAGTGAGTTTTCTTCAGTTGCTGAATTTACAAAGTCTGCAAAGGCATGTTGTGCACTCATTACAACCCAAGCCCTAAATGTTATATAAACAAGATAACATAGGCCTCAATATTTCACAGCTCTTCAGCATGTTCTTGCCCTAATGCCATGTCTGTTTGTGTGAATGCTCACCATCTTTCTTGCCTTTTCTTCAAAGTACTTCCTCTTTTGGGATACGGCGAGGTCCTTGCCTTGATGGCACACAAGCCTTTTAGATCCCATAAACACGAATGGTATCCCAGTAAATTCAATGGCTGGCATCCCAGAACCACCAGCCCATCGCCAGTGCACTCGGTTTGCAGGTAAAGGCTGCCAGTCTGCGTGATAAAATGGATAATTTTGTTAATCAACCAACTAGCAACATTCACCTTGACCAGCAAACACTTACATTTTAAATAGCCATTGCTTTAACCCAAATAAAAATTTGTTATAGTTAACTATTTTTTTTTCTTTTTTACATCTATAGATGTTCCTCCTACATCTGATATGTCAAGACACTTGTATGAAGAGTTTATATCTTCATAGTATATGTCTGTTGCTACTTTGATCCAAATCTTATAATGGGGAAATTGTTGTGTTAAAATAAATAAAAAAATGTAAAAAAGTCCCTCTTTTGCATTTTTACAAAC
Source organism: Leptatherina wallacei (assembly GCA_028567055.1). NCBI lineage: Eukaryota > Metazoa > Chordata > Actinopteri > Atheriniformes > Atherinidae > Leptatherina > Leptatherina wallacei. Next base: position 22,692,335 of record JAOXYM010000010.1, on the reverse strand, counting down.
ACAGATTTTGTGTCTGTGATCCAATTGGGTGGAGGTATAGCCTATAATCCTTGATTGCCATACGAGAAGGGGGGCATCTTGCATCTGTAAAAAGGAGTGATAGAGATGAGAGGAGGTATCCCCTTATATCTCATTTTCCACATCCTATTTCTCTTTGGATGCAAGGACAGAAAAACAGAGAGAAGAATTGAGAAATCATGTACATTTTTAAATAGAGACATCTTTGCTTGCTTCGGAGCAGTAATTTAAACAGACATTAATTGATTGTGTCATACAACACAACTGCATCATCTAACTATTGTTTTGTTGCAGCATACAGCTGGATTTAATTATTTCTATTGGATAAATATGAAAGCTGTTTGTGTCTATGTACATATTCATTTCATTTCTAATATAGTTGACAAAGTGGGATTAATGTGTCAGACACGCTTTATACACTGTAGTTGCAAAAAAGACTTCTGCAAAGGAAACCCTGGTGCATCCTTGCTCCCTCTCTTATTTAAAAGTCAGTTAAAAATTACTTCTCTCAGGTATTGCCTCGTCTCCTCCCCTAGCATCCCAAGGAGAAATGCAAAAAATGGGAGGAAAGGAATCCAGGATGTGAAAAATGTGAAATTGGATAAGGCGAAACAATCTGGCTCACAGTTTACATTGCACAGAGATTTCCATTCTATCACCATCCATTCATTCACAAAAGTTTTGTTTGTTTCTTTTTTCCTAGTTGTTACAACTATCCAGGTTCCAGATGTTGGTACACGCATAACAAATGTGTAACCACAACTGAATAGAATCATAACTCGTGATTAAACTAGCTTATATAAGCTATATATTTTAGTATATAAAACATGAAGAAGCAAGAACAAGTATCTAGCATTAATATTTATGGATAACAGACTGAAATATTTAACTGTGTTCTTTCTGGTTGCAACGCCACCTTTAACCTTAGCAGTACTGTATGGCTAAAAATGACTTGTTTGCATTCAATTTCTATACCTTTGTCGTTGTAATGGCGGTCCACAGAAAAAGTGACAAACTTAGTCTGCGACTCCTCCTCCAGTCTTTTGATAAAAGCGTCTACGTCGGCGGAGCTGTCCAGTTGTGCCATGTTCTACATTTATTTCGCTCGCCAAATGTTTCTCCAGAATAGTTGAGTAAAAATGAACACAACAAGGGACACAACTGTCACAACACAGCCTCTTTTAGGATACTGAACCACGCAACAACCAATAATGACGCTGCGTCCGTCCCGCTGATCTAATCTAAAACCAACCCCTTGAGATAATAAATCGGATCTACTATGGAGCCAAAACAAGACAACCACGTGAGGGTATTTTTGTCACAGGATGTGAACGGTTTTCTTCTGTATTCTGGATTGAAATTTTAAGTTGTCGCCCTCTACAGTCTGGGAGATAAAGAACTTGACATCCCTCCGTTGATAGTCTATGCACAGGGTTTATTTAGCTGTGCAGAATCTGATCAATAACATCAGACAAAGTGCAGGAAACCATAGGCCTAATAGCTATAATAGTACTGCCATTTTTCTGAGTACTTAATTGTGCTTATAAACCATCTGTAAGGTTTAATAGCTTGAGTTAAGATGCACATCTTGATCTGGTGAATCAGTGACACCACTTGTTGCAGTTTTTGAAAGTTTCTTTCAGCATTCAACTAGATATGGAAGTGCAGGGAGTGTTTTCTACTGTCCTTCATTTTGGCACCTTTATTGCTGGTATTTTCCATTTTGTTTGGCATTATTATGAAGTGTTACCAATAGTAAATAAACTGCCTTAACCTATTATAAAGAACAGAAAGTTATGGTTTGAAACTAACTTCCCTTACTGAACAGTTTATCATATGGACACAGTGCTATGGTTACTACTTGACCAGTACTATGAATTATTTGTTGCAGTGGTTGTCACTTGATACCACACCATGAGCAAAGCACAAGCAGCCACTCGAGGGATGAATGTCTTGTACCAAAGCTGCTGCCAGGCAGAAGCATCAACAGACCTCAAACATTTCCAGACTTTTGCTTCAGAATGGATTTTGCTGATAGCAGTGTAGGAAGCTGGATGAAAAACTCTTTGCTGCAACCTCTGTGGGACAACTTGAGGCTAAACTACAGAGACTATTTGAGATCTCCACTCTTCCCTGTTGCACTGACGGTTTCTTCTTATTTTGTCATCTGCCTCCCTTTCCTTGTTTGTGACATCATGGGGGATAGGTGGGCATGGATCCAACAATTCAAGATTCAACCAAGCCGGCGGCCGACAACGTCTACTTTGCTTCACTGTGCAGGTGTTACCTTATACAACCATGTGCTTCTTGTGCTTCCAGCATCAGTGGCCCAATGGGCATGGAGGCCACCTGTGGACTTAGCAGAACAGGCCCCATCTCTGCTGGAGCTGATTGCCGGGGTGATAGGCAACCTTTTGCTATTTGACTTCCAGTACTTCATTTGGCACCTGCTCCATCACCGAATCCGGTGGCTTTATGTCACCTTTCATGCCATTCACCACAAATACTCCTCTCCCTTTGCTCTTGCCACCCAGTGTCTGGGTGGCTGGGAGCTGGTCACAGTGGGCTTTTGGACCACTCTGAATCCTGTAATCCTGAGATGTCATCTACTCACGACATGGACCTTCATGATATTGCATGTGTATGTTTCAATAGAGGATCACTGTGGATATGATTTTCCATGGTCCACATCACGTCTGATACCATTTGGCATCTATGGAGGCCCCAGCAAACATGATGTGCACCATCAGAAACCAAACACCAACTTTGCACCTCACTTTAGTCATTGGGACAAAATATGTGGCACACATGCTGACTTCAGCTTCTCTACTGCTATGAATAAGGCTAAATTAGAAAGTGATTAGTCAAGAAGCTTTCAGCTTATATGTGACTGTGCGTGGTAGAACCTGTCAAATATAAATGGATGCATGTAGCTGAAAATATTCTGCAGAGTTTCCTGTTGCTCAAATGAATACATTTAACATTGATTCAGTTCAATAATTTGATTTCATTTGAAGTGTACTAACTAAATGATTCATATAAATGCATGTCTCGGTCTGACATCTGCTTTGTTTTACAAAATTCCTCCAGTACTACATAACTCCAAATATTTTCATCCTGAGATAAAATATCATTTGATATATACTCCAACTCTTCACATCTGACTAATAACATATAATAAAGGTATATATCACAAACAAATGTGTTTGTTATTACGAAAAATTATTCTACTTCCTTTTTGTTTATTTCACTTGTTTAACACACTGGCCAAACTTAAGAATTCGTTTCTGTCATAACGCTGTTTTTCTTTGTAGAATTTACAAGGTCATGTAACTTTACCAGTAATCCCTGAATGGTAGACTACTAATGCATGTTTTATGTAAGAGACAAAGGAAAAGGAAAGCACACGTTCTGTAGTGGTTTTCAAGTTAGACTGGATATGCATTTCAGATATCCAGAATTCAATTCTTCAAAGTCAGAATAAACGTTTCAGATATCTAAAATCACATTCATCCTATCTAAAATGAACATTTAAGATATCTCAAGTGTCAATTCTTACAAGGTCAAATGACCTAATTTTTCTCATTCAGTGTGAGATTTTGAGTCCCAGAAATCCGGAATTTGATTCTCTCTAAAAATAATTTCAGGATGGCCAGAAAAGAATTCTTATAAGGAGAAACTCTAATTTCAGATATCCACAATCCACTTTTTGTCATCTCAGATGTAAAAAAAAAAAAAATAAAAAAAATAAAATAAAAAAGGATTATCTCACATTATAAACACATTTTGACAGGGAAAATGCAATTACCGAGCTTCACTATTAAAACTAGCTATATACATTGAAATGCATATCCAATCTAATTTATGTTAAATGGACCCAGAAACTTTTAATTTTAATACTATTTTTTCTTTTTTATTGAAAGGTTTGCGTTGTTGTTATTCCGGTTGTATTGGTGGCGCTGTGCTCCCTGTCTGCACTCAGCAGTGTCCACAGTTGGGATATGGAGTCCGACTGGTGCAGCTGGCAGCGACATGTCTGAATAGAGCCTTTAATCATTTTTCCAAAGGGAGAGGCATTAAATCTTCAAGTTGAAGATGGGACAGTGTGGCCTTACGTCCTCGAAGACGGTCCTTGTCTTTCTGAACTTGATATTTTGGGTAAGTTTGGGGATTCGTGCCTATTTTAAACGTGCGTCATTCACAGTATCAGCTAGCTGACTGCAGCCAGCTAAACTAGCTTCAACAGACCGACGTTTGTTTTTAACAAGGACAGTAGTTTGAAGAGGTAGTGGCAAAGCTTTCACTTAAAAAAGTAGCTGTGAATTGTTGGGTTATGTAATTTCCTACAATGGTTTATTTTTATATGAACTTCTGTTGCGTTTAAAATGTCTTTGAAGTTGAGCTTTCACGTTTTGTCCACTCTCCTCCTCCGATGGTCTGTAGGTTAAAGCAGACTAGTAAAGTAAAGTGATTCAGCAAAATATGGTGTAGCGGCCTAGAGCTTCAAGTAGTTTGTAAAGAGTATTTACATCTTTTTGGTAGGTTTCAGGTTGTAGGATGCTTGGATGCAGTATCCGTTATGGGCTCAAGTGTACAGATTGAATTACTATGGAAATAGTGACTGTACAACTGTGTTATCACCAGAGTATGTTTAGTTAAATGCACATTTATTTATGCAGGCTAGCAGATATTTTATGCATTTTGTTAAGGCTTGTGTGCACGTCAGAACTTAAAAAAGTGTGTGGGTATTTTAATCTTATTGATATTAGTTTATAACTTATTTAACTATGTGTTTCAGGTGTATTGTTTTTGAGTAAAATCTGTAACACAAAATTCCTACTTTCTTAAAAATAGTGGAGTAAAAGTACAGTTTCTGTCAACAAAGTGTAGTAGAGGGTAAAAATCCTGCATACTGTATTTGGAAGCACTGAGAAGAGCTTTAAGTGACCTTTTAGTGTTATTGATTTTACTAGGACAGTGTGTTGTTAACTTGAAGCCATGACAACAAAAAGCTGTCATATAGATAGAAAACCCTAATGAAATCTGTGACTCCTTTTCTCTCTTTTTTTTAGAAGAAGGCATTAAATCCTTTCAGTAAAGTGCCATTCAGTAAAGTGATACACTAAAGCAAATGGCACACTTGCTTTAGTGTATTTGCAATTATTGATGGTTAAGGAAATACAAATTTTATTGAATTAACTAGGAAAAACTTGAAAAAGACTTAGTTTATCTCCATGCATATTGAGACTTGTTGATATGTTGTTTGGGCACATGCATTTTGTGAAGGCAAACTTTCAGAAAAAGCATCTTGCTGGATTGTTTTGAGATTGCTTTACTGCCTCTGGACAGGACAAGTTTCAGTGATGCATCTGTGAATTCTCACGTTGAATCATGTTGAAGAGCGCTGGAACGCCTGGAAGCCAATCTGAAATTGTCTGGAAGAGAACCATGCAGCAGTAATGTGATTCTCAGCAGACTAACAAATCCACCAAAGCCTGGCTCAGAAAAAAGAAATTCAGGGTTATTAAATGGACTTGTCACCACTCGGATTATAAGGTGTCCCGGTGCAAACCCAAATGACCTCATTATGTTTGCGTTGACATACTGTGTTTGATTCTCAACAAATGTGATGCTGTGGTTAAACAGCTCCACTTTGGTCTTGTCAGTCCAAAGAACATTGTTCCATAGATCTTGTGGTTTGTTCAGATACAAATTTGGAAACCTATGCCATGCTGCCATGTTTTGTTTCTTTTAGAGAGAAGAGACTTTACCATGACACCCCCCCAAGCCATATAAAACCTATAACTTTTTTCTTTTTTTTTTATGGGTGTGTAATTTCTCTAAGCATTGATAATCTAATGTCTGAACTTGCTGGGATGTCTCTCCTAGGAAGATTGGTATCTATCTTGAATGTTTTTTTCTTATAAATAGTTTTTTCTACAGTTAAATGATGGACTCCAAGTTGTTTGGAAATGGCTATATAATTCTTCCTAGATTGATGGGCAGCAACATCTGTTATCTACTATTCTTGCGGATGTCTTTCATCCTTGGCATTGTGTTAATGGAATTTCCTCCTTGGCATTGTGTTAATGCACGCCATAGGATAGCGTTACATAACTACAAAAGTCTCTGCTTCTGACTTCTTTTGATGGCACACCTTCATTTATTACGCACATTCCTCCATCTGTCGTCACCCAGTAATGTCCCAAGGTTGAGAAACCACAACTCACAACTTTTGTTTGTCAGTTTTATTAAGAAATAAAGGTAGAGTAATATGGTATATTTTTTTTATCTGCGGTTGTAATTACCACAAGTTGAGACCTGTTGATTTTTATTATGACCTGTTACATAAAACCTTAGAATTCAAAGAGAGTTTACCTTTTTACCCCTGATGACTGTTTCTGCACAGTACAATAGTAGAGGTTTATATTCTGAAGAAGAAATATGACAAAAAAAAGAAGCTTTTTAACCCTTTTGTAATGTCTTTGTTTTCCTTTGTGGGTAGTATTGTTTTATTTATTAATTTATTTTGCTTTTCTTTACACCTGCAGGCTGCTGCTGGCATCCTGTGCTATGTTGGAGCCTATGTCTTCATTACTTATGATGACTACGATCACTTCTTTGAAGATGTGTACACTCTCATCCCAGCAGTGGTCATCATAGGAGTTGGAGCTCTCCTTTTCATCATTGGGCTCATCGGATGCTGCGCTACAGTTAGAGAGAGCTACTGTGGACTTACAACGGTCAGTGCAGCGGTTTACATCATTGGCTTCAAAGAGACATGTAGTGGCTTACAACTTCTTTTATTAGAATCATTTTCTCATTTATTACTTTTAATTAAACACAAAACTGTAAAGAATTAAGAAGGTGACTTGAACATGCTTAAGTTCAAGTTATCAAATCATGAAATTTAACCCACAGTTTGTCGTCATTCTCCTGCTGGTTTTCATGACGGAAGTGGCAGTGGTGGTTCTCGGATACATTTACAGAGCAAAGGTGAGAGCCGAGTATCTGATCCGTACACAGTTGTCCTTCTTGGCTTCATTTGACACCTGTGACACAGCTGATCTTTCTGTTAACACCTGGACAATCTTCCTGTGATACCCTTGTCTAATGTCTGTGTTTGCTGTCATGAGCATATTTATTAACTGGTGAGACGTTTCAGCAAATGTTTGGTCTTTCCCTTCTTAACTGTTGACAGGTTGAAGATGAAGTTAATGACTCTATAGTAAAGGTTTATGATGAATACAACGGCACCAACAGCAATGCCCAGAGCCGTGCCATTGACTATGTTCAGAGACAGGTGAGCACAAAAATCTTCTTTCTATTATCACTTGGAATCTAATTGATGTTTCATCTGTCTCTCTGTTTCCAGGTAGTAGACGTCAGTCTTTACTTTTTTATTATATTTTCAGCTTCAGTGTTGTGGGATCCACAATTACTCAGACTGGCAGCATACTCGCTGGTATGAAGAATCAAAAAACAACAGCGTACCTGTCAGTTGCTGCAAATCTAGCATTGCAAGCTGCACAGGGTCCCTGACTCATCCTGAGGATCTGTACCAAGAAGTATACAACCTTTGAATGTGTTTTGAAAACCCAATACTTGTCATAGTTTCTGTGTGCTTGATTGTATTTTGTGTTTACAGGGTTGTGAAGTTCTGGTTGTGAAGAAGCTGAAGGAGATCATGATGTATGTCATCTGGACTGCACTGACATTTGCTGCCATCCAGGTATTTCACTTCTGCCAAGGTGCAATTTTGTTTTAAGTCATTCTTTTTGCCTGTTGCTCTGTCTGACCATTCCTGTGTTTTCTTTGAGAGTGTTGTTACTGTTAACAAAAATGTCCAAACAGAGGTTG
>JAOXYM010000010.1:22642339-22661450 GCA_028567055.1 Leptatherina wallacei | reverse complement strand
AAGAGACAAAATATTTATTTGAGGTCAATAATTATTAGTATAAGTATATATAAGTATTTTTTTCATTTCATTTCATTTCATTCATTCATTTCATAAGACTCACCTTGGCTTTACTTCAGATTTTTGTTTCAAGCTACAGTCCACATGCTTTTACTGCCGACCCTACTTTATGGCAATACCTCTTAAAGGTTAAACATTCATCCGTCATTTCTCGTGAAGTGTTATATGTGCGTTTATATTTGGGTATACGTGGCTGTTAATATGCAGAAATTAATTTAATGTTGCTTTTGCTCACTGCTGGTTTATCTATCTAAGGGTCAGCAAACATCCCTCGATCTTACCCTTCATCACCAAATGAACACTGGACCATAGCTGTGGACTTTGACGGTTAACCAGCCCTAATCAGCAGACCTGCTGCTGGACACATCTTTCACTGGGTTGACTTGTCTATTAACTAAAAGCACTGTGTAGCTTTACTCTCAATTACCACTCCCTTCACGCTCCCCATCAATCAGTTGTGTCTGTTTCATTAGAGCTCTGGGAAAAAGCTTCTCACAGCCCGCCACTTCTGCGTAACCAACTCTGTGACTCGGTCCAAGTGCAGATAATAGCCATTTATTGGAAGGAATTTGCCTTCTTTGTTATTCCTTCGAGCTGTAAAGTGTTCTTTATAATACCAGCTCTTGCTTTCAAGCAAAACTCTTAAACTTTATAAGGTCCCCTTTTGTCAGTGCAAATCGATCAATGAAATGTTGTCTGTCCATAAGCTTTTGAAAGGTGCAGCTAATGTGTGGGCCTGTGAGGCATTTGTTTTTATGTGTCTGATCACAGACATTTTCATCACAGTAAGTTTAAAAACACAAGGGCTGAAATGAAAAGTTTTTCCCTTTTTTCTCAATCACTAATCTGAAGATTATGTCAGTTTTATAATTTTATTTTCAAGTGAGAAATTTTAAGCAAAATGTATTTATTTTGTACTTAACTTTATTGACTGTAGATTATTTTGTATGATAAGCGTCTTTCTTATAGCTGTTAACTGTTGTCTGTAGGAGGTGTTGATGATGTTGGACAACTATGTTCGGGATTTTAAAGCCCTCATAGACTGGATACAGCTTCAGGAGAAATTGGAGAAAACAGATGCCCAGAACAGGTGATCTTAAGTTACTCTTTTCTCAGTGTCCTCCTTTGTCCCTCACTCTCATTAATTCCTTGTTTTGCATCGCTCCCTGTGGTGAAACTGGAAGCGTTTGTGTCTGGTCCCTGGCTTTGAGTCACAAACGGATTGGATCAATAGTCTTGGCTTTAATTCAAAGAGATCCATTCGTTTATTGGCTTCTCTTTAACACAGTGACCACTGCAGCCGTAAATTGACTAAGAAATTAAATTCCCTGTGCCACCTCCCAGTTTGTTCATTCAGAGTGTACTGTTAATCAATAAGACAACCTGAAACTGTTACTTTTTATTGATTGCAAACATCAGACATCCAACTGGTGTACTAAATATGTGAGTCAAGTCGGTGTGTTTTTTAGCAGCAGAAATCATAATGGGATTAATTGTTAATTAAGGTTTCACTTTGTTTAGGCCAACGTCTTTAGCCTGGGAGGTGCGTAAGATGTCTCCGGGACGTCCCGTGATGCCAAGTCCAACTACAGACAGAATGGTTCCCTCTTCCGGTGCACGTCGGACCCTTAACTTCAGGTAAGCTCTGTATTACCTCTTTATGATTAAAACTGTTCCAGTGCTGATGACCTAAGAGTGTTTACAGAGACACATTTGTATCTTACATTGGGCAGCATTCACAGTTGTGACCAGCAATATTAAAGTATTAAAAGGAGATGGGTACTGAACTCAAGTTCTTTGCCTTTGCTTTAGTTAAACAATGATGTAGCTCAGTTTGTAGTAGCAAACTTTTCTAAATTGTCTGATTGGTTATCATAACTCCATCTGCAGCCTTCAACATAAATGGTCCTTTGCTCTGACCCAAACAAGACTTATTGCTAATGTAGCTACTGTTTTGTTTTCTGTAAAAATCAACACATTTGTGACCAATCAATATTCAGCATTTCCAGTGATGCTCTCTGTTATTTCAGAAGTTAGAAAGTATGGACTAAATCTAAGAAGGCAGCCAGTAACTGCTGATGGAAAAGCATTTGTTTAATAATGCAATTTGTAGAGTCTCTCGCTCTTGGGCCACAGAATTCGTGGAAGGTGTAGACGAAAGTGTTGGTTGAAGACTGCTGAAGCATCGATTCAATATGTGCACTGCTCGGTAATCTGATGCTGCAGGAAATGGATATTGATCATCACGAAGGCCTGTTGTACAATACAGTTCCATGCTATCTCAGAGTGGAGCCTACTGGGAGAGGTTAGATGGACTGTCTTCAGCAGGCTGAAGTGTTTTTTGATAATCAGCACAGTAGGAGCTGCTCAGAAATGGTTTTTGCCAAGACTTGACCTGTTAACAGCAATTGCACCACCTTGCAGGTGCACATTTATTTGTTCTTATGTGGTGTGTGTGTGTCTGTGTCCTGACCAGCGGTCCTCCATCAACATTGGCTGCAGCACGGCTCTCACACACAGGTCCCAGCTGGGCAGACAGAGTAAAGTGCTCTCAGTCCGTCCATAGCGCCAGTCAACCCAACACATTCCCGGCAGAAAAACCCGGTAAAAAAATCCCCATAAAACCCCCCTGTAGAACTCAAAAGAAATCATGGTTTAAATCACTTTTCCTCTCTTCCCTTAATGTCTTCTGTGTTTCTAGGTAAAAAAGATGCAGAGGGTTGGGAGACTGTACAGCGAGGGCGCACTGCCAAACCTCGCTCTGCTGCCATAGTTGCCAAGGTCAGTCCTGTCTTGGCTTATGTCGCCCAAAAACAGGACAACGGCAAGTGTAACCAGTCACATCTGCCGACACAGGAAGTGCAACAGCTTCGTCCTGAGCATCCCCCGAACAAGGATGTGACCCAGACTGACACTGGACAGCAAGTCCCTGTGGAGCTTAAACCACTGGAGGAGATTGAACGTCCAGAGAATGGAAACGTAATGGAGGTACTGATGTTGAGTACTTTGTGACGTCTTTCAACCAGAGCAGCCCCTGGATATAAATTATTCACATGTAGCAGTGCAACATTAGATCATTTTATCAGCCACTTTTGTTTTTGTTTTGGGCTCCATGGTATTAATAGGCAGACTGTTCTGGCGGGTATATCAACTTTGAAGCAATTGATTCACTGATATCTCAGAGGCAAAAAGACCCATTGTCATAAAATAGATATTGATGATGCATCAAGACTCACTTGGTAAGGATGTGTTGATGCATCAATATAAATGTGTATTTCCAATCTGTCTGCTTATTTTTGATCATCACTAAATGTTTAGAGCATGTCAATACCAGCGCCCCTGCATGATTTGTGGTTTTATCGGTGTGTTGATTACTGACTGATTTTCATTTGATTTTTATTGCTATCATGAAGAGCTTGAATTATGCATGTATTTACTTAAGTTTGCGTGTGTTTGTGTGTGACTGTTGGTGCAGCCCCCTGCAGCAAGTGTACAAGACTCGGGGCAGCGTGTCGACGCATCCTTTGGAGACGCGCCTCCCCCCATAGCATCTCTTACCCCACACCAAGCCCTAGACCTCACTCCATCCACAACCATTGCCCCACCAACAGACATTACCATATCAGTCCCAGTCCCTGCTCTGGCTATTTCAACGTCCATAGACCTGCCCCAGACGGATGGGCTCAGTACTCTGTTGGCCCCTGGGGACAATGGGGCAGAAGGGGGCGCGTCACAGGGCATGGCCACATCTGCTCCAGGACAGGCCGAGACTCCCATGGCAGCGGTGAAACTGGAGAGTATGCTGGACCCCACAGAGCTTTCTACTGTGAGTGCTGAGAGATGGAAGAGCAGAGGGAGGGGAGGGCTGACAGGGCAGGGATCTCAGAGGGTTTTGCACCGTCTAAACAAAGTTGATCTTAAGAAATCTCTACACCAAATGTACAGGCAGGACTGCTTTTGACTGTAGTGTTGTTGTTGTAGCGCCAGTCACTGTTAAGAATAGCCGAGAGTAGATGGACTTTGTACTCAGACAAGTAATCCCAGACTGACGTCTTAAAGTAGTTTATCATCATGTATTAGTTTTATACCTTTCTATTTGACCCAGCATAAACATTTTGAAGGTTCTTCTTTTACTTCACATGAAAGCATTCTTGAACTATAAGTAACCATAAGAATAATTGGTCTTGGTTTTTACTGATGTACTCTTGTCCAGGTCATACTTGCATATGTGGCTAGGATGTAGACCTGTCATTATTGCTGATTCACACCTCATAAAAAACATAGATCATTTTGAGAAAGCCACAACAGTCTATTTAGAGTACTCACTGCCCTGGAGTTATCTGTGAGTCTCCCCTTATTACAATTCCATAAGAATAAGTACACCGCCCAAATACTTAAAATCATTGAGTAAAATACCAACTTCATAGAGAAGAAGCATCAGTTGTCTCCTTCCATCTCCTCATCCTCACTGGTGCACCTTGCATGACTTTGAATGCTTCCTCATTTGTGATTTGTAGTGTTTGTGAGGTACAAACTGGGATTGGGTTTATGTGTCATTCTTCTGAATCTTAAGTTCATACATCCATAGGCAAATCTGTACAGGGTATACTTTTTTTTTAAAATCAGTTATTGATTTTATATTATTCATTAAGTGATCAGAGAAGTCAAGCCCTCGCAGAATCTCCAGTGATTAAGGAATGCATTACACTCCTATCATTGCTTTGCACATTTTGTCATCTTAACACACACCTAGGAGGTAGAGAAATATGAAACTACCTCTATTACACATTCATCAACAGTGTAAATTATCTTTATTTTTATTTTTTTCAAACGTATTATTTCCATCAAGAGCATAACATTGTTTAGCATCACAGTAATAGATATTGACATATTCTGAGAACTATGTGTACATTGTGTTGGTTTGAACAATATAAATTTCTGAAATGTTTGTATAATGGGATTGGTGCATGTGTTCAGCCTCAGTCAATGGCAGAGGTCCTGGCCAAGAAAGAGGAGCTGGCAGACCGGCTGGAGAAAGCCAATGAAGAGGCCATCGCAAGTGCCATCGCTGAGGAGGAGCAGCTGAATAGAGAGATTCAGGCAGAGAACAATGACCTGGAGACTGACACTGAAGGCGACTTTTCTGTAATAACCTTTCTTGTTTTTACTTGCTAATGTTTATAACCTTTGCTTTGCCCGCTGTTAAGAAATAGCAATTTATAGATTATGCTTTTTTTCAGAATTTATCTTGAATTGATGAAAAAAACTAATCTTTTTGCCACAGGCTAGCATCAGCAGTGGAGGTTGCGGAGTCCCTATAGATTGGAGTGACATGCTGGCAGATTTTGATGGTATGGAGGGAACATCTAGATAAACTAAATCAGTCTTTTGTTAAAAAGGAAACGTTACACCATAGTGTTTTTGTTGTTGGTTTTGTAGCTCGGGAACCGTGGCGTCAGAGTACCTCTTGGGGGGACATGGTAGAAGAGGAACCTGCTCGGCCACCTGGGCATGGAATCCACATGCATGAGAAACTGTCCTCACCATCACGCAAAAGGTATAGCGCCTCTCCTTATGCTGTTCCTCTTTTTTTGCTACTTTACCAAGCATCCTACGAGTCAAGTTCTTTATCAGATTGTTCCTTTATTTTTCAGTCAACATCCAAAATGTCCGAACAGATCCTGGTGTCTGCTGTGCATGTTGTTGATGAGGAGGAAAAAAAGATGATGTATGATTTTTCTCCATGTTTTTGACAGAACCATTGCAGAGTCAAAGAAGAAACATGAGGAGAAACAGCTGAAGGCACAGCAGCTCAGGGACAAACTTCGGGATGAAAAGACACTGAAACTGCAGAAGCTCATGGAGAGGGTAAGTAAGCTGTACCGACCTGATGGACATCAAGAAACTCCAAGCAAGCTAAGCTCAGCCTGGCTCACACCGAGAGCTTCTGTCAGCACACTGCTCGATAGAATCACTAAATATTCTAACCCCTTCCAGTCACATCCAAGCCAGCTGGCTGCAGCCATAAGAGACATCACTTGCCAAAATCAACAGTCTTTCTTGAAGTTTGTTTTTATACTTTAGGCCATAGCAAGATGAGTGAGTCCTAGAATAATTCGGGTTATCCACATAAATTCATGAAGTGGTGTGTATTCTCAATAATCCCCACATGGACACACTAGAAAGGGTGGAAACTGAAAAATCCACCGTCTGTTTAGTCTCAAAGAATCTGTCATGCATTCCTTTATTTTCACCACTCTTGCTGCTCTTTCTTTGATTTCTGCAGGAGAAGGATGTGCGGAAATGGAAAGAAGAATTGTTGGAGCAGCGTCGGAGGATGATGGAGGAAAAACTATTGCATGCCGAGTTAAAAAGAGAGCTGCAGCTACAGGCAATTGTGAAGAAGGCCCAAGAAGAAGAAGCCAAGGTAAAGAAGGGAATTTCATGATAAACTCAAACTTTACTCCTAGGACAGTTCTGAAATCTCCCAAGTTAAGTGGGTTCACCAGTTTATTCTCATTGTGTCTCTCCAAATAGTTATGTATATTTTACTCAACAGGTGAATGAAATTGCTTTCATAAACACTCTGGAAGCCCAAAACAAGAGGCATGATGCTCTGGCCAAGTTAAGTGAATATGAGCAACGCCTGAATGAACTGCAGGAAGAGAGGCAGAGGAGACAGGAGGAGAAGCAGGCCAGAGATGAAGCTGTACAGGTATGAATTTTGTTTTAGGCATGAACTTTGTGATTTTCACAATTGAGTTCATCTTCATTGTCTTCTTAATTGCTCTGTAGGAACGTAAACGGGTCCTGGAAGCAGAGCGGCAGGCAAGAGTGGAGGAGCTGCTGATACGGAGGAAAGAGCAGGAGGCTCGTATTGAACAGCAGAGGCAGGAAAAGGAAAAAGCTAGAGAGGATGCAGCACGGGAAAGGGCCAGGTTTGTTTTCCCAGGCTCCTTGAATATGGATGTATGATATGGATTCAGGCAGCATGTACTTTGCATCAGTTTTTGTACACACTATTGTGTCAGAGAATAAACTGACATATTTACACATCAGGCTACATTTAGTAACCAGTAATCTAAGTATACGGTAAGGCTTACGAAGAGACAACGATGGAGTGAAAGGAAGCAACGTGAGCAATACAGTTTTCAATGGCCTGTAAAAATATTTCAGTAAATGAAAAATTTTTTGTTTTTAATTTCAGAAATATAGATTTATTTAATCAGGTGTTCAAAATGACATAAATTATTGAGGGTAGAGTGGTGGGATATATGGCAATTATGTTCAAATTAAATCTACAAAACCATGTACAAGATTATATAAAATAAAACAAAACAAAAAAATCACAACTCACAGAATTTCAGCTCACAGCAACAAGTTGGTTTCAGCAGTCCTTTTGATATTATCATTTAAGTTCTCAGTGGTCTTACTCTGCTTTTTGTTCCATCTGAAGAGACCGAGAGGAACGCCTGGCTGCGCTTAGTGCTGCCCAGCAAGAGGCCATGGAGGAGCTACAGAAGAAAATTCAGATGAAGGTAAACTGATAGCATGGCACCTTGCTTCTTGAGTAAACATCATGCAGGAATCCCTATTTCCCACATGACCCGTGGTTTCTGGTTTCATCCAAAGCATGATGAGAGCAGCCGCAGGCATATGGAGCAAATCGAGCAGAGAAAGGAGAAGGCGGCTGAGCTCAGCAGTGGTCGGCATGCTAACACGGACTACGCCCCCAAACTGACACCATATGAACGCAAGAAGCAGTGCTCACTGTGCGGCGTTGTAGTATGTAAAGTTTTCTCTCATGTTGATGTCATCAGTTTGCAGATTTTTTTTCTTTTTTGTAAGTAGTGTCAGGTGTCATTGCTGTTACTTAAGTCTAGGATGTTAAACACCCTTTTACAAGGTAATTCTTTTCTCTTTTTATTTTCTTTACAATTTTTCAGGCTGTAGTTTTTCTCATTTTTATCTCTTGAATTGATGAAATGTACAGTTATGTAAAATAAAGTGCATCCTCTTTCAGTTTAAAGGTTTTATATATATTAAGACATTATAAGAAATCATCTAAAGTAATCACAACCTCAAACAACATTTGATAGGTCATACTTTAATTTCTTTTTTTATTGATTGAAAACTAAAGCCCTGCAATAGACCGGTGACCTGTCCAGGGTGTACCCTGCCTCTCACCTAGTAACTGCTGGGATAGGCTCCAACCCACCCGTGACCCTGAATTAGAATAAATGTTATAAAAAAATGGATGGATGGAAGGATGGATGAAAAACTACGCCAAAATGGAGGATTGTGTGGAAAAACTAAGCACATCCTTACTGCTTTCATAGGAATTAGGATGAAAATTGGCAGCAAGGTGTTGCTATTCAAAAACCCTTGATTAAGTGATCATCAGTAGGTGTGACCACCTCTATAAAAGCAGAAGTTTGTGCAGGTTATTCTGGAGCAGTCACTTTTATGCAAGTAAGGCCTGTTACAGGCCAGATTATGATCTCATGTTTCCTAGTTGTTAAACCTTAGGATCAGAAGAAACCTTTTGAATTTGACATTATTTTTCATTTGATTTATAGATATCTTTGTACATAGGGTCGTGAGGAACAAAAAATACCCAAATACTGCACCAGAGTAGCTGAAAGCAACGCTGATTTTTTTTTTTCCGGCAGACCTTCTATATACAAAAAATATTCTTTTATAAAGGTTATTCAGAGGATTTTTAGACACGCGCTCATTTAAAAGAGATTTAATCTCATTGATTAATCAGATTTATGACCAGACATGATTAAGATTTTTTTCCTTCTTTTTTTCTTTATTACATCTGGCAACAAATTCCTCAAGCAGGCATATTTATCTCTGATTAAGTGGCTTCCACAACAACAAGGGTGGGACACCTTGAGTCTTCAAACCGGCATCAGATAAAAAGGAGGGTTGAGGGCAAAAGAGGGAATCTTGTTAAAATGTTAGATGACCTTGGCCGACATCTGACACCAGAGATCATGGATGGGTCAGCAGCAAGCACTTTATTTAATGACATTAAACACAAACCATCTCAAATGGGCTTGTTTCCAGAAATGGAACAAAAACAATTCCTGCTATACACCTGCCTCTTGTCATGGCCATTTGTCAGACCTGTATTGCATTTATTTAGGCATCTGTAATAAGTTGTTGTTGTGGGGTACTTACATTTGGCAAATGAGGTGTATTTAAGCCATTTTTAAAATGATATTTTAAGTTGTTTTTGTTTTATTAATGTTGAACTTTGCTTTGAAGGTTAAAATCACAGAACTGTGTGCACCTCAATGTGTTTCACAAGTTAAACAAAGTTAAACTCAATAATCGTTAGTTATTAAATTAAAGCCAATACGACATGTAATGTGGCCTGAGTAGCAAAACCCTTTTCTTTTCTTCAGTCTTTGCTTTAAAATGAAGTTCAGGAGAGGCAAGTCATGTCCCATTGTACATGTTCATGTGGTGTATAGTTTCACCAGAGTAACACAGGGCTGTGCTGACCCTTTCCTGCCTCCTGTTTCCATTGTGTCTACTGTTGTGACCTCTGACCACAGTGTTTGTATTTGTAGATCACCTCAGAGGTGCACCTGTTCAGTCACACCAAGGGCAAGAGGCACCAACAGGCCGTTCGAGACAGTAGCAGCATCCAGGGACGAGAGCTCTCTGATGAAGAAGTGGTGCGTATCACCCACACCCTGCTGGGAACAAACATCCACTCATTCTTGTCAAAGAATACTGCCCTGCTGCTGCTTGTGTCATGTAAATGGACAAAGAGAAACAGCAGTTGTCTTTTATGACGTGGTCATTGTTATTGTTTATGCATCCCTTTCATATACTGCTACAGCTCTGTCTCTGGCTTTGTGAGGTTACAAATGGGCCTTGAAATGTACACAGTTAAGGTTCAGCGCTTCAGTGGAGCATTAACATCACCCTCTTGTCCCAAGGCTTTTTTTTTTTTGTCATGGAGCGGCTTTCCATGGGAAGGCAGCTTGTTAATGCAAGGTAACCTCTCTGGCTGCAATATGAGATTGGCTTTTCAGCAGTGCTCATTGTAAGGCTGACAACTGTTAGTGCTATATGCAGCACCTTTGGCCCCATCAGCTCCTTCATTCAGAGCTTTTTCCCCCCCTTTTTCCCAACCAGGAATAATTGATTCCTTCTACCTTTTCTTTCTTCAAAATCATTGCCTCTACTAGCACTTGTCACATTTTTTTCTCTCTCTGACAATATAATGAACATATTGCCATTTCTTTAAGATGTTTCTCTTTGCAAATAAATCATTCAAACATAGCCAATATTTCTTTATATTGCAGGTGAAAGTAGGAGCACTATACAAAAACTGGAATAGAGACTGCAGCCACTCATAGAACAAAGTAGTACATAAATGAATCAGGATTTTTCAGTTGTTTGATAGCAGTAACTTTATGAAACGCAAATGAACGTATCCACACTTCCACAACAGAATGGTGCTCCATCAACAGAGTTTATATAGAAGTTGCTGTCCAGCCACAAGAGCCTGGTTATGTCTGTATCCCAGATGTCAACATAGAGAACAGGTAGGAGATGACTATTGACAATGATCACTGTGGTTCTGCTCCACTCGGATGTACTGTTATTTGCTGGTGCCCACTCACACTGCCCAAACATTTCAGCCCAAAAGTATCACAGAAACGGCAGTGTTTGTATGAGTGTACCCTCTTCTTTCTTTCTTTCTTTCTTTCTTTTTTTTGTATCAAATCGCAACTTGGTCTTTGCTATTTGATTTATGCTATTGGCAACTTTTTTGAGACTGTGGCTCCATAATTTATCTACAGTGAAAGATTTTAATTAAAATTAAGCCTGTCGGTTCGACGACCACACATTACTCTACCATTTTTAGCAGGTTGGAAGCAGATGCTCTGCGCCTACAAATTAATTTCACTCCTTCTTAAAGGCTTGTAAATAGAATTGAAAATGTAATTATCATCAAGGAGCTAGGTGTGGACAAATGGCGTAGACATTTCATTCAGTGCTTATAGTCACTTTCTTTCGTGATTTAAATGTCAAATTAATTCAGATGTTTTTTTGTTGTAGCAGGACCAGGAGATGTCCTGATGTCATTTCAGTATATCACAAATTAAAAAGGAGCATATTGAATACATGAACATATTAAGCATGTGCTTCTCCATCTAATCACTTCACAAACAGGCCAGGCCTGAAGGACTGTTCCTCTTTTGCTTATACATAGTTCTTGGTATTCACAACTAGTAGAGGGTGACCTCTCAGAGGCACTAAATATTCCTAAAGGGCTTGTTGTTGAAGTTGTACCAAAACTGAGAAGCTTGATGAGATATCAAGACTGTCAGCTGATTTAAGCCTTTCCCATTCCACATTGGTCTCTGATCTGTATGTTTTCAGTAGTTCTGTTTGCACAATATGAACAGTAACAGGTATAAGGTAGCAGATGCTGTTCTTTACAAAAATGTCATGTAAACCACTGTCATTTTGGCAACTTAATCTGATGGAGTATCATATCTTTTCCCTAGGAGCCATTATGAAATGCAGCTGTGGAAGCCTACCACTCAGGCTTTTGTATGGGACAATAGAAGCAATGGATGAACATATCCCATAGAACTTAGTTTTGTATAGGCCGCCTTTTAGATCTGTGACAGGCGGGTATGTGTCAGGGAAAGGGGATGTTTACAATGCTATCACATTTCTCCCACCAGGGGCAATATGTGGTATTGTGTGGTTGTAGTGTCCATAGGCCAGTTTCATTGCTGCTTTGTTACTATGGTTCAGTATTAGGCAGCTGTCTTTCATCTACAGTACTGTATTCTTCTCAATTGCCCAAAGTCTACACAACTTCCTCACAGACTGACCTCCTTGAAACTGAAAATGTTACCATAAAAATCTAAGTGGAAAAGGATTGTAATTTGTGTTAATTTTTTAATATTTTAGGCATTTTTTATGTAACCACTGCAACTTTGCAACAGGTGATGTTTTGGATGGGTTACTGAAACAATTCCATTAAGTGAGTGGCTAGTGCGCTGGATAGCCTCTCAGAGAGATTACAGATCAGCTGCTGCTCAAGCATGGGACGGCTACGGTCATGAGTCATGACTGACCTGTAATATCAGTGACAAGAGGGTAAAGGTGCACACATATAATAAATGCAGACACATACATGCACTTTCTAGAAAACATTGTACCCTTGCATGCATTGACCTTAGTTATCAGTTATCATCGCCCCGTTTGTGTTATTTGACCATTTTTACGTATAAAAATTATTCCTGACTAAATTACGAAGTTATTCAGTTTGTTACCAATTTGACCAACATTAAAACTCTTCCAAATTTGCCTCCAATATTGCATAAAAAGCCTTCTATATTTTATTTTTTATTATGATTGGTGTTAATGGTATTTATTTAAAAAAATTTTAATGTGATCAATTTATTGGTGCACATGAACTTTGTTCCACCACTGTCTTTTTTATTATTGCAACACCAGTATAAAACATATCTAAAATGGGAGGAAAAATGAATATAATACAGAAAAATTGATATGTGAAATAACCAAGACTTTTTTAACTTGGGCAGGACATTGTATTTATAATGGAATCCATTGCTCATACTGTAACGCTAATGAATAAAATGGGTTTTTGGGGCTTCTATTTAAAGTTGAAGAACCTTTTTAGAATCAGTCTGTAGTTTTGTGGCACTAATTAACTTTTGCATACTTAAGGTTTTTACAACCTTTCTCTGTAAAAATCCTCTATTCAGGCAGCAGGTGCAGGAACATCACTGACCGAAGGGTATCTCATCCCACACAAAACTTAGCTTGACTGCTGAATGGAAACCCTTTATCTGAGAACCAGCCTATTCTCTGGGGTACTGCATGACAGCATAATTGGGTAATTGGTTTCTTGCACATGCATCATGCTGTTCAAATTGGGTTACATTCCCTCAGCTCCTGGTGGAAATATCAGAATCATCTAACAGGGCCAGACAGAAGGCAACACCTCCAGGCTGCTAGCACGTCTATGGGTGGGCTGGTGGATACAAAAGAGGATACAGAATTGGAGGTAATTAGGATCCAGTGCAGCTATTGAGAGGTGTCATACAATATATTAAGGGTCACATTTTGAGTGTATAACTTCGTGTTAGGTTTGACAAGATGATATGGCTCATAGATTTTCCAGTGTTCCATTGTTTTGAAATGTATCCTAGACTTTGATTAAGCTGAAAATGACATCACTTGTTACTGATTGATGTGCAATAGACACTACCCTCTCCAGTGTATGGAATTCACTAATACATTAACATTCATACAGTATTTAAAGTCATAGCTGGTCATGTGGCACAGATTTGACCTATTCTTTATGTCCTGGGTAATTTTATCTGTAGCAATGTATAATATGTTTAAGCTGAGCCAATCTCTTTCAAGCAAAATCCTACTAAGGTTATCTGGTGTTTGGCTTTCAATAAACCTACAATATCTGCATTTGAAATTTAATGGACTGCTGCAAGCTTCAAGAAAATAGAACATTTTGGTCATTTTAAAACTATGTTGACGTGCAGTATTTTACGGAAAAAATTGTGTACCTTCCAAAACTGATTACAGTTAATAGTCTAACAGTGATTTTCCAACATCTGATGCATTCATCTTATTTTTTTTATTTATTTATTTTTATTTTAGGAGCATCTTTCCTTGAAAAAATACATTATTGATGTTTTGACGGACAGCTCTGTTTCCTCTGAGAGCATGAAGGACGGAGAAGAGCGCCAGAAAGCAAGGAAGAAGGCGAAGAAGCTCCGAGCCAGAATGAACTCCAGGTAATAACATTGTCTTTTTCTCCATTTCTGTCAGTTGGTCTTTCTCTCTCTCCTTTTTCCCTCATCATCCCCTCACAATTGCTCTGGACGAAACTGTGCCAGGAGGTTTTTTTTTTTTTATGAGTGACAAGAAGATGGAAAGCAGATGTTATTTGCATCCTGGCTGTCTACAAGGTAACACTGATGAGCTTAATTTATGACCACTTTCTGTGATTGGGGAGCAAAGCTGCAAATCGATCCGTTGGTCCCCTGTAAAGAGCTTTTCTCCAAATTGCTGCCATGGCATTGCCAAATCTAAAGTCTCCTTTGGTGTACAAGATGTATGTTAAAGTATGTATGAGCCATGGCCATTTTTCTTCTCCTGAGTTATTGATTTTTAAATGACGTATCAAAGAAAATCAATAGTAATCAACAAATAGGAGGTGGCGTTGCTGCATGTCATAACCTGGACTTGAGCTCATTCTAACGTTCTGTCACATTAGGGAGGGAGGGGCATGAACGGAGAACCAATGTTGACAGTACTGACTGGAAGATGCTATTGATGCAGATTATTGGGAAGACTACTTCATAGGCAGGATATCATTAACACACAAGATGCACTTCAGTTCTTTTTAATATGCAATGTTGCAGTCTGTTGTGACAGATCATTGAATAAACTGGCTGAGCTACCCTAGCACTTTGAATTGGGCCAAAACACTGTTATATGGCTATATCCTATTGGTGTTACAGTGTAGCCTCAAAATAATTGTGGCTGTCTCAATAGCCTCCTAAAAATATGTCAGCTATGTATGCTGGCCTCTTTTTTTATTAATAAACTATTGCTATGAGAGTCACTATCAATTCACTACTACGAAACTGTATTTATTATTTATTAATTAATTTTATGGAGTGCATTTCTTCCTTTGTTATAACAGTGATGGACTGTGATTGTGTGGATCCAGGCAAACTTATTTCTCTCACTTCTTATAATTAACTTATGACCATAAGTGATATTTCTTTAGATAATTTATTGTTGTCATACTATTTAGAAGAGAGGATTAATTCTTCGGCTGACTAAGGAGACAATATAGACTTAAACACCAATATGTCTTGAGCGCTTTATTCTTTGTACTGCTGTTTTTGCCTTTGTGAGGCTCAGCGGTGCTGCGAAAGTGACAACATGATCTGCCTCTGTTCACCATCAGTCGCACAGCAGTCCCGCTGAGACCAGCACTCAAAGGCAGCAGGCCTTTAGAGGTCATAAATAACGCAGAGCCCCCCGTAAACATAAAGGTGAGCCACTTCACCGCTGGGTGGAAATGAACCGTTATACAGGAACAGAGTATGGTGTCCGTAAAAACGTGAGTGGTTCTCACAACAAGCCATCATGCGGCCCAGTTGTATCATAAAGTAGTGCGCACTTATTTTAGACACACATGTTTTTTGCAATTTAGCCTTTTTCAATAATAATTGTTTTTTGAAAGCAAGATAAGCTTGTGAGATTTCATTTCACTTGTACCTGTATGCTGGGGAGGAATTCTGAGTTCAGAAACCAAAGTTTCCACTTCTGACATGATGGAAGGTGCCTACTAGCTGTTGATGGTTGCTTGTGGCTCACTTAACAAGAAACAGAGTAGCCTGTGTGTTTTGGTGAGTGTGTGTGTTTGTGTGAATGTCAAACTCAGATGGTGGTGGTATAAATACACTCCTGCGTGGAAAGCATGGCCTTTACTTTTGTTTGTTTGTTTGTTTTGTTTTTACTTAGTTTGCTGCCCTGGATTAAGGAGAAGGGGGTTGTGCTTATAAATTTGAAATATGCTGCTGTAACAATGTGAAAATAAATCAAATAAAGAAAAAAAAAAATCTAAATCAGTGCAAAGGCAAGTTGTGTGAATCACACTGATTTGTTGACGTGTTATATAAATTTCCGGTTGGTTCTACCAGCTCTTTTACTCTCATTTCCTTTTTTAGATTTGTGTTTCATACGTTGTAGATGTGGTTTGTGTTTCTGCAACAATATGTACAAATGTCTGTTTAGATGAAATAGGGATATAATGCACAGTGTTTTTATAAAGTTCTTAAAGCCTTATGCTTTTCTCTTTCTCCCTTCTCGACATTCACTGGGATTTATTGCACATTTAACATGACTGTAATGAATAGCTCAGCAGTGGCTCCCCATTTAACCTGGTTAGGTATAAACCTGTCAGAGATTAATATTGTAATATTATGAATGACAAACAGGGAGGGGATAGTTTGTGCCCTTCTGAAAGCAACTCTGCCACCTTCATTTATCTTCCTCACATGACAGAAAGTGAGGGTATACAAAATGAATACTGAATAGTGACACTTTGCGTATCTTTGTTCACAACTTGCTCCGTTGACAGTGACTTTACAATCAAATTCGAACCATTAAAGCAATTATGTTGTTGTTTTTTTGTTGTTTTTAAAAAATAATAATTTATGCATTGTTTTTTAAAATGTATGCATTAGAAATTAAACACATTCATCTTTTCTAAATCTTGTAGCATACTTTTTGGGTGTTCCTTTGTGAGTTGTTTTTTTTTTCCCCCATCTTGTCCTTGTCTTTCAGTAAGGTCCGTTATCAGCTTCTGCCTAATGACTGCCCTTAAAAACAAGAGATTGTGAATAGTAGATCAAGCTTTGTGTTGCCCAGATATGGTGTCCTTAGACAAATCTATCAAGGTATTTCCAGAAAATGTCTGATTCCATCAGGATTGAGATTGATAACGGGAAAACTCAGATCAGTAGTTACTGATTATGTTTGGGAATGCTTGATTTGGGAGATAAATCAAAGACGCACAATTAGAAAGTTTGCATTTGTCAGAGTCTGGCTGTTTGGATAATGCTAGGGAGATATCGGACCCTGAGGAGGCAGCAGTTGTGTTGCTGCTTGCTTCTTCTTAAAATGATCCTTGTGAGTGAAATGGACAGCTTTTCAAAATATTAGGACAATTCAAAGCATTAAAGATGGTGGCTGAAATATCATCTGTACAGAGCCAGTGTTTGATTATTTTAACCTGTTACATGACAATTGGCTGACAGGCTTTGAACGGTCTTCTTATTTTCTTCAAACTTTGATCCATTTCTTCCTTTACTGACACTTTTTTCTAAGGTTTAAAATACTTCTTCTGTACTTTTGTCTGCAGGGCTAAGGAATATGAGACGTCAATGGAGGCAAAGACTCAGGTTCCCGATTCCCCATACAAGGCCAAGTGAGTGTGTCTTTTTTAATGATTGGAAGATTTAAATTTTTTGCATTTCTAATATTTTATTATTATTATTATTATTATTATTATTATTATTATTATAGAATTTAAACTAAAATAATTATTTGATAGTAAATTCTAATGAATCAGAAAGTCTTCCTGTGGATCAAAACAAAAAAGTATTAAAAATTCATATGAAAACTAGCATATCTACTTTTGAGAGGCTGTATTCTCTTAACTAATGTTTTAAGCAAATGAATGAAAACCTTTTGCTCCTTTATGTTCAGGTTGCAGCGTTTGGTGAAAGACCTGCTGAAGCAGCTGCAGGGCCAAGACAGTGGGCAGTGGGCCAACAATAAAGCACACGGTCTGGACAGAACTCTGGGAGAGATCTCCCGCATCTTAGAGAAACAGGTACAAGAGCAAATTAATTACACATATGCTGTCTAACATGGAATTTGATTAAATATATGAGCATTTTTCTTGGCTGTATTTTCTTTAATGTGAAAGTATTTTACAGTGGTTTGAACCTTAACAATATGCTAGCCTAAGATTTCAGTTTTGTGCAGCAGCATTCAGGCCATGCCAGTTCTTTTGGTATGTCTCTTTAATGATAAGTTGTGTGTTTTGCTGAGTCTCACAATCCAAATGTGGGGTATCACTTACTCCAAACCAACTTGCCTTTGGTTATTGGTTAATGAAGACCAGATTAACAGTGTTTTCACTGTCCACATGTTACCAATAGAGGAGCTTCCCAGCACGAGAGCAGCATTGTTTTGTGTCTATTTGGTTTACACTACTCAGATGTCACTAGTTTAGACAATGGTAAATTGGATTTCCAGATGAAATGCCATTGATGGAAAAGACTTTATTCTATAAAAGCAAGTAACTCGGTCTTTTAAAAAAAAAAAAACATTTCATACAGTTCTTCACAGAGATAAATTTAACATCATATTCATAACTCCAGAAGCTGAAACATCTGCCCCAGAAGCTTTTTTGCATGATGCATTTTTTTATTTTCTAATTTTTTGATATTTTAGTTATGTTTTAAATAGTAAAACACCCATCACTTTGAAACTGAGAGCAATTAAAACACCTGCCACCATCTTTATGAGGAGGAGAATATACAGCCTACTTCCTGTAACAAGGCATAAATTTCATGCCATGTTGTGGTTTGAGCTGTCATAACTGCCCACTGTGCATGCCTGTGGGCGTGAGGATAGAGAGATTATGGTGTCCCAACAGTAATGATGGGGACGGCTGGGGAGGCCATTACCAAATTTCCCCAGAGAGGCAAAAAAGAGGTTGCGGAGGTGGGTGGCACAGCGTCTTGTAAAGAAAGAGGAGGAGACCAGTGTGATGTGAGTAGCTCACAAGCTGTTACTACATGAGGACTCCTCCCCTCAGCTCCACGTGCTCCCAGTGGGAGGTCAGAGGTCAGTGGGCCACTGGAGATGTGCTCCATTCAACAGCGGCAGATCAAGGCTATGTCTGGGTGCTTTTCCTTTGTCTTTCACATCAGTTTAAAGGCTGTTTTTCTTTTCTTTTTCCCCCTGAAGTTTTACTTTCCTGCCTTCTTACGGAGATATTCACCCAAAGCCCAAAGTTGGGTAGAGTATGTTAGGCCAGTGAGGTAGCCTTGGGACCACTTCCCTCTCTAATCCTTTGACAAAGTCAAATAAATAGAGTCTCCATCAGCATGGCTGTCTGGCCCCAGAGTCACTTCAAGTCTGGGCCATTTAGATTATTTGACCTAACAAGCATCTCTCATGTCGTTGACTCACCTAGAGATTTGTTTTTCTCCCCCATATCTGATTCAGTCTCCACTTTCTCTACTAATTCCTTAGGCAACACCCTCCCCTCTCCTCCTCTCCTAGATTGCTGTTTGTGTCCCACCCCTCCCTCCTCCTTTGCTTTTGAGGCAACGTCTAGTCTCTGACCAGAGTACGTTTCTCCCTCTGTGGCCTCTAATGGTTTGTTTTTCTGTCAAACCTAATTGTTCTTTCTTTTTTTTTA
>JAOXYM010000010.1:22629065-22642239 GCA_028567055.1 Leptatherina wallacei | reverse complement strand
TCCTCTGACACACCAGGTCCCACCCATACAGTAGTTTTGTCTTTCTTTTCTGTATTTTGCGTGATTGAGAGGAGCAATTTTTCCAGTGTGCCGCTCGTTTCTCTTCACTGAACAACTGTTTTATTATTAAGCACATGTATTTATTTATTGCCCAAGTCCTTACCACTGCTTCCAACTAGAACTGGTCTAGAAAAGAGCAACATGTGTGACAGGTAGAGAGAACTATCAGGAATGTGGTGCTCTGAGAGCCAAAAACTGCAGACTGTATTTATATTTTCATTTGGTAAAGGGACTCATGGGAGTTGTGTCGGGGGACATGGGGAAAGGTGAAGGGCAGAGAGGCAGGTTAACAACATTTCTTACTTGGACATTTAAAAGTCTGACAGATCAACGGTGTCAGAACTTTAAGCCCATTTAGCTCAGTTTTAGGTATTTTCCACTTTTATAAGAAGCATAATCTTCTACACATGAATTAAAGGGGGACTGCATTTTTTGGTTTAAGAAAACGGTGTATGTTGTCGAGTAGCAAAAACAGATGATTTTTTTTTTACATTTTCTTTAAACAAAGCTCTTCAGACACAACGGTAAATATGTATCATGTTGTTCATGAATAAATAGTTTGTTTTTGTCATTTTTCAAAATGTTAGTTAACATGGTTAACTGATATAAATTTTCTTTAATAAAATTAATGCATCAAGCCAAATCATAATTGTGAGTGTTAAGTTCCAAGCTGTGCTGTTAAATTGATTGATTAAATGTTTTTAACATCCTTTTTTACATTTAACATATATTTTTTAAGTAGTTTGTATACAGAGTGTACAAAATTGAGATGGCATTGGTTTTTATCATAATAATAATAATAATATTAATGATAATGTAATTGTTTAATAATTATCATTGATAATAATAATAAAAATACAATTCTGGTTGAATAAAGTTAACTACTTTATATAAGACCTGTACTGTATATAACTGTCTCGGAGGGATATACAGGTAATTTGTTTTGGCTCAGTTTTGCTCAACTATACTCTTTCACATCAGCTGTTATCACAGGAAAAAATAGATGAACACATGTTACTCATAACATTAATAATTTATTTATTGTTTCTTCATTAAAACTGCAGAACCTTATAGTCTGTGACTAGCAAAACATATGATTACCTACTATTTTCTGGCTGGTGTGAAAAAGCCCCGTGTTGCAGTAGTTGTACGCTGTAATTTCTTTCTTTTTCATTTTTGTTTCTTCACCACAAGACAAATAGAGGGTGAAATGGTTTTGAGCTTGTTGGTGTGTTTGTTGTGACTGAAGGCTGTCTGTGGTTTCAGTCGCAGGTTTGATCTTGTGCCACTCTAGTCTTTCATTAATCTTGGTGATTTTTATAGAATAAACACAAGCTGTGAGTACAGAGTAAATATTGGAATGGATAATTCTGCAGTGGACTAAAACATATGCTGTTATGTTTTAGTAAACACACGTGTTTATACTTAGAAGCTTAGACTTGAAAATGTTTACTCAAGCAGCCTTGTTGCGGTTCGCAGTTGGTTAGCCCACTTTCTAACGCTGAGGGTCATCTGCCATACTGTGCTATTTGCATTTTTGTTTTAGAGAAGTGAAGCATTGACTTGGAAGTCACAGATTAAAGTAGAAGTCTGGTCTTAATGAAGTTTGCCATTTGTTGTCCATCTGGTTGTGGGATTGGACAACTGAGACTGTGCCCTCCTCTTTGCTTTAATTAAAGTGTCTGGTGGGAGGAGACTACAGTGAGCAATTTGCCTGGTCTGCTGTTCTGTGGACTCTGCTGCAGGAGTTACCAGCTGCCTGGGCCTTTCCATCAGCTGGAGTAACAATAGGCACCCTGGACAATAATTGGATAAGACTGCCCCTTGTTGTATAATTCAGTAGCTAATTGTTACTCATGTCTCAATGCTCTCCTTCATGTGGGTTCCTCTTTTCTTCTTTTTCACCCCCCTTTCATTTAGAGAAAATCTGTTTCCCCTCCTGTCATGTTGTTTTGTTATATTATCTACTGGGTTTGTGTTAGAGCTTAAAGGAACATTTCTGTATTTTTGGGAAACTATATATCGGAGACATATTTAGGCTGACAATGGGACAAATATTAGAGCAATCTAGTTACTTTGAGTCGGATATCACTGAATCCGTTTTCACACATTAATACTAGAAGTTTTCTGGAAAGAGTGCAAATGATTTGGTCTATACATTTTCCACAATTGTTTTTCATGTGTGTGTTTTACTGCAGAAGACTTTGGGAAGCGTCTGTTTAGAGAACACAGGAGGCAGAATGTGATGCAAAAGTTACATTGTTGAATTACATTGCAGTACGTTGAGAATATCAAATTGGGACTTCCTGCTGTTTTCATATCAGTACTGCATGTATCGAAACATTTGTTTTTCTTTTTTTTTTTTTTAAAAGGACAGTGCACATTATTCTACATTGTACATGTAAATGCGTGGGATTTAGCCAGAGCAAATTTTCATCCCTAGTCCCTTTTGTGGCAGAGTCAGCCAAAACAGCTCTCAGCACAAAGCAGCAGTGCAGAAGAACATATCTACAGAAGTGAGCGGAAAGGAGAATTTAACAGCAGTTCTCATCATCACACACCTCCTCGTTTGAACCCAGGCTGTAAATGCTCTGGAAGGTTTGCTGCATAATCTGGTTCAATTGAGTATCGGAGCAAGGGCCCTGTGACACTATGAACTCACACTGGATTACTCACCTGCCACTGAAAAATCCCTTACTCATCATAATTTGGTACAGAACGGCTTTTTGTACCAAAACATTTTACTTTGAGCTGTAAAGCTTTCAGGGGTTGACTTGGTTCTGGAACTCACCTCGAGGATCTGTTATTTCTGGCAGTTCCAGCAAATGCTATGTTTGAATGAGTTTGTCATTATTTACTTCACCTAATAAGTTATATGTAGCTTAAAAGAGATAGAATAAATATTTTTAAATAAAATCTCTACACATGCGTTACTTGCGCATTATAGTTCATCAGATAGCAGCAGATGAAATACATATGCTTCCGTGAACCTCCTGAGATTTATTATTAACTGCAAGACTGTAGAAATGATTGCAGAATTACTTTCTGGCCAAAGTTTAGTTTGCTTCAAGTGGGAACAACTATTTATTTTCTCTTGGTTCACTTTGTAAGCTGAGGTATCCTAAATGCATAGGGAGGAAACTGATAATCTTATCTTACACTGCGTGAGGCTGCAAATCAGTGCATTTCCCAAAGTGTTGAAGTATGTTTTCACTTTCTACTCGGGGTATAGGATATTTATTGTCGCTGTCTCAGGAATATAATTTGCAAATCCTCCTTGATCTTAAGGAAACAAAAACACTTGTTATATGCAAAGTCAGCATGCACATAAAAAGTCATTGTAATTACATATAAAAGTTATTTCTGTTATCCTGCGTTGGTTCTGCAGAAAGGATACATGATACTCATTCTGATAGCTTAGAAGCTCCCTTACACTGCACAGGAGGAAATCATCTCAACATCTCTATAATACTGTGGTCCATTTTTGTTTTTTTTTTGTGAACCTGAACACACATAGAACACTGAAATTTAGTATGTCTGGTAATTTGAAGCCAATGTCTTCACCTTCATTGTTCCTTCATCACAACAGATAAATCTGTCAGCAGAGCAAAAAAGGGACAAACAAGCAAGAAAGTCTCTGGTTTCAGGAGACAACAAGAGATATTTTTGCAGGAGACAACCAGGACTGGGGAAGTTCCAGTTACCTCCTTTAATACCACTTGATAAGCCGTAATGAAAGAGCTGCTTTTTTTTTTTTTCATTTAGCCTAGAAGCTTTTAGGTAGGTGTGTTGATGGGAGGGTTAGAAGAAGGTTTAAGCCAAGCTCAGTGATTGAGACCTAATTGATTAGACATGGAAACTTCTGGCAATTTACAAAGAGGAAGTTGCAATAAGGTCTTTAACTAACGCCGCTCTGACTCTTGAGACTGTCTTGGAGACATTTCTCATTATGTTGAAGGCAAAAGGTCTTTAGTGTGCTTAATTTTTTTTGTGTGTGTCAGACATACAAAAAGTGGACCGAACAATCATTTAAGGTCTAACACCGGAATTGAGGAGCTGTTACCTTAGCAGTAGGCATGAATGACAGATGAAGAGCTTATCTGTAATTTGGGAAAGCGCTTTTCTCTCAATGTGTTCAGGCTTGTTAGCAACTTCCCATCTGTGGAACAAAAGCACTATGAAGTGGATGGATTTTTGTGCTGTCACAGCACTGAGAAGATTGTAGCCTCATTAGGTAGAGGAGTGACCTGCAGTGTAACACAGCCCTCTGCAGTTTTGTGAGGGTGGCCCTCCATCAGCAGCTCTCTGCCAGTTCCTGTCTTCCTTTTAAACTCAGGCACAAACATGCCTGTACCCAGCGCTTGCTACTGGTTTGGTACATGCTGATGTATAACGCACTGTAGCAACAGCACCAAGTGACTGCCAGTTAGTGTGAATTAAAAAGGTTTAATATAGAAAACACTCCAAGTTCACATTAAGCATTTTGATGATTTCCTCTTGGCTTTCTGGAGTTATAGTGTAAATTTAAAGAAAATTTGCCATATATGATACCACATACCTTTTACAGTAAAACTTTGCAAACTACAATGTGTGACTCAGAAAAAGAACTAATAGCTGCACGGAAATTGCACCCAAACAGACGCAGAAAAGGATCTTTTGAGTTGGTCATTTAGCCACCAAAATCAGTTTGCTTCAGTTCCAAAGTGAGCGTGAAGTGTGACTCCACTGGTAGTGTGTGAGACTGGATAACTGTTTGTACAGATTTAATATATATGGATGCTGACAAAGTATGTGAAGTATTTTTTATTACAGATTTTTTGTTTTATCATCAAAATTGGTTTCAATGTCCTATGCTACTGGCATGCATGTATGTCTTTTTTTTTTCTTCTTGAAAGTTCTCCATTTGCCCTGTTCTTACACTGCTAGAATGGCATTTTCTCAGTTTCACTTAGTCTGTTGTCATCCGTTGAGACCACCCTGGTGCTACAGTAACTGGAGCCTGCAGACCATTTGCCTTAAACTGAAACTTGACTGTGGTGGGGCGGAGTCAGGCTGTGCACTTTTGAGATTAAACAGGAATACTTTAGGGATCACTTTGTTTCAGATTTCAATCCCTCGCCTCTGTAGGAGAGAGAAAGGTTCCCTCTCTGGTGAGACCCAAGTAATCCCCTGTCCACCGGCTGCTTGGTGTCCCCTGACTGTAGCTCTGATTCTCTCTCTCTGTGTCTTTGCTTCAACAGAACAATGCAGACCAAGTGGCCTTCCAAGTGGGCGGTGGCCTGTCTGCTTTGGAGCAAATTTTGCAGGTCATCACTGCTGCTTCTACACCCACTGCAGTCCCCCGTATTCCTCTCAAGTGAGTATCCTCACCACCCTGATTTTTTTCTTCTTTTTTTCTTTTTTCAATAATGAATTTTCAGTTTTACATTATAACATGATTACATAAACCCTTTCAAAGAGTTTTTTTTTGTTGTTGTTGTTGTTGTTTTCCTTTTTTGTTGCTTTTTCAACACAGTTTTGGTTGTGGGTTTATTTGACCTGACATGATCAAGTTTCTGTTTCAAGCCAGCAGGGTGAGCTGTCTCTTCAGCTTATGTTTCTCTTTAATTTTGGAAATACTGACCACTCTGCGTTCAGACCTGTGGAGTCATTATCACACTGACTAAATTTGATCTTGTTGAGAAGAAAGTCTAGTCATTGTCCATGTTGGGACAGCTATGCAGTCATTTTTCTGCTTATTAATGCTTTCAAACAGGAAATTATGCATTTCTAGGCCCATTCCATTTCTGTTTACCTACTCTAATATAGCAAAAGATTGAATTGCAGCCAGTCACTCTTCCCATTTTAATAAATGTTCCTTTACATGCTGTTGCTTCTTTTTTTTTTACATTATACATGTGGAAATGTCACAATCTGTTGTGCATATAAAAGATGACTTGCATTCTTCTGCACATTTCTGTTGTGACTGAAAATGGCACAAAATGATAAAGACACAAATGTATCTGTTATTTGAGTGACAGCAAACCTTAATCCCTGGGACAAAGGAAAACACATTTGTATTTCTCTTTGGCCACAAGCAAATATACTGGATATATTTTTAAATGATCCACACAGTTAAATGTTTGGCTTCTCTGCTGTGTCCCACTGTCACTGACTATTCTTTTACTGACATCGCTGCTTTGTTTCCTCTTCATGATTGTTTATGCAGTCGCATAAAGTGAGTTAATCCCCACAGAACCACTTTATCACTGTTTATAGTTGCTTCACCTCAATAAATACTCTAAAAATGTATTAATGTATAACCATGCTGCACTTCAAGGGATGGGAAGCGTTCCCATTTCTGTAATCAATTTGTGTTTGTTCTTTTCTCTCCAATCAGACAAAGCATATGTGTCCCATCTATCATTTCGAGTTCAGAGTATTTTTGACTTGTAGGTCTATCGTTTGCATGGCCTGCCAGTAGATAACCTCAGAGGGGCTGCTATGCTCGCGAGTGGGACTCTGTAATGGACTTGAATGGCCTTGTGTTCCCATTCATTAGCATTTACTGGTCTCTGAGTCTCTGCTAATGGATAAATGCTTCTTATATTTATAAGGCTTTTAAAGGGTATTGCATGTGTATTGATTTTTCTTCTTCTTCTTTTTTTCTTTTTTTTTCATAGTCTCTTTTTCAGCCATTTCAATCTGAGGGAATTTCAAACAGACTTCAATATTGGAAGAAATATAATCTCAAATGGAGAGACTTTCTTCCATCATAAAGTGTGGGTTTGCAGAGTTTGGATGCAGATCTGTGTGTGATGTGTTCACTTTAGTACACTTGATACCTCTTTGGCATAGGGATGCCTCCTTGCCATGCTGCAGAGAAGATTAGGCCCATGTGTTTCTCTCCTTTGCTTACTGTTAGGGAAACTCTGGAGTGAGGTATAGATAATAATAGATTTCATAATAAATTTTTACTCCATGTACAGTTCACTGTCGAGGAGTTTTAATGGAGTATGAGATTAACAATAGTTGCATCATGTAAATGAGCTGATTTTATTATATGGCTGCAATGGTTCAGAAATTCAGTTCACCTGCTTTCCCATCTGTTCATTTGTGTCGTTGATGCTGCTTGTTTGCAACTGTGTACGTAAACAAAGGCATTTTTATATTTTTATTAGTCCATGCATCATGTTCAGTAGTTGCAAATTTTTTCAATCTGGTCTTATCAGTTTCTTTACTGTTAAGAGCAGGAATAGTCACCGTGTACTCCTGTGTTAGTCAGGTCAATCCGGCTCATGACAAGATGCAACACAAGGACGCAGCCCGGCTGTCTGCTTATCACTATCTGTCATCTGGATTGCTGTGTGGCCTAATGGGCAGCTTTACTGACGCTAGCCCCAGAGTGCGCTACATTATCTGTTTACAGTGATGCTGCCGTATTGATCACCTCCTCCCACCAGATAAGCAGAGTGATTTACAAAAAAAGGCAGCTGCCGAGATGCTCCTGCCATATCTCTCCCCAGGGAGTCTGATTCCATCTTGTTACCATTACATTAATGAGCTAATTCCTCTGCGAGGCTCCGCTAATGTTCTGGTGTAGCCCTGTGGTCGCTTGAGTGTGTAGATCAGGGTTTATGCAGCTGCCTTCATTAACTTCAGCTGGAGAGATGACATCCTACAAAAGACACAAGAACATCCCAAATGTTTGCATGAACAACTGTATTAATGATCAGTTTTGTAATCTTACTCCGTTCGCATTATGTTAATTATTTTGCTTAGTTAATTATGTTCATGGTCATTTAGCTCATTTAACATAGTTCATTTTAATTAGTGGGGATCTAAATGGAAATCTTGTTTTTAATTGATTGTTTTGCTTTACAAGCTCTTACAAGTCCAAAGAGACGTTTTCTAAATAATCCAGAACCAGTTTGTAATAAAATACATTTATTTTTCATTTACTTTTAAAGTCTAAGAAAATCAGTAAACATCCAAATTTCGGACACTAGAGTCAGTTTTTGTATTTTCGATTAAATTTGATGATGACTGAGGAATTTCATTTTGTGGAAAGACTAATTATGAATCTATTGACTAATCAGCTTCTAATTGTTACAACTCTATTCTTAATTGTACTGTCATTTAAAAACAATTTGATTATCAGTTTGCATTTGAACCTATCTTTTCTAACAGCAGCATATTGAATTTTTTCGGCAATTTTTTCTGGATTTTTGGATGAAATGATTTTGTACCGTTTAAATTAAGCAGATTTGTCTGTATTCGACAAATCAATTGATTAATTCTGCTTTTGTTATCACAGAATTTTCTTTTCAGCCCATTTTTTGTTCTTTTGGTAAAAAACAAAACAAACAAAAAACTGCGAGAAAGATGAGAATAATATTTTTTCACATATTTGGACCTCAGATGTTTTTTCTTTCATCTTCAGTAGGGTTCACCTTTTGTCTCAGCAGAAGGTTTTATCTGCTCTGCATAAATTATGTTTAAAATAATTAAAAATTTCTTATTGACCTTCCTAAAAAAATTATCAGTGCACATTTTTAATTTCCAGTATTTTCTTACAAAGTAAGACAAAAGTAATACGGTAACAGATGAGCTCCAGCAAAACATGCATGTAAGTCCAATTTATACTTCCACCACTGTCTCACATGACCTGGTGCATCCTGTGAAATTAGACCTGCTACCTGTGGTTTTATTTCAGGATGTTTTCCACCATTTGTGAAAGTGCACATGAGTATGTGTGCGTGTGTTTGTGTGCACACTCATGTGAGTGGTACTGTGTGACGGCTCATCAGATTTCTTCTCTTTCATACCTGGCCAGTGTGGCACAACAGCCAGAGTAGATGTCTTGGAAGCACTCAGGGTATCAGGGAAATCAACAGCAGAATCAAATTAAATGTCATTTAGATAGCAATGAATGAAGGGATTGTTTGACAGCACAAGGAAATGGATTTGCTCCTCACCTTTTATTTTGGCTTAGGATTCTTTTTCTTCCCCTGTTTAAGAGGCTGGGGCTCAACCTGATCTGGAAGTTGGTCAGATTTCTTCAGCGCTGCTACCGTCAGGCTTGACTGCACACATAGGAAACGCACAGAAAAGGGCGAGGAATGTGAGACTCGGGTTGAGGAGCACAGATCTCAGGGTTGATAACTCCAGGCAGTGACAAAAAGCATAAAGAGCCTTTTACATGCTTGTTGTCCTGTTGTTAAAGGAACGAAGAGTTAGCCATTCACCATAATAAATGGACTGGAGTGAAAGACTGACACAATCTATAACCACACATATCAGTGCTGGGAAATGGTGTTTTCGGTTGTTAGCTCTGATTTAGTCACCCAGCCACTTAAGGATGTGTGATTTGGGTTTTTTCTTTCCTCCTAGGCAAATCTTTCACTTTGGAAAGAGTTTCTTATTCTTTTTAAACATTAGGTATTTTAAATGCAGAGTTCAGTTGTGTTCGTGCCTCCCCAAACAAATTTCCACCTTATCGTGTATAGGCCTGTGAGCTACCAAGGGATTGCCTCAGTTGGACAGGATCAGATGTGTGCCATTTCTTTACCTCTTGCCCTCATTTCTTTGTGGACCTGAAGATAATTACAGTCACAAAGGTATAACCTGTTGATGTAGGAGAGCACATTACATTGCCTAATTATTTGTATCTGGCTTTCACTCTTGATGTGGTTTATCAGCATTTAATCCCTCTGGCAAGTCCACCTTTTGAAACTTGTGACAATAGTTTTTGGCTTCTGTTTTCCTATAAAATTACCATAAAATAGATAATGGTTGTGGTCAGTTGTGACAATGGTAGTCTCTCTGTAAGGACAAATCCATAGAGGTGTGTGGGCGGAGGAATGTAGCCTGCTTAGATTGACTGGTACATGTCAATCCCCATAAAGTTTTTATGCAACATGAGAAAGAGCGGCATGGCACTTTAACAAATTGTTCCTCAAAATCTTTGACTAGAGCTGTCATTGAAGGGCCTTTTATATACTAAAATTCCCAGAGAGGTTGCACTATCAGGTGTCATGCTCATCAAGCTCAATTAGGTGGGAGGAAACCAAAGACCGATCACTGTGATGGTTCATTGTACAAGCTGGTGTAAGGGCATAACTCAAACATGCCTTTGACAGCCTCCTCATTTGTTCAGAGATGACCAAAGACAAGCCTGATTAGCCGTGTTACGAAGCAATTGCATGCACATTACATGTGAGCTTACGGCCCGATCTGTCATGCCAGACAGCATGTGATTTAATAAGGACAAGTTAGTTAGGTCAGGGACACAAAATTGAGCCATGCTTTGAATTCATTTGAAAAACATTTTTGTTTTTTTATAAATGTAAAGTTGTATTTTTACAATGCTTTGTCAACCTGTTTTCTTCAAAAACAAAATTTTTACTCTACTCTCAATTTATTTTTTTATGGTATTAATATTTGATAGTTTCATGTATATATGCACTGCATTTTCCCAAACTAAATAAACTTTATCTGCTTTATTTGACACTAGCTGGGATTCGGAGTTCTTCCCGTCACACAGTTTGAACTACAAATTTATTACTCCAAACTATTATGTCAGAAGGACAACTCTGTCAAAACCCAGTTCACTATGTGCTAAACATGAACAGAGCATTTTGTTATGCTCTAATCAAAAATCTGTAAAAGTTCAGCAAACCAACAGGTAAGATTTATGTTATCTTATAAGTCAAAGATTATTTTATTGCGAAGCTGTCAAATGGAAATTTCTGAGCACAAAATGCATGGAGATATGACACAATGTCTCCTTTTTCATTTTCATTCATACATTTTCTATACTGCTTAGTCCAATTCAGGGTCGCGGGGGCCTGGAGCCCATCCCAGCAATTAGCAGGCGATAGGGAGGGTACACCCTGTACAGGTCGTCAGTCTACATCACATTTAATTTTTAAGGAGTTTCAATCTTTTGTTGGCAGGAGTCAACATACATGAGGGCAAAAGGCTGAAGGATGTAAAAACAAAACAAAAAAAACTTTAAGCACTAGAATTGCAGGATTGTCTCTTGTGTATGTGGTCACTAAGCAACACCTTTCCTATTAAAACATAGAGCAATGTTAAGTTAGAAAAAGAGTTGTTTTGTAAACTCCTAGATCATGAACTAATTTCAGATTCCCTACAATCTACAAATTAAAATGTGTTTACATATAGTTATGAAGTAGATTAGGATCTCATTCATGTTTTTCCCCTTTTCTTGGAAGAACTATAAAATACTCCATGACACATACCATTAAAAGGAAAATTTGGCAAGTTGAGTCTCAGTGTAACCTGAATGCCTTTTGACCAACATGAACTTTATCTAGCCATTCTAAAACACTTCTTTAACAGTAATCAAGCCTGTCCTGCTTTGTCATTTAATCTCTGATAGATCACAGGATAACCGTACCATTGTACTAAACAAGTGTAAAATCTCAAATAACACAATGGTGACTTCAGGCACCCAAAGTAACTCTTGTCCTTTAGAGGAATGCGCATGGCTGCTATGACTGTTTTTCATAAGCATATAATTATATATTATTGTCGGAAGCATTTGAATAGTCATTTCTGTTTTTGCAGACACTTATCTGTATCTTACGGTCACTCAGAAATTAGAGCGTGTGAGAAACTGATGCGATAAGGTTTCACACATAACATTGCCTGGTTGGGTTCATGTTGTCAAGCCTCTGGTTTCACACATTCTTCCTTTTTGGTACATTTTACCATTCATTTAGTTTTTCTGCTATCTTCATTATTTGATAAAGTAACTGTCAATATATGTGTCATACAGGAGTGCAACGATTTGCAGGATTTTTTTGGTGATAGTTTTCTTCTCAGTGCATGATTATTGTTTTCAGGTGGGCAGATTTGAGCTTTCATGTTTGATTTAAAGGTTAGCCGATCAGTCAAAATGTCTCGCTTCTCACATTAACACCACATTCCTTGTCCTGACAGCTTTACTCTGCTATGTCAATAATGATACGCCAAAATGACTGCTCTCCTTGCTGCAAATGCAAAGCAAAGAGTAGTGGAGACTACCGAGAAGACTTTGGTGAGCCTTCACCTAATGCATTTAACTCTACTATGCCAGTATGGTTCAAGTAAAAACGCACAGCAGATGTGAAGGTTCGGTAGATATCAAAATGTTTACCAGTTGAAGTAAACATGGCCTACTTTAGCCGCTGGAGAGGGGGATTCCATTCTTCCAGTGAGCAGATAGGACACGCTATTCCTCCAATGGCTAAAATATACAGTTGTCAGAAAATATTAACTGATGAAACGGGGCGAGGGGGAGTAGCAGTCACAGCAGAATGATTGGTCAGTTATCTGAAGCATTAATCTTCTCTGGGGCTTGTTTTAGAGCAGACGAAATACAGAGGCATGCCGAGTGGCGCAGCGCTGGCTGCTGCCTGGGGCTGCCTGGCTGCTGGGAGGAGTTGCTGGGAGAAATTGTTTTATCTCTCCAGTGGAAATGTTACACCATCTCTGCCAAGATGGGACGGAGATTGCACTCAGCACCTCTGAAGGTGGCTTCGGAGGGGAGTCTCCACATTAAGTAGCTGATATGAGTGTTTTATTCCTCGAATCGGCTTCCTGCCTCTCCCTGTCAGTGAGATATACTTTTGACTAGGCGAAGACAAACTGCACCCTTAAGGAACCACAAATAGAGAAAAGTGTGTTTGGTTTCCTGATGCCTGCAGATAGTCTTGTCAGTGCCCAGGTCACATTTACATCCTAGTGGTAGTGTTTCTTAAAAGAATTGCAAGGGGAGAAGGAATATGCCCTGAGGTTTGTTTTATTTTAAACCTGGTATTAATAATGTTCTGTCATCTTTCTGTGTTAGATCTCTTTGTGCTGCTGTAGATGTCTACTATCTGGCTTGTTCCTGCTGCACCTTCAACTGCTCCTATGTGCTGTTTAGCAACAAGATAGTTCTCCTTGTGGACCTGCTGCTGCATCAGCTGACAGTAAGTTGTTGGATCCCAGAGTGTGTGTATGTATATGTATGTATGTGTGTGTGTGTATGTATGTGTATATATATATATATATATATATATATATATATATATATATATATATATATATT
Source organism: Leptatherina wallacei (assembly GCA_028567055.1). NCBI lineage: Eukaryota > Metazoa > Chordata > Actinopteri > Atheriniformes > Atherinidae > Leptatherina > Leptatherina wallacei. The sequence continues at coordinate 22,629,098 of JAOXYM010000010.1, read as the reverse complement.
GTGTGTGTGTGTGTGTAATATGAGAGTTGGTAT
>JAOXYM010000010.1:22603836-22620101 GCA_028567055.1 Leptatherina wallacei | reverse complement strand
TAGTTTTAGTTTTAGTTTTGTTGTTGTTTTTGTTGTTTGCTGACTTTGCATTTCCCATATCTTCCCTTTTAGTGCTCCTAGTATATTTGACAATAAGCGCCAAGACCCAACCGGCCTGACGGCCCTTCTGCAGTCCACTGACCTGGTGGGAGTGGTGCACACCCTGTATTGTATCCTGCTGCACAGTTTCTCTCCAGAGTCGTCTTCTCAGAGTCAGGAGCCCTACAGCCCTGGGGTCATCCAGGTGGCTTTGCAGGGCATCCGCTTCCTCAACAGTTTTGCCCTTCTTGACCTATCTGCCTTCCAGGTATGTAGAAAATACATTTTGTTTTCACTTTTAACATGTATGATGCTTGTCTGAGCATCAGAGAATTACTGTATTAGACATATTTTATTGAATGATATTTTCAGTTAAGTGGTTTATACATTGGTATTTACAAAGTTATCTGAAATAGCAGGCTGTCACAAAATCACCCAAAAAACTTTAATTATCCTCTCTGAGTTTAACAGACCTGTTTTTTATGAGCAGATAAATGTACGTTTAATGTATGTTCCTTTGTTAAGAGCCATTAGAAGAGGAGTTGTTTTCCTCGTGACTAAGCTGACCTGTGGACAAACACAGGTGCCCTTTGACCTCAGGTCATTTTTTGGGGGGTTGAATAGAGCCCAGTGGGTAAGCAGTTCGGATGGAACACAAGTGATTATCACTGTATGCGGGGTAATACATTACCCAACTCGAGGAGAGGGCGACAGCTTCACTGTGCTAAGTCACCACATAGACTGAAAGCCATAGAAGCAAGCCAGAATGCTGTTAATTATTTTAATGCCTTGGGGTAATTACTTTGAAGCAGCTTCCTGTCACTGACCCGCCATATTCAGGCAACTCAAAACAGCTGGAAATGAAAGCGTTTCACTGCCGGAGTTTTATGAACATTTTAAATTATATTTCTTTTTTTAGCTGAGAGTTGTAATCACCTTGTGTTTCACATTACTCCACTGCAACAGCTAATTCACATTTGCAGCAGTTGGTTGATCAAAATTCAGGCCATGAACTTGCTCTTCTGCCGCATCAGCTCCACAAAATGTGTTTGGACTGGAATTTCAAAAGTCCTCTGCAGCATAATTGACTGCCCATATGTGATTTTGAAAGATCGCTGATTTGTTGCAGCTATAAAATCCAAATAAGTGAAAACAATTCTTTTGTTGCGCAGCTTTTCAAAAAAAACTTTTTAAACTGAGGTTTTTTTTATGCAGATTTATTGACTTGTTTTTTAATTGAAGCAAATTATGTAGATGGATAAAACACTCATTGATGAGAAAATAAAGCACATTGTTTAGCTGTGAGCCCAGAAATCATCATTTGGCTCCTCAGGTATTGTGTTTATGGATGTTAAAACACTAACACACCCAAACTTCCAGTGCAAATTGCTATGATCTTATGGTGCTATGTCACACTGACATGTTTAATAAATACTGTCTTTGAGCTCCTCCTAGCATCTCACTTCTAAGTAGAATTGGGTTGTTTTATGGTTGGACTACCTTTGATTTGTTTATGCACTTACACCATGTACGTTTCCACCAACTAAACATATAACCTTTTATTGCTTTGCATCGTTTTGTTGAGATCTGTAATCACAATCTTGCACGATTTATGTTCAAATGACTGTGACTACACACTGACGTGGTTTGTCTGTGTCTGTCCAGTCTGTTCTAGGAGCTGAGGGCCTGTCTTTAGCTTTCCGACACATTACCAGCTCCTTGCTCTGGTACTGTACCCAGCATTCCTCTGAAGAGCTGCTGCATGAGGTCATCATCTGTGTGGGATACTTTACTGTTAACCATCCCGACAACCAGGTGAACTAACTACACTGACATAAAAATTACTTAAATGTTTCAGTTTAACAAATAAAACTGGTCTAAACATGATTTTATTACTGGAAAGAATTAATTGTTTTTTAGCAACAAGGGTTTAAAAGCACTTTTTAAAAAAAATGATGTGACACTTGAAACACTTCAAAGCTAAAAGAGAACAAATGGGTGATTTTACCCCTTAAGTAAATGTCTAGGGTTTCAGTTATTGTAAGTTTATCCATAAGTGATTTTTCTTTATCATGTTATTGTTTTTTTTTAATCAGCGGAATAGATATCAGTTGTGGCATTTTGTTTCAAATTTGCTTAAAATTTTCTTTAATCTGTTCATTAAATTCTGTTTAGCCATCGTTTCATTAGTGTTTTGACTTGTTTAAAGTTGTCTATTAAGTGAGAAGAGCCCAGTGATATCATCTTACTATTGTTCTTCTCATGTATTATTTGTCAGAAAAAGGGTGTAGTTTTGTAATTGTAACAAAAAGCACGTGTTTAAAGATTAATGCCTTGGCACCTTTTTGCTTTCGGCCGGTGTGTTGTCCTTTGTCCCTCAGAGTGAGTCATTGTTCCCCCCTGGTAAAGCAGGGCAGTGTGCTTGCCCCTTTCTTACATCTACTTAGGGGGCTCTGTGGAAGTGAGCAGGATGTGATGGAGCAGACCTGGCTGCTGTGTAGCTGGCTGTCATGCATGGCCCGTCTACCGGGCCCCTGATTAGCCATGCTACAGTTGGCTGGGCTTTGAGTAAGCTAAGCCTGACCCACACGAGCAGCAGCCACAGCTTCAAGTCAGTGATATCCCGTTTTATGCCCACACGGTCACAGTCAAACCCGACACAACAATTTATGGGCTTCATGCTGATTCTAATTTGCTAATTTTTTTTATTTCTAATTAAAGATGCCTCCTCCTGTCTGTGCCACTACAGCTCTCCTCTGTGCTACTATCCAATTTAATTATTTTGTTCTGCACAATTAGCATTTGTTGGTCATTGCAGATCCAATTAGCTTATTATAGAGAATAATTGAGTAAGAGCTGATTAAATCAAGGCTGTGACAAACTATTCATTGTGCTACACCCACTGCTTCGATTGCAGAGCAGCTATGCAAATATAGCATTTGAATGTTGCTGATTTGATGAAAAATCTGTCGCTCATTAAACAACAACAAACTAAAAACCCTTCTCACCTTACTTTTGGATTTAAAAAAATATGTATATTTGAGTAAAGATTGTCAGGAAACAAGATCCCACACAACTTCACGTAGTTGATCTTTGCCAGTGGTCCAGTTCCTGGAACGCATCCATTCAGTCCTGCACCGAGATGAATGGCGTCAAGGAGAATATTTAGAGCAGCTTGAGCTTTTCTTAAGCTAATGTAAGCATTGGCAGGACACAAAAGCGGCCCAACCCGAGGCCTGTGCGGTCGCAAAGACTGCTGATTCACTGACGGCACACCAGCTTTTGTTTATATATATATATGCTTTAGAAATAAAGCTGCTCATAAAAAGCAGAACTTTGAAGCAGCTCTACACGTGTGATGTATTCCCTCTGCTCTGGGTACATGAATAATTCACCTTGTCACACACAAAAAAAAACCATTGGGAGAGTGACATATGTATGCTTGTGTGTTTTTATAAGTGCATCTGTGCTTATGGGGGCCACTGAGCCATGTAGCCATATGTTTCTTTGTCTGTTAAGTGCGTCTGTAGAGACCTTCTGACCAACAAACAAAACAAATTAAATCTATTTCATCACTGACATGTAAGTGTACTTCCTTTTTCCCTTCTGAAGAGAGATCTGCCAGTAATCTCCTTGTCTTTAACTACAGCGATTCACTCATGATTCATCCAGTGATGATTTGTTGGATGATATAGCCGACGGGACTATAATTGTAAACTGGTGACATGTTAACCCACTTGATTCCTGCTTGCTTTTTCAGAAGACACCAGCAATTTTGGAGTGTGGAAATGTTAAAGAAAACATGAGTGTTTTTTTGGTACATGGAAAATGGCCACACACGCAAGCAGAATGAGCTTCACAAAGGCTTTTATGTCTGTAAAACAAATAGATGTAGGTCTAATTTCATGTTGTGTACAGATGTTTTTATGCAGCGGCATTGGTTTCCTTGCAACGGGAATCCTGGAATCACCTGACTCCTTTGTACTAATAATACATAAACTGTTTTCTTTATATCAGTAACCATCCCACGAGCAATGGATTGTCTATATACAGAACATCCCAAACACACATCTCAAGGGTTCAGCCTTATCTGTGGGGTCAGTCCTCTTCTTCCCATTCTCTCCCAGGGCGTTTCCTCCACCCTACAGGCCCAAGCCAAGCTTTAGACCTGTAATTCCTGTTAACCTGATGTTGAAACTCTTCCTTCAGCAGTCCATTACAGCCAAGACAACCAAGCCCTCACTGCCTGCAGGGTAAGTGCAGCTCGTGCAGACCACTGGGAGCCAGCAGTGGGGAATACACACACTGCATCACCCAGCAGAGTAAACAGAGGCAGAGAAACACTGACATACACACTCCACTAACTGGCAAGAGAGTGCCTGATTGTTAGCTTGGTAGGTGATTTACACTCTGCTTCAAGGGTGAACACAGGTCCAACTGACTTTAAGTGAAGCAGAGAACATTTTTATCCTTGCAAACCCTTCAGTGAGGAGTTTCCATTTGTCTCTGACTGTCACCAGGTTAGTTTCAGAGCAGAGTTATCAGCAGCTGAATCTGAGATGAACTGACTGCATCAGTTCATAGAGATGAGTGAAGAGTTATTAGGTTGTATTGTGTAAACAGAAGGTTTCATGGCATTTTAAAAGTACCGACAATCACCTTAAACATGAAGTTGGTGTGACTTTGTCAATGTCTGCATTCAATAGCGTCCAATTGTTCAAAGGCGGTTTACACAGCATCCTGTTCTCGTCTGAAGAAGCCATCGTAGAAGTCATAAAAAAGCACTAAATGCTTATTTGACCAACTTTGTTTTGTGCTGTCCTCTGTGCTGCTTGTCTTATCAGTAAAGGCCTTCCGCTGGATCTGGTTTATATTGGGGATCCAAGTGTCAGATATATGGCCCTACTCCAGCCCTGGTTCCTCCAAGGGTGTTTGGGCTGTCTAGACAAAATAATGCCTAAAAATACCTCTACGCATTAAAAAAACTCAGCTTTACATTTCTGTGATTACTTTTTCCCCAGGTAGGAACCGATAATACCACTTAAATGTGTCTTATTGCAAGGATGAATGATAACTGTCTTTTCACCATGCCATTTCTTAAATCTGCCCTAGCTATGGTTTGTGCCTCTACTCCAAGTTTTTCTGGGAATTCATTTGTTTCAGAACGTTAATTTTACACACTCTTTGTCTTTATTGTGGACAACGAGGAAGTTATGTAATGGAACCGCCATAAAGCTGTTCAAAAAAGCCAGGTCTCTGAAGTTAAGAAAGAACAGAGCAACCATGACACTTGAGTTTGACCAGGGTCTGTTATATGCAGACCAGATGAACAGATTCAGATGCTAGATGTGAGTTTTATGACATGGAGCTCTAAGCTGCAGATTCCTCCGCGGAGCTGATAGAAGTTACGCTACAGCTCGGTCTCTATTTGGAAGCCGTTTCAGATTTGTGTTGCTCTTCAACTGGCAGAAGCCAGGAAAGTTTGCAGACGACTCTCCATCTACCTCCAGACTCTCGCTGCCACCAGCTTTTGTTTTATGTCTCTCTGCGTCAGGCACTTCAGGGTGGACAATTTATTTAAGCAGCTGAAGATGGAATGAAGATGCATGGTAGAGGATTATGAGATCGCTGGGATGATTTGTGGGTTGGATCACCTCAAAGCTCCACCTCAAACACCAGCTACTTTCTGCGGTGTTAAATTATGTTGCTTAAATGCTCTGGATTAAAATGCAAGAAAGGGATTGTTAAGCTTTTGCAGAATTGTAGTTTAGATTTTTTTTTTTTTTATGTATTTAGCTGTATGAATGTATGCATTCCCATTGCTCAAATGATCTAAGGGAAGCATTTCAGCAAGCAAAGTAAAATTATGAGAATGTAGGATTTAGAGGGGGAAAAAGTAGCAAGGAAATGCTTAAACTACATGCTCTGAAAAAAAGCAGCCCACCATTTGAAAACTTCCAGAGTCTGCCTTTTCTCCCCTCCTTCAGTGGATAGGTTTGTCCGAATCCAAAATTCTTTTATTTAAAAAAAAAAAAAAAAAAGATTACTGAGTGAAGCTGTCAGGATTTTTTTCTTTCACTATTAGACATATTTCATGTTTGTTTTACAGACTTGTCTTCTGTTTGGTAGTGCGCTGAATAAAACCCACACCAGGCTGAAATGATTAGTATCTTCCCCCCTCTTCAATAATTAACACATCTCAGGTTTGATAAATCTGCTGCTCTTCACAATCTCAAGTATTTGTAAAGCATTTCAGTTCCGACTGTTTGACCTGTCCATGTGGATTTTTTTTTCTTTTTTTTTTAAACAAATGAAGATCGGAAATGAAACTGTTTTGTGTCCTTTTGAACTTCGCTGTAGAGGGCAGCTCTGAGAGGCTTCACCTTGAACCGATAAAAGCAGTGACTTATCGCTTTGTTTATCCTGCTGCTCAAACTTGGAGTGCATTATCAAAGGGGGAGCCAATGGAAGCATATTAGAGTGTGTATTGTTAAAATCTTGTAAATCTTGAGAATTTATGTCACTGTGACTTTGGGACCTCACCTCAACCTTCTGGTTTCCATTGAGGTTGAGCCAGCAGTCCTGCAGTCTGTACCTGTAAAGCAGGGCGGCCAGGATTTAACATTCTGACCTTCTGGCTCTCAGACGTTTGCTGATATTCCTCTCAAGCTCAGGGGAGGTGACCCCAGCATCATGCTGGGACCCCCTCTCTTGCAGCCCCTTGTCTAATCAAATGAGGCTGGGAGTTATTTGGTTTTAATGCTGGTGGCCCGGATATGATTGTGCATGATTGAGGAGGGTGAGAATAACGCTAATGGTATTGCTCGTTTCTCAAAGAGGGGGTGGGGATGTTGTGGGTAAATTCCCCTTAATTTCACTCTTCCCGACTCAACTCCTTCATTCCCCGGCAAAAGCTCTCTCAACCTGGGCTTCAATCCTGAACCTACTCTGTGCTTGAGCGAGAGATTAACACAAAACCTGAAAGTGAAGTTCAACTCACATATCTCATTTTCCCTCTGTTCGAGCTCCACTGTTGTCGTTTTGCAACAAAACATCCAATCATTGTGTTTTACAGCCTGTAATTGTATAGTGGGAGGCTCTGCCCCCCAGGTCTCCTCCTAATGGCTGTTTGTGTGTTGTTTTAGTGGCAGATTTACATGTGGGAGGGGCACAGAGTGGTGATTTACAACCAGCGGTGCCACCGACAGGCTTAGTGACTGACTGGCCCTGCTTGCTGTGTGTTCCCAGGTGATAGTGCAGTCTGGCCGCCAGCCCAGTGTTCTGCAGAAACTGTGTCAGCTGCCCTTCCAGTACTTCAGCCACCCACGCCTCATCAGAGTGCTGTTTCCATCCCTCATCTCGGCCTGCTACAACAACTCTCAGAACAAGGTCATCCTGCAGCAGGAGATGAGCTGCGTGCTGCTGGCCACATTCATTCAGGTAAACGGGGAAACATGCGTTATTGAAGAAGGTCGAGATCAGAAAGTGTGTGCTGGTTTTTGTTTTTGTTTTGTTTTGTCTTGAATGTGGAAAAAATTCAATGCTTTCTGACCTCCAGAATTTAATGCATTGATGAAATATCCTAATTGAGTCAATTTTACACATATTACACAAGTTAATCACATGACCTGGGCATTAGCTAATTGATAGGTGCTCATCTGGGCTGCCGGCGAATCTGTATCAGGCAGGGTTTTACAAAGATAAATGGATTCCTTCATGGTGGATTTACCTGCCACTGGTTCAACCCCCAGTAAACAACTCGTCTCCTTCATCTTCCTCTGACAACAAGCCCCCCTCGCCACCCTGCAACCACCACTGTTTAGACACCGATTAACTTCCATTGAAAGGGAGACGAGCTATTGTCATTTCTTTCAAACAAAGCAATAATGCATGGCGTCTTGCCCCGCTGCCCTCATCTGGGTTAAGCTCAGGAACATTCCTTTGAGTGGAGCAAGTTAATCCTGGATAGTTCTGTTTGCTGAGTAAATCATGGTGAGAAGCGTTAAATTTTGCGCCAACTTTTTGCTCCAGGCCCTGTGTTGCATAATTAGGCCGAGACAAATGAAACGTACAGATATGATTAATGATGCATACAGCTGTATTAAGCTATGTAGTATGGCCTAAAGCTTTTCATCATTCCTCCTAGGACTGTGCCGGAGTCGAGAAGGATTCAGACAATAAAAAAAGCAGAATGGGTAAGCTAAACTGATGCACTTACTGTTGTCAAAAACAAGTTTAAACTCCCCTGTGAAGATGTTTCAATTTGTTTTGTAAGGATTGTAGATTTTCATCGGACACTTTGTAAAATTTTGTTATCCTTTGTTATCTCTTCAGTTTCCCAGTGGCTCCTGGATTACAGTGAATTGTCCAACCGCTTCCCAAGTGATCAGTGGGATTCAGCCCTGCAGTTTTTTTTTCAGAAGCAGGAAGAGTGATGGAGTTGCCCACTTTCCGCAGAATTAAAAAGCACATTATTGCCAGTATAAGACACTAGGAGATGTAGTTTGTTTTTGTTTTTCAAATTATTATTGTTATGATTATAACTTTTTAGTTGGTGACTTGGTCTGAAGATGTTCTTCAGACTTTTTCCAGATGTAAATGGTCAAGCCTTATTATATGTTGTTGCATCTCTTTTGATTTCATGGAAATCACATAGATGCTTAAGAAGAATTTGCACATGTCTTATATGTTCATTGTGTTTACCGTCTGAATAAACTATTTGCATCCAGTTGTTCCTGTTGTACTGTAGACAGAAATGGTTACATTTTAAAAGTGGCAATAATCTAACCTGTAACATTTACTGAGTGTTATCGTTTGCCAAACATGTTAATCAGTTCTGTTTGTGTTCATTGACTGTGTTTAGCTAGTTGTTTTGAATGTGAATGACTAGAAGGCTACCTCTAGTCACTATCCTGCCAAGTACAAGTTCAGTTGCAGATATATTTTGCAAATTCACGTCTTTTCTGTCTTTCTGTTCTCTTGTTACGAGCAACTTCAAAATTTATATAATTTATTGAGTTATTTACCTTCATATTGTTCAATAAAATACTTATGAATATGTGATGTTGTCCCTCAGTTTTATTCTGTGCACTGTGCACGTTTGAATTGGCATCTACTTTATCACAACCGTTTTTCCTCACATGTCGTCATGGCGAGTTCCACATCAAATTTAATAGTGGTAATTTGTTCCTGTTGTCACCAGTATGACTGATGGTTAATTGTAATTTCAAAGAAAAAGAAAAAATATATACTTGAGTGAGCTGAAGATTTATGCCCATGTTGAAGTCTGATACTTTTTAGATTAAACATTTGGTGCCTTTTTCTTTTCTTTTTTAAAAACATATTTTCATTTGAACAACTTCAGTGTGTAGCCTAGCTGTTGGAAGGAAACCACAAAGTGAAGGAAAATAAAACTGCCCTTTTCATTATCAACAAACTACTTGAGTTATCTCCCATCTTCAGTTTCTGTTTTACATCATATTAATGTTGAAATCTGGGGCCTGTTACATGTTTTAAGTCAGATATTTACTATTTTAGGGGGGGTATTTCCAAATTATTATTTTTCTAGAGTGGTGGTCATGTGAAATATCGTTCAAAGCTCTAATATTTTCCTATAGTTTTAATTGTGCTGCTGCTTTTGCAATCTTGACCAGATTTGGGGATATCTAGCCAGGTTTTCAGGTCCTCACGGGATTTTTCATTTCAATGAGGCTCCACTTCCTTCACTGATAAAAGCCGATCCTTCCCAACAAATTGTTTAGGTGTAGTGTGTCAGTCCCGGCTTGACCTGTATGCTCTCTTGTCCAGCGGCGATTTGTCGCTCAAGATTCCTACTGGAATGAAAATAAACTCAAGACGCGCCATGATGCGTCCGCAGGCAGGGACTCCACTCAGCCCTGCACCACTGTTGCTGCACGTTTTGTTGTGGGTCCACTCAGTGTATCCTTTGCAGGTGATCCCAGATGTAGATAAAGAGCCGCCGCTGCCTGTCCTCTGTCTGTCTAGACTTGTAGCCCCAACCGCGAGCTTCGGGTTCGAGTATTGCATTATGGCATTTTGTCTAAATAAGGCCCGTTTTATCGTTTTATCACTTGAACAACGTCACGCGAAGTTTGCTTTAAATCAATGAGGGTTGTAATAATAGAAATAAGAGCTAATGTCAACATTCAAAACCCTAGGACACACAAGCAAGCGAATCGAACTGCAGCAGCCTATTGTGTCTGATTCAGTGACCCCTAACGCACGGGGCAAATGCTTAATAATATCTTGTCAGCAATCAGATAGTGATCCACTTGGCTCAGAAACTGAGAAAGGATAAATATATAAGCAGATCACACTGCAGTCTGTCAAAAATGAACAAACTGCCACAGAGTTGGGAAACTCATTTGTAAAACTTTAAAAAAAAAACTAAAAAAAAAACATAAAATGAAAACCTTGGATTTCGGATTGCCTAAGGTGTATTTTGGGTAGCTATTTATTTTCATGATATTTTTTGCTTCTCATTTGTCATTACAGAATGAAACTGTCTCAGCTCTGATCTACAATTTAAACAGAATTTCACGCGTGGGCAGATTATTTTTTGCCAACTATGCTCGTTAAAAACCTGAAGATTTATGGAACAAATGGATTATTCATGCAATAATCAACCGTTTTTATTGATTGGATCAGCTATGTCTGTCTTCGTAATAAATAACAATAACTTATATTTTTGGGAGAAAACGCGAACATTGCGCATCTCTCATGTGTTCCAATAATTTACAAGAGTCGATAATGAGACTTACAGATCATGCACATCTACACAGGTTGTATTTTCCTGACAAACAAACTGCATCCATTGACGTTCAGACGTCCAGCACAGGCTCACGTGTTTCAGTCTTATCATACATTCCCATGATGTCCAGATCAGGTATTGGCAAAGTTGTTCTCTATAGCTAGAGGCCCGTTGTGTCCATCTGCAGCTGTGTATCCATCGCAGTTAGATACAATGCCTTAGATGTACAGGGAGCAGTCAGACCCCTCGTAATGCAGGCAGGACCCGAGTGTATCCAGCAGTGTAATCCATCCTGGTTGCTTATTCTTTAGTGTCGATCGAATGTCAGCGGGGTCTTTGCATCCTGTGGATGATGATGTGGGTCATCGGGGCCTCCAGCTGACCCTGCTGTCCTCACGTGTCGACGGGACTCGGTACCATACTGTTCGGTGTGTCCGGCAACTGCGACGACAAGGAGGTAACATCGCTGCCGGAGGAGTTGCCCATAGAGCCAGACTCAGAGAAGGACACCTGCAAGCCAAACATGGAGGGTCTGTTTGCTTATCTCATTTCAAACAATGTGGTCTTTGTTTGGTCACAGACAGTTTCTAACAAACTTTAGTTGAAGAGATTTCAGGACGTGTGAATATGAGTGAGGGCCAAATTTCAGTAGCCATTTCTTCTATAAAGAATAAATAATAGCTACTAGAAAAAAAAAACGTCATCATTGCTGTTATCACCACTTTATCAGGTGGAGGTCTACACATTCTGAGCGGTCAGGTTGGCATAAAAACACTTTTTTTTTTTTTTTTTTTTTAGCTGACTTTGTGATTACACAATTAGATAAATAACCACAACATTATCACCAGTAGGCTAATTAACTACCAGTCATTTTAATCATGGACACATTTCTTATTCTAATAGCACCATAATTTTCTTTCAGCAAGACCTAACTGTGAAGTGAAGTTATAGTAGGCTACCAGTTGTTGGAAGGCAGGCTGGTCCAGATCGGTCTGCAGGGCAAAGTCGCTGAGAGTTTTCCACGGAGGTTGGTAGGTTTGAACCTCCACAGGATTCCCCTGCACGGTGTTGTCGTGCCGGATGGGACTCCCTGCCACCAGGGGTGTGCCTGTCAGGCCCTGTAGATTCTAAGGGAGGAATAAAAAACACTCAGTTTGTTGGACTGGGAGGAGAGTCACTGCAAGGTTGAAGATACTGTCCCTTATATCCACGCAACCCCATATTACGCATGTACCCTAATTTATCTATTTATTTTTAACCAAAACCAAAAAGAAAACGGGAAGAATTTTAAAATTATTAGTGAAAAGATGGTGGCTGCAGTTTAGGTAAAACTGGACTGATCGTTCAGTTTGCGTGTTTTATTTCTAATTTATGTGGAAATAAATCATAATAGGCTATATGAAATATTATTTTCAGAAATGGTCTAAAACCTCATTGCAAAAGGTTTATGCTTCATTCAATATTTCTATGTTCTGTCATGATTAAGTTGAACTTAAAATGTGTAATACCATTTTATGCATTTAATATAACTTTTATGCCTTCGTGTTGTGCTATCTACTTATTCTTATTTGCACTCATATTCTTACCTTACTTACTTTATCATAATATTCATGCTGTCTTAACTATTTGCTGTATCCGGATCCCAGTACAGAATTTCTTACATTTTATATGACATGTGTGGCATGACAATAAAGTTCTTGAATTTTCCTCTAAGCACACACACACACACACATATATATATATATATATATATATATATATATATATATGCCTAATAATTTTTACCCCACTTATTCTCCCAAAAGTATGAAAAACCTTGCATAACCAACTGTTCACAAAGTTAATCATTTAAAAAAAAATTAAACTGGGGCAGTAAGACACTGAAAACAGAAGAGCTGATATTGACTCTCACTCGTGCCATGGGGAATGAGTGGACAACTAGAATATCAAATGTTTGTCATTACACAGCTTAATTAAGACCTGATCACTCACGGTTTTATCGCTGTGTTGCTGCTGTTGAAGTTGCTTAATCAGTATGGACTTCTTCTTATCTTTGCAGCGCTTGTTCTGGAACCAGACGCGGATCACCCTGGGGCTGAGCCCGGTCATCTCCACCAGCTGCTCCTTCATCAGAGCGTCCGGTCTCGGGTTGGCGTTGTAGCAGGTCCGCAGGGTGTGGAGCTGCTTCTCGTTCAGCACCGTCCGGACACGGGTGGTCTTCTCAGACTGCTTGTGGACGTGGTTCCGGTGATGAGGAGGGTGCCGGACCGAAATTGGGTCTAAAGAGAGAGACATTAAAAAAAAAATTCAAACATAAGTTTTCCTTCAGAATTAGCCTATAAAAGACGAATTATTGTTAAATGTTGGTCTGTTAGATAATTAAATGATTTCTAAATCAAAATGTATTTTAGACCCAAATAATAATAATAATAATAATAATAATAATAATAATAATAATAATAATAATAATAATAATAATAATAATAATAATAACAATGATAACCTGGGCCTATTTGGAGGATTTTTATCTATCTATTTTTAATCAAGTAAATAATAATCATCTCACCTGAGATGTGCAGCGGTCTGGTGTTGATGTTCCCCGGGCTGAGTGGGCTCGCTGAAGAGGCCCGTTCTACCAGCAAGCCGTGATCAGCCCGACACAACAGCTCATCATCCCGCAGGGAGAATTCGTCCCCCGGCAGGAGGTGTCGACTGCACACCGAGCACCGAAAACACTCCATGTGATACACATTGTCCCGGGCTCTCATCACCAGGTCGCTGCTGCAGAAGCCCATGTTACACTTTGCACATTTGATGCCAAACAACCTGAGAAGGAGATTACTTGGTATCATGTACCTATTGTAATGTAATGGTATCATGCACAAGCTGATAGCTGATAACTGTCACAGAAAATGTTTAAAAAAAAAGAAAAAAGAAGTAGCCCAGCTTTTGACGACGAACGGTTTTGCTCACCTGTCGTAAAAACAATTTTCCATTATGAATATGTTATTTGATCTCAATTCACTAATTTATATTCATTAATATAAGGTTTATCAAATGGAAAAAGTAAAAAAAAAAAAAAAAAATCCATAAAACTCTACGGTCCTCCCACCTCGCATAATCTCTTTTACAGTAAGTCTTTCCGTCTCGCACGAAGCAAGTGCAGGTCTCGTCCAGATACTGGTTGCACTCTGCACACTTGAGGCAGGCTGCATGCCACTCCAGGTCCGGGGAAACTCTCAGGATGTACTGGTCGTGTATCTGACTTCCACAGCCCACACACATTGCAATTCCCGACTTCTCTGTGAGGAAGAAATGTATGAATGTTACAATATGATAATGTGGGCTCCTTTAATCCACACGGCATCTTCTGTTAAACCTACTTTCCACCTCGTGGAGAGACTGTTGTGCAGAACATACATGTTATTCTACGAATATTAGATAATTATAGTAATAATAGAGCCGCAGGAACTAAAAATATCACCGACTCCAGAAATTACTTTAAAGGGAAAATGGTTCACCGGTTGAGCCAATGTTGTTAAAAATTTTACATTTATATTCGTAGTTTTTCATTAGATTGTCTGGTTTTTAATAGTTTGCTGCATTTTCCTGCAAACCTCCAAATCCGGTGTGTAATGATAAAAATATCAGCAGGCTGTACAGCGGTATTTAACGTAAAAGTGAAAAATATTAATATGATAAATCTCGAAGATAGCAAGAAGAGAGTGGAGTATAGCTGTCTTACTTTTTGAATGATCCCCCATATCATCCAAAAAAGAAGTGTTGAGCAGGATGTCCACCATACAGGACACAAAGTCGAGTGCAATCCGACGGATGGAGGAGAGCAGCGCCAGAGGAGACCGTCCTGTCCCTGGCTGGATGATAAACTTGTCTTCCTCCTCCGAGAGGTGGAGAGAAAGCAAAGATCATCGACCAATGACGTCTGCAAAACCTGGACCTCTGCGGGTCCGGGGAGAGGGTGCCATGCAAATATCCTCCTGGACCGCTGCTCTTTATGTTGTGTAGGCTACACATGGGCTGGCTCTGAGAGCATGTGTGTTTATCAGACTGTCCCACAGACACGCCAATCTCTGATATGTGCAGGGGTCATTTTGCCTGTTATGTTACTGAACAATGCATTGTTCAGTATGAAACTAGAGTTAGTGAAGATGTAATTGTGTTTGTTTGATATTATGTCCTTTGTGGTAAATTTAGTCAACACATCCCTCTTACGACATTATTTCTTTTTTTGTTCTGTGAGACTTTACTTCTAAAGAAAATGTTTAAACAAAAAAAAAAAAAACACAAAAAATGGTATCAAAAAAGAAAGGGGAATTCATGTAATTACATATTTCTTTAATCTAAATTATTATGGTCATTATTGTTATGAATATTTTTAGTTTAATTCCAGCTACTCATTGAGAACATTGTAGTTTTTTGTTTTATTTAAGTGAACTCAACACTTCATAAGTAGCCTAGTGTTTCACAACGCTGCAGGGGGCCCTCTACTGGGGGAAATGTCACAAACAGGATCTCTCTCAACAGCAGTTAACAGTTTAGACAGAGATTACTGTTCTGTGATCTTTAATGCGAGCCAAAACGCTAACATTTCTATTTATTTTTCAAAAAACAACAAAAAAATCTTCATAAATGATTAAACACATGATTTGGTGAGTCCACAAAACCCATTTTCCGAGTTTTATTTTATTTTCTAATTTGTTAGATTTCTTCTTCTTGTGCTGAGCATTTTTGTCTTCAAAGAAACGTATATGTATGTGTATGATTATGTTTACAATTTATTTATTTATGTTCATTTTGTTTTTAGTCTGAGATAGATTAGGGAGAAGATCATTTGAAAAAGTGATTTCTCAATAGTGGTGGGATGAAGCACATTTACACAAGTATTGTACAAATGTGCTTTACATTTTTATTCAATTTTCCTGTATATCTCAGAGGCAAGTAATTTCTTTTTAAATCATCATGTGACGGCAGGATATTTCACAAATTAGATTTTAAACTCAACAACATCAGATCTATTGAAATTGTTGTTTATTAATTAATTGATTGAAAAACGAACTATTTTGGCAATAAAGGTATTTATGTTTATATTTTCACAATTAGGCTTTTTTTGTAGAAAAAAAAGAAAATAAAACAATCACTTAATTAGTGGAAAAAAATGTGATTAAAATGATAAAATATTCGTTGGTTCTGAAGGCTTAAAACGAGCTCCATCATATATCAGTTAGGTTATGTTTAGATTATTGGCTAAGGCTTCTAATATCAAATGGATGTAATATGATTGAATAACGATCACCATAGATATTTTTGGTCTGAAAGTGCATACATTAATTGATTAATTGAAGATGTTGACCAAAATGGGTGGCCCTGTGATAGACTGGCGACCTGTCCAGGGTGTACCCTGCCTTTCGCCTGATACTTGCTGGGATAGGCTCCA
>JAOXYM010000010.1:22582316-22597697 GCA_028567055.1 Leptatherina wallacei | reverse complement strand
AATAAGCACTTTATTATATATATATATATATATATATATATATATATATATATATATTTATAAAAAGGATCAGTAGTTTGATCAGAGCTACCCTTCAGCCTGTAGTTGCCAGACCGCTTATACGCTCAGTTGCATTCTTACATCTAGCTGGTACTTGGGGATCACGAGCCAGGTGTGTTGGCATGGCTAACACTGGAGTCCAGTGCCGACTGTGAAAAACTAGTAGGTTATATTTTCACGTATGTCCTGTTGGTTATGTTTTATTTAGCCTCTCAATAGTGCCTGAGCAGCCCAGGTGTCCTGACAGACTCTCTAGAAGTGATTAGTAATAAGCTGGTGGCAGCAGAGTTGTGACCTGCTGGATGGGATCATCTTACATGTGATCACTCCTCAGATAACTGATTAAAATGGATGGGCTTTCTACTTTTCCCCCAAACAGAGAACTGATACTCCGTACCAATTCAGGCAGCAACGGATGATCTTAAGAAGTTCCTTGACTCAGAAGTAGAGCCATTTGAATAATTTTGCACTCATATTTGCCACAAAAAGCTTCAGAATCAGTTTTCTTTAAAATGACACAACTGTCATTATGCACATGTTTATTAATGGACCAGATGCCTCCGTTGTTGAATCTTCCTTTGCATTAATCAACCTTAAAACGCTGATATATGTTTGTGTACCTGCAGCCTGCTGTGGTCTTGACAAATATATGAGCTAATTTGTTCAGCGAGCACCGGCATGCATGGTTGTTTGCTTAATAGAGTCATTAATGTTGTGCTATGGAATATGCTGGAGATAAAAATGACAGGTGCTGCTGAATATTTATCCTTATTTAAGCAGGAAATAAATCAGATGGTCTCTGTACTTACTAATTCAGAATGGAATAGCTCAGGCATCTGCAGGTTATTAAAGTTAACATGACAAGTGATTCATTTAAAAGTAGACTGCAATGGAAACATTTATAAGTATATATTTGCTCAGATTAAGTCTGAATAATAACCAATGTATGATTCTGGAAATATAATTCTCTCTACCTTTTCTTTGAAGGCTGTTCCTGAGATGACAGAAGCTCTGAGCAAGTGAGAAGAAACACATTTCCATCATCCTTTTCGTCATGTAGCTGGGATGTGCAGCTAAAAATAAAGAGAGTGACCACACAAAACACAGTGACCGCCTTAACTAATTTCTGAAGCTGCGTGTTTGCGTGCAAATATTATCAACACCCTCTTTTCATTTGGAACCAAGAAATAAATGCCAGTTTTTAATGTACTCTGCAGTATGAAATATCTAAAGAATAAGCTGTGCTTGCGTCTGGAGGGAGCCTTTTTTTTCTTCTCCTTCCAGTAGGAAATGTAATTTGTATTTAATGTTGGGGGAGTTGAGTTGATACATCTTTTGAGATGATTGTATGGTAGTCTGTTCATGTTAACTCAAAAGAAATTAACTTGCTTTTGGAAAACCATGCATTAAACTAAGGACTTAAACATTTTTAAATTTGTCATGTTTTTACCTTTTTTATTGGGTTAATTTTGCAGCGTTGCTTTTCCGTGATCAGAGACGGTGCCAACAGACACTACACTGAACATGGTTCATTTGCAATATGGTCACAAATCTTAAAGGTTCATGCTTTTAATTTTATTTTCAACATTTTATTTTCATTGACTGTTTTTGGGTTGCGGCATGACAGCCAAACCCATTCTTAAATATTTACACAACTTGCAAATATTTAAATGTAAAACACATTATTTCAGACTTGATTCATATCCTAAAATCTCAATAAACTGACACGGCTTAACTTGCTCATTTTCCAGTCATGGCACCTGGATAAAAACTCATCAACAGTCAAGAGGATTTCACATTCTTCCCACACTCAGAATTTAGATAAAAATGCTAATAATTATATAGAAAGTCAAAGAATAGAAAGAAGCTGAGACATATCCAATGCACCCTGCAGCAGTCCATCAAATAGGACTGTTCTTTATGAATTTTGGGAAACTGACGAACAGGTTAGACATGGTGGCCTGTTTCCTACTCTTGATGATGCTTGATCTTTTAGAGAACCTACAACCTATTAAATGCCAGACTTTCTGCACAGGCCTGATCGGAAATGTCAGGCGTAGGCCTCATTGCTGGTTTGTTTTTAGAAAAGTAAGAAAGTTTTTTTTTTCTTTTCTTAAGTGTCAATTCCTGAAAAGTGTTGCCTGATAACAAGTCTCCCTTTATCTGTCCTCCATGAACTCTGTGCCGCTCCATTGCATTCATCCTCTGAATTTCATAACTATGAAGAAGTTGCGAGACAGATGGATGAGGTGCCAGTGGCTCCCCACAACATGTGCATTAATTTTTGCACCTGATCTTAAGTGGCCTTTTAAGTTGTTCTGCAGAATCTTATGTCTCAGATAGGCGGTTGATTGGAGTATCTACTGGTCCCATCATCCTGTACTTCTCCTCTAAAAAAGGCTCATTACCCTGCATATGGATTACAGTTTTGGCGTGTAGCCCTATCCGGCTCTCCTGGTTCCTCTTGTTGTAAATGTTGACCCTGTGTTCCAGCTCAGGACTGGTTTTTGTAGAACCTGTTGGGCTGGGCGGTTTGAGGTTGACAGGGTCCAGGCCCTTCTGGGTGAGACAAGAGTCCTCAGAAAGAGAAGAGAGTAACTCCTGCACCACAGCACTGGGGCTCCCTCGTGGCTGTGTGCCCAAGGCTAAAGGACTGCTGTAAGGTGGCGGGTAGCAACGCTGGTCGCTGTAGTCTGTGGAGGTGGAGGCCTCGCGCACAGTGGAGCTGCAGTCCATACTGGATCCCAGCGTGTGGCTGCTGATGCTGTGCTGACGGGCACTGAAGCTGGTGCGGGACACTGTGGTCGTGGAAGCTTCACTGACCGAACTGCCGGTGCGCTGCAGACGGCTGGATGGCGCTGCATCTGCACTTACTAAAGACGATGGAAGCTGGCTGGGGTTGTTGGGCAGATGCACATCAATGGCTGCTGTGGTGATGACACGGGCTGGGTCTGGGATCCCCATATCTACAAAAAGAACACATAACATCCAAGATCTTGAAATATAGTGATGCTGCATGGTATGTCGATGAGACTGAAGAAGGAATTACTGATGCTCACCGCTGCTTGGCTCACTGTAGTACTGACTGATGTAGTTGTTCATGTCATCCTGACCATGGTGATCTAAAAAGATGAAAGTAGAAAAACTTAAACTAATAAATGTTTATATTTTTAGTTCATTGTAAATCTCATCAGCTCCCTTATTACAAAATATAAAGTAACTTTAATTAAAATAATTTGAGTATTTTCAATCTATTTAACAATTTATTTGTGTAACCTAAATAAAAACGTGTGTTTTGCAGATACTAAACCAGGAGGAAGTGTTTCTGTACATGACTGCTGTCCATGCTTCAACATACCGATTTATATTTGGGTTCCACATATTCATTTTCACGAACGTCTCCTCATTGTTCCGTCCGAACTGTGACGGGGACCGTCTCAACATGATCAATACCACACGAGTGTATGAGCTTCAGGCCCAGTTAAAAGGTTGTCTGACTACAAACGCTGTGGCTCAGATGTGTAGCAGGTGTGCAGTGATTTATAGCTTTGATAAAGAAAAAGCTTCTGTGTTTTTAGCTCTGACATTAACCGTTCTGACAGTGCTTCGTTGCTGTAAGTCCTCTAAGTTATGAGCTGTCACTGTGTGAGAGGTTTATGGTCCATCTAAGTGTGGCTCCAGAATTCTGATGAGGATTCTGTACGTGAGGTCCACCATTAATCAGTGGTCTTATGGTTAAACATGGGGAGTGGAGGAACTATTATTATTACTGTTATTATTGTTATTATAATTAACCCATTTATAGAAGAAATAAAACCCAGCTCCACATACAACATGCCAGCTTAAATCTGATTGCAATTTTCAAACTATAGAAATCTGCAGCAAAGATAAATTGTGTATTTAGTTTTACAGATGGAGGGTTAGCAAAAGAAACAAAACAACAACAAATCTTTGAAATAGGAGGGGGATCAAAAATGGGACTGAGAAACATTTTATACTGGTTATGTTGCTGATGAGGACAGATATATGCTCAGTCAGCAAGGCTATGGTTGATTTTAATATTTCATTAAATTTTAGTCAGATACAGGCACATAAAATAAGTCGAAACACAAAAAGTAACTAAAATTTTTATAATTGGGATTCCTTATGAAGCTCCCGTTTATTGTTTTTTTTTTTGTTTTTTTTTTCCAAGGCATTTAGAGTATGTAGGCACAACAAAAGATTAACTGTGAAAGTTTTAAAAAGACCGATCTGGGCACAAAAATGTGTTTATCTTTTGCCTACATATTTTTCCTTTCATATTTTCCATGACAGGAACCTTGTTTATTTTCAGGTCATAAAGTCAGAAATCTCAAAAGGTATTTCATTAATTTTCATTCAGTGTGAAAACATTTTGAATGTATAAAGCATGGATGTTTACAGTATTTAAACTAATTGGTTTCTTCACTGCAAATTGTTTCTGTTTTTTTTTTTAGATTCTCTTTAACCCAACATGTGATTTTTGTCCATTTTCAAAATATGTTAAAACAAGGTATTTTCATTCTGGGGATATTTTTTTACAAGCCAGTTTCTGCCAGAGGAAACCATCTGAGTGGTTTGAGGTAAATACACACAACATTTTGTTTTTGTTTGTTTCTTTTAAATAAACAAGACCCCCAATAAAGCATGTAACTGTCCTTGTTAGCAATATGATTTCTAAGAAAGCCTAAACTTGTTCACCATTTTAGATAAACATCGTAAATCGGACCCACACCCTGTAATGCTGGGCTGGCTGCATGCAATAAAAAATTCCAGCGCAACTTTGGCAGATTCATCTTTCTAAAGAAAGAAACAAATTGAAGTGGGAAACTTCCTGTTTGATCAAAGGTTTGACATGATTCCATTTTCTCAGTCATGAGTCACCTTGTTTCACATCTAAACCATCATTTCCTTCCAAGACACTAAATATCATGACCAGCCCCATGCGAGTATGGACGTGATTTATCATGGAAAAAACGACCTGAGTTCTTTATCTTGTGGACAGAGGTCTTTAGCAGCCTGTAACACACTGTTCCACACAGTTACCTGCAAGCCCTCCAGGCTCTCTAGCTTTTGTTGGACTGTGAAGCGCAGATGCCCCTGGGGCCAGTCCGTCCACCTCCTGGAAACTGCTACTCTGTTTACCCCACATATGGTGGATCTGCATGGCTGCTTCACGCTCTGCTACAAGATCCAGATCCTGCTGGGCCAGGTGGGCCCTCAGCTGCCGGATTTCAAACTAAAAGGAAAGAACAAGAAGTGAGATAACAAAGCCAGGATGTTTCTTTACATAAAACACACAAACTTTTAGGACACTACCAATATAATATCCAAACTAATATCATATCCACTTCTGTCCAGACACTTTTTGTAAACATGAAATATTATTTCCACTATTTCTACTTGATGCATTTGAACTGTTTCTCCACTGCCGGGTGGACATATGAGAAATAAAAAGCACTCAGTAGACGCACTCAGTTACTTTTTGCAGTTCTGTAATGTGACTGTAAAACAATAACAGAACTACAATAACTTCATTATGAGTTAATGCACAGTGTTGGCAATCAGATATCCGGACTGCAGTAAAGGTACAATCTATTGTTATGAGATCAATTTTTGTAAGATGTCTGTGCCTTTTGGACTACTTTTCTTTCATGGCACTTTGGTGCCCTCTGCTGGCTACATGCAGCTATAAAATGACATAAGAAGCATGAAAGGAGGGGAGAGAACATACAGCTTGCTCTTGGCAGATCTGGGTAAGACGATCAAGCTGTTCCTCCCTCACTGCCTTGGCCTTCTCATACTGCTGGATCTCCAGCTCCATTTCCACCTTCACTTGCAGAACATAGGCTGGAAAAAATACAGATACGCAAACTTTTAATTCCTCTGAAGTAATGTTTACTTCAGAGTATTTTTTTTCTTATATTAAAGCCTGGATGTTTTGTATATTTATCGAGACTTCTTAAGGGGCTGACACCAACAAAGTTGTGACACAATGTCCTTTTCATGGTAAGCCCTCAGGTAATAGGTCGTTGTGGTGTTATATTACATCGTCACATTTCTCAACACCTTTTGGACAGTTAGTGTTGGAGGTGACAGCAGACCTCAATCTATGCTTTTAACATGTTCTGCACAATATTCAAAAACCACATTGCGGAGCAACACGGTTAAAAGGGGGAAGAAAAAATCCTAATATAAAATTCTTCATGCTCTTCCATGACTAAATATTTTGTATGTAGCTACTTTTCACAAGTAACAATTTCTTCATGATACATGATACCCTACTAAATTTAAATACAAAAGAAAAATGAGGAAAAAAACTCATTGTGCAACAACCTCAAGACTAAATGTCACAGTTGGTGCAGAGACCACAGTGCAGTATTTGTCTCTGTGCCCTGACAGTAAAGGACAGGACGCGGGGGACATCAGCCCCTCCCAGCCTCACCGTCAATGATCCTCTTGACCCTCCAGATGCGCAGTGTGATGATGAGACCGATTGCATCCCAGGGGCTGCTGGGACCGTTGGCCACTGTGGAGGCCACCATAGGGGCCAGAGAGAGGACGATGACAGCTCCATCGAACACCTTAGAAAATAAAAAGTGAATGGTGTATGTCTCAAGCTTCTATAGTTGCCACACCGAGCTGTTACATTAAGGGAATGACATTGCAGTGAAAGGAGCCCTGAGCTGGAACTAATAGGACTCATGAGATCTTACCTCTACTTTGTTCTCTATGTAATCCCATATCCCCAACACCACAATCCTGAACACCGTCTGAGGCAGAGGGGGAGACAGCACAGGTTACATAGAATAAGTGTGAAGAAAACAGGGACGGTTAACTGGATGACTTGGACTTGACTGTCCCATTTACACTTATGACTTTTAATTTGTAGGAACTCACCAGTGACATCATATTCACACACTTTCCTAGCACAGGATTTCATTCCAACAACTAGAGACAGGGCATTTCCATACTGTCTCAGTGGGGCCACAGGTAACAAACAAAAATCCTCTGCTGCAACCCCCTGATGTCCACCGTCATGTCAGATATACAAGGTTAAGCTGGTGCACCATGGGGCTCCATTTCTGCCAAAATTCATGATGAGTCATTTTTCTTTGTGTATGTAACTTTGAGATGTTTTTCACTTGACAATAACACTGTATCATTTCCTCACTTGTAGAAACATTTGTTTGTGTCAGTTGAAACTTGAAACTTTATTTCACTTATCTTGCTGCACTCGCTGTTATTATTATTGAGATTTTTTTTTTTTGCATAAAAACTTCCAAGTTGTGCACACTATTTCTGGAGGAATATTGTTGTAAGCACAGTGACCATGGTACCATTTTTCCACAATGCAGTGATGATAAACATAAAAAGCATGGATTACAAAGTGGGGGCTGTCGTTTAATTTATTTGTGATTTGAGGGCTCTGTAACGCCCCAGATAAACCAACTAAAAAAAAACTTAACACAACCCTGTCACTTTTTTTGGAGCTCTGTAAATGTGAAAAATCTCATTTGTGAGCCATTCAGATTTTCAGAGTATTATAAGTATCTTTATCTCCACCTACAGCACCACATCATCGTGCATTAGTTGCACCTCAGACGTTGGACATCTCAGGTCTTTTGCTCTTGCATTTCTGTTTTGCTTATAATGCCAAATTCTCATTAATTGTTATCTAGTTCTCTTAAGAAAAATGCAGGCAAGGCACATTTTTTTGTATAGCACATTTCATGTATAAGTAAGTTCAAAGTGCTTTATATAAAACATTAAAAGCATAACAGCAGGGTGCAGAAGAAGCAATAGAAAGTACATAAAATAATATGAAGAGAACAAAATTATATTGAGACATAATTAAAACTCATAATAAAAACATGTAGATAACTAAATTAAACCAAAATGATTAAAAGTGAGCAATAGTTTAGATCAGTTAAAAGATACCGTACAGATATAAAGGTGCATGAGAAAAGAAATGCTATTAACCTGGATTTAAAAGTGTCTACATTTGGTGAAAGTTGAATCTCTACTGGCAGTTTGTTCCACTTGTTTTCAGCAAAACACCTAAATGCTGCTTCTCCGTGTTTAGTCTGGACTAGCTGACCTGAGCCCTTGGATATAAGAGCACTAGGTTTATTTTCTCTGAATATATCACAGATGTATTCTGGGCCTAAACCGTTCTGGGATTAGTAAGACATCAGTAGGGTTTTAAAATCTATTCTGTGACTGACTGGAAGCCAGTGTGAAGATTTTAAAACTAATGTGATGTGTTCAGACCAGGCTAGGGGATTATGTCGTTTTCTGGGATTTTCCTATCTGACATCCTATCTGTTGTCAAATGCAGCAGCAATTGACATATAAAAGCTAACAAAAAGCTTCAAAAGCTAACTTGTACACACCAGTAAAAATGGTCTATAATGGCTAGCAGTCAGCTGCCCATAATGTTACTTCAGCATTTTTATCTACCAACTCTGGCCAGCTCAATATATGACTCATGAAAAGACTGTGCCTAAAAGAGGGATTGGTACCATCTGATGGTGGCCAACCAGCAGATGGGGGAAGTTTACGTTTTAAAGAGAAAACTGCCCAGTTTGTGTGTGGAAATGTCAGCTTGGTTTTCTGTGTGTACTAATGTGAACTCTCATGTATGCTCTCTCATACAGTGTCCAGATTTACATTTGTAAGATAGTGAAAAGCTATTGTTAGAAAAGGCTGAGCCCTGCGGTATTTTGACCGAAGGATTTCACAGACATTTCATTATGTTATTAGGACCTCTGGAAATTGGATCAGTTTGCATGAAAAACGGCATGTTACGTCTCCTTAAGTTGTCAAAAGGCAATTGCTGTAATGTGGCGTAATGTGTCATTCAATCTGTATGTTTCTTTGATGATGGATTAACAACCAGGCTGTTATGGATGACATGTATTGCGCATGAAGTGGACACAGTCAGACAACACATCCAACCAACAAGAGTGCAACAAGACTACAGGAGTTTAAAGCTGAATTGACACAGACAAAATCTTGTCTCATGCTCAGTGTAAACAAAATTATGCTTGTGAACACAATTTTTTACACAGACAGAACTTAATTCTAACACAAACATAGCCCAAAGTTAGAAATGTGAACTTAGACAAAGAAAGAAAACAGCAACTAATCTAACAAACCTGAGGCCTTGGGACTATTTAAAACTAGCAGCAGTGAAAAGCTCCATCTGCACTTTAAATAATTTGTGCCGTGGATCAATTGAATTCAATAATAGAGTGGGACTGAATGTGCCAACTTAAACAGCAGCAAATACGCAAATACACAAAGTTCAAAATATTGGTGTGGATCTTTTTTCTTTTTTGCCAGAGTTCAGTCAGAGAGAACAGAGTGTTTCATAACACCGTTGGTGTTGCATTGCAAATCTAGTTGTGGACTTCATTGGTCACACATACTGCACAAGGTAGCATTAATTATCAAGCTGCTGCGTCAGCTGTAAGTGAAACAGTTTTTGTGTTGAGACTCACCTCAGTGAAGAACACAGATAGAATAGCCAGACTGATCCAGTGGATGATGCAGGCAAACTGGGATGCATTGTTAACTGGGGGAATAAAACAGAATAACTCATTATTTTTATGGATAACTCATGAGACACACTTTGGTGGAAGGAAGATGCTACATTTTTCTATATCAAACAGTTGTTACCTGCCGCATAAGATGCACAAATTAAACAGACTGATGCATGCGCATGCAAAAATTTGAAGTGGAAAACATGAAGCAATATCCCAAATATTAATTCACCACACACTGTAAAAGCTGCGTCTGTATCTTTTCATCCATTTATCAGGCTGATTGTGGACAGCATTAAGCAACACCAAGCTCTCAGCAAAGACATTTGTCTTCATGCATCACATCTCCCTCCATCTGTCTTTGTTTGCCGTGTTCAGTGATCTATCAGTCTATTCATCTTCCTCCAGTCCAAACAAAAATCATCCAGCAGCCAACTCTGCCTTTCTCGATTTTTTCTTTGCAATCTCCCCTCACACATTCGTCTTAGTTTTATCTGTATCAAGGGAACTGTAAATACCTGAATGTATTGGGGTACTGCAGGAGCTACACATACCAAACAGGTGGTCATCTCTGACCTTCATCTCATCTACTATGAAGTGAAGGTCAGAGGTGCTGAGATACAGAAACAGACAACCATGCACATTCACACTCATGTGTGTGATTATTTTAACACCACTTAACCATTTAATTCAAAATGTGGACAAAACACTTGCGGGCAGTGAGATCATTGGACTAGGAACATTTTTTCTGTGAAGGAACAATGCTAACCACTGCACCTCCTAGCCAGCCGTGATAGACTGCAAACTTTGATATGAAAAAATAGTGTATTAAATGTTGAAACTGAGAAGGGTTATTGTTATCTGAAAATACAAATGCTCATTTTTTATTTGATGCTGGAGATTTGTTCAGAAACATTGGAACCGAGTCAATGACTTGAAATGTTCTGTAAAGCCAAATAAATGAATAAAGAAACAAATAAACAGCACATGCTGGAATATCTCACAGCTAGAACGTAAACTGACAACAGTTCAGTAACATGATTGAGAATAAAAAGAGCTCCCCATAGCGAGTTTCAGAAGTACAGTTATCACTGAGATGGATTCGCCACTCTGTAAGAGACTGCCTCAGCAAACAACTTCTCAGAGTGGATATTTCCTCATCAGCACAGTACATAACATCCGAAAAATACCAGTGGTATCCACAGATACAGAAAACATTTGCAAACATGATCCAGAAATAATGGACCAGAGATGATTCAGAACAGGCAAAGTGGAAACTGTCCTGTGTCCTGTGTCAAGTGCTTAGTTCAGCATGAAAACAAAATTCTGCATGCATTGCAAAAAATTAATGTGCCATAAAAGAGTCCTGTACTAAACTGAAATGCCTGCAGTCTGGACCTGTCATCACCCCCCCCCCCCCCCCCCCCTTCAGTGCTTTATCTCTTTCAGAACAAGGTCTTTCTGCAGCTTAGTTTTTATGCTAATTAAGGTGTGGTGAACTTGCACCATTTGTCTCAGGCATTAGATCTATGCATTGACCTATTGCCTTTGCATAACAGCTAGCAAGCAATTGTGCTGAGCACTCCAGTTTCTTCTCTTTCAAAGAATGCTACTTCTAGTCTAGTCTGTTAATAATGAATTTAATAAACTACCTCTGCATTATGTATTCAAAACCCAAAACATATATAACTTTTTTTAAAGAATCTCAGTCACATTGTCTATCACTTACACTGCAGTAGCTTGGTGTCTATGAGTAGCTCCAGCATCAGCAGCAGGACCACCAGGATAACACAGGCCACCAGGAAACAGTTGAAGCCTGCTGACAGCAGACAGACCTGCCACAGGGCTGCTCTTCGTCCACAGCACGGCTTCAGCCAGTTTGACCTGAGTTTTTTGGGGGGAAGAGGAAAGGCAAGATTCAAGATCTACCAACTTTCTGAATTCAGTTCAGTTCAGTTCAAAGAGAAGCGCACATGCTCCGGTAGCAACGCAAAGATTGCTACATTGGTTTTATTTCTTCTTTGATCTTTTTCTGATCTCTTTGTGAAACTGATTTTTTATACTTTAAAAAAAACAAACAAAAAACCCCACCTCTGAATAAAAGGTCTCCTTTTACATTATCATCAAGCAGTGTTGCACTTAAAACGGCCATTAGTTGTTTGTGTCTATTTCTGGAAACAGATTACATGACATCTGCTGTAATCCACATTCAAGCTTTAAATTATTTTTTCCCTTACTAGAACATGAACATACTGTATACAACAATAGTTATTTATTGCCTGAAATATCAGAGCATTTGTTGAGGGTGATTGCTGACTAAGTAGGAGTCTTATCAAAAAAAGAGAGAAGGCTCTGGAGAGGTTACTCTGCTGTGTTTGATTCCTCTCTCAGCTGCCTCACTGACAAGCCCAGCCTCTGGGTGAACCACTGGTTTAGTGCCCATCTGGATGTCTGTTTATCAAACATGCTGGCAGGTATTTACTTTATTTGTTCCATTTTGGCCAGAGCTAGCTAGCTATCAGCCTGACCAAATAATGTGGCTGTGCTGGCAAGTCAGAGGGACTGAACAAGTTCTGTTTTGACAGTGTAGTTGCACGCCGCCAAACAGATCTTTCCTTAAATCAAATGATGAAGCCTTCGTCTAATTTTGCATAACATTTGTACTCAAAATAGGTGTGTGCTTTATAGCGAGAGCGAATGGATAAAAGGAAAATGTGAATCAGTAATCATGTCCAGTCTCAGCCATAGTGGGTAACACGTGCTGTAATTTCCCATGGTGTCTCTGGTGTGCTTGTTCCTTGTCCAGGTACACAATATCTGAAGGTGTAAATGTCATACATATCTTAAATATGTCCTATCACTCCACTTCGAGTATATTTAGTGACTAACTGACTGACTGAAATCCCAGGCATTTCCATCTTATTTTGCTCTTTCCAAAAAGGGTATTAGGCAGATGTGGTCTATAAGAAAGGCTGTGTGTCTGTGAATGTATGAGGTCATTGTCCTTCAAAGTCAATACTGATAAAGTCAGAAGGATCCTTTGAAATCAGCCACTGTCTGTTGTCATAACCCCCCGCCCCCCCAAAAAAGGAGAGCTACAAGCAATATCTGTCAGAAGACGAGTGAAGATGCAGTTTTGTCCACTCTCTACACTAAACTTGCTTCAGCTCAGAATGAAAGAGGTAAACACACCAGAAAGGAAGCTGGGAACAGCCAGTTCAAAGGCTTTGGGATTCATCCAAAACAGAACTGGAAGGAGAGCCAGAGAGGAAGGATGGAGAGTTGAAGAAGGAAGAATGGGGAAGAATGAACAGACAAAGATGCACATTGGGCAAAAGGTTGATTCTGATTTATAATAATCAGTCTTTTTTGGTCATTTTTGTGGTCATTGTTCCAATTTATTTGCTTAGAGATAGAAATCTAAATAAATGTATTGAAATGATGTACTTGAAATTCACTTTGCTTATATATTAGGGAAAAACAAAAGCAATTTAATGAATGATGGATTGTTTGCTGGCGAATGCTTTAAGTGACAAATCACTGAAATGTTTTGCCAGCATTTGAGAAAAATAAGCAAATGTTATAATTGTTACCCAAATTGTCCTCCAGAGTTTGTCTACTAAATAAGGTATCAATATTTTGGCAAAAATTGTGATTGTGTACAATCCATGTGACTGATATTATCTTTTTCTGTTTTTGCTGTCTGCTTGTTCCCACATATCAGATTGCTTTTGTATGCATAGTGATTAAAATGAATAGAAATAACAATAAAGTCAATGGGCAATAGGTCATTGACATGATTTGTTAAAAAAGAAAAAAGAAAAAGGCATCCCAGAGAGGCTTCATCTCTCTGTGAAAGACTGTGTGGACAGGCACAATTATGTAATAAAAACCACTACACAAGTTCATGAACACTCGTGACAACCACTGTCAGTGAGCTCTCTACAATTAAAAAAAACCCCCAGAAAATTAAGAAACAAGATTAAAAAACACTGCTGCCTCCTATGGCAACATACACATATGTTAAGGCATCATTAATCGCAAATGGTGCAGATAAGGTCTTTAACAGGGAAGAGTGGTCATTTTATAAAGACAATGCCAAACCACAGCCTGCATGTTTTACAACAGTGTGGCTCTGCTGTGAAGTTGCCATGTGTTAAACTGATCTTGCCTTAAGTTTAGACCCATGACCTTGTAAAACCATTTGACACAATACGAAAACAAAAAATATAACAAAGGAGGCCCCTTCATTAAGAATAATGATAAATAATGGTGGCGTGGTGGTTAGCACTGCTGCCTCAGAGCAACAAGGTCACTGGTTTGAGCCTTGGCTGGAGAGGTGTTCGAACAGGGGCCTTTCTGTGCAGTTTGCATGTTCTTCCCATGTATGCATGGATTCTCTCTGGGTACTCAGACTTCCTTCCACAGTCTATAGACATGCATATTAGGTTAATTAGTCACTAAATTTCCCCCAGGATAGAGTGTAAACGTGAGTGGCTGTTTGTCTCTCTGTGTAGGCCCTGCGATTGGACTGGCAACCTGTCCAGTATATATCATGCCTCTCGCTTGCTGGGATAGGCTCCAGCTTACCCGTGACCCTGAATTAGACTAAGCGGCATAGAAAAGGGATAGAAGAATAAGAAAAAATATAGCCTTTTAACAGCAGTTGGGCTCCTCAGTTCCCAAATACTTACAGTGTGTTGTTCCAAAAAAAAAAAAGACCTACAACAAAGTAGTAAACTGAAAAACATCACTGGCATCAAATTCAAAATCATCATATTTTACACTGGAACAAAAAAAAAAAGATCATATCAGTTTAATCGATTATTCAGTATGCTTTACTATTTTTAGTAAAACACAAGGTTTAAAAACGTTTGTTTTTCACACCGCATCTGTGATGCCTTTTTGCAAACAGGGTTGTGTAGCAACACAAAGATCCTCGAGAGTGGGGTCATTTTCTCGGGCGACACACAGCTAAACATCCTGTCCATCCTTTCTCAAGGTCAGCAGAGGGGTTGAAGTTTGGCCGCACATTGAACCAATTCTCCTTTTGATGCACTCAACCCTCCATAATAACTCTCTTTACCTGCCAATGCCAGCAGATTAAGAGCCCAACACCCAGGGTGGAAAAGAGGGGATGAAGGGTAATGGTATCATAAGCAAATGAGAAGATGTTCCCAAGCGCCAGTCCGTTTCAGCGGAATGTCAAAACCCCATCTCCCAGAGGGAAACAGCCAAAGAAAAAAAAACATTTACTCAGATGTCACAGAACATTTGTGGACCATTAGTTAAAAGATTGAGTGAGCAGCACACCCTGTAGAAAAAGAGAGAGACATCTCACTTACTGTACCTTCAGGTTTGAAATGCACAATTTAACTCATACTGTGTGAAATCATAATTCATTCAGACCTTTCCCACAAGCCTGGCAGAAAAGGTATTAATTTGATAAACCTGTAAAGAAAAACCCTGTCTGGAGGCAGAATAAATGGCAGTGATGGATTACTTCAAGCTCAGAAACTTAATTTTAGGCAAATCACTTTAAACCTTAAACACAGAAGACCTGAAGTATTTATGAGGAAGTGAGATTGCTTCATTGGTGGAGCAAGCCAGAGGAAAATCACCTCTTCAGGGTCAAAGGAAGTTCACATCAAATGGGCAATGCTTCAGAGATTCACACACACATTCACACACACACACACACACACACACACACACACACACACACACACACACACACACACACACACACACACAC
>JAOXYM010000010.1:22546929-22570036 GCA_028567055.1 Leptatherina wallacei | reverse complement strand
ATATATATATATATATATATATATATATATATATATATATATATATATATATATATATATATATAGTTTGAAAGCATCTCTGTAATATTCAAATGCAATAAAGTATTTTCAAATCATTATGGCTTTAATGTTTTTATGTCAGGACATGGACACTGTGTGATAGTAAATTAATAATTTCCCTCTAGAGGGATAAATAAAGTATTTTTTTTTAAATTTCATAGTAGACAGTAGGATTAGGATTTAGGACAGTAGGACTTTAGAATTAATCATATATTTATTAATGGATAAGCTACTTAGACATTCTTAGTAGATCTAAAGTAAAAATTTTTGTCTAAATGGTCCCGTTTAGGAAATCTTTGGTCCGGATACAAAGTGATCCGAACCGTACTTTGAAGGTATAAAAATTCTAACAGTGTGTATGGGTTAAGTAAGCATATGTTGAATGATAACATTTCACATGTTGTTTCTGGGTTTTGCACAATCAATATTTGTTCTATTGATATCAACTTTCTTTTTTTGTTTTTTCATCGCTTTTGTTTTCTATTAATCTCTAAACTAATAACTATTATATTCTTTAGTTCCTGGGTGTTTTGGGGTTTTTCCCCTTAAAGTATTGTGACTAAATTACATGTACAAAGGACATATTTCAGTGGGGTTGTGTTTAGTTCTTATATGTAGTGGGTGTTTTGATTGCAGTTTACTTCTCAGTTCAGAGAATCAGGACGGAGACAAACTAGCAGGTAAGATAACAGATACAATGCCGGGGCATTTTTGTTCAATTTAAAGTAACTAAAACTAAAGAATTTCAAAATAGTTTAATTATTCAACATTACATCACATAAATCAGAGAGTTCTAGCAAGATGTCTAGGAAGTGTGGCCTTTGCTGTGTTTACATATAGCACATTCAATCCAGTTGAATGTATAATCAGAATTTAAATGCATCATGTAAACACCTCAGCTGATCCAATTTGTCTTGATCTGAATACATTTTTAATACGATCAAGAGGGATAGTTTAACCTTTCCACGATCTGATCAACTGGAAAAAATAACCGTGTCTACACTCATTCCAATCATGTCTGTGTTGGATGATGTTTCTGAACATGCCTGAACAAGGTGGGGGTTAAGTGATGTGGTGAGTTTCCGGAAATACTTGAGAAATGCCATCAGCAAAGCAGAACTCAGCTGTGGAGGATGCAATGTTTTAGCTGGAAACAAGAGTTCAAGATTACTGAGCATGTCAACCGTCAAGGCTCAAAACAATGAGTTATTCATGCAAATTTGATCAAATCTTTTTGTTCTCTTCCTTTTCTTGAGTTAGTCCACACTGCACATGTCAAAACTCTTAGAATTTAATAAATCTTTCCATTATGTAAACACACAACTGATGTGATCACTTTATCTATTGTCCATGTAAACATGCCAGCTGATCAGACCGATTTATATTGGATAGAAGAAATATTTGTCCATGTAAAATGTAGCATTTGATCATCCTTGGTGAAATGCGGGAGCATCCCCATAGACAAATCTGACAGCTGTGTTGTGTGTCGCACTGCAACCTCGTATCTGCAACCAACGCTGACAACACAATGCATATCTAGATAGACAGTGGTCCACAGTTACTGATAAAGGTCTCTTATCTCCCAATCTTGAAATTCTTTTCTTTTTCCACATTCTGTTATGACAGTAAAAAACATAGAGAAAGTAAAAACATTCCTCCCCATCCCAGTAATGTTATACTACTGTAGCTAGGTCATTTAGTTGTAGTCAATCACTGCAGACCAATGATCCTAATAACTCAAATATTCATTCAATTTTTTTCATAGGTATTCAAAATTCTTTTATCAATCACCTAGCTTGTGATGAGCAACAAAATGCAAACTACGGGTCTCTCATAGAGGGACAGTTATGAGCGACTCGGAACGTCACCTGTCTGCTCTTGAGCATGTACCAGTGGTAATGCCAATTTCATAGCTGTACTCTGAAAACTAGAATAAAATTATTTATATGAACAGCGTGGACAACAAAGTTACCAACTGTCTGATTTAAGGGTCCATCGTTAACATTATGATTGCATCATCCAAAGTGTAATAGCAGAATCTCTCCATGTCTCAGCCCAGCATGAAGTACAACTTCATCAGGTTTTGTAAATTAGACATTTTTCTGAGATGATCACCTCTGCTCTGCACCCAGACTGAAAATGAATTGTGCGTGTGTGAAGCTGCCACTGACTGATCCACCCAAGCTTACAGTCAGATATTAATATTGTCAATGTAGACTGTAGACACAAAAATGTAAAAAGTTAAAGAATGTTAATGTTTTATTGTAGCATATTTATTAAAAACCAAACCAGACTTTAAAAAGCTAGTTTCTCTCCAAATACTCTGGCTTTCTACCACGATCCAAACACATGCATGTTAGGTGTACTGATCACTCTAAATTCTCAATTTTAAGTGGTTGTTTGTCTCTGTGTTGGCCCTGTGATAGACAAGTGACCTGTCCAGGGCGTACCCTGCCTTATGCCTGCTAATTGCTGGGATAGGCTCCAGCTTCCCTGCAACCCTGAATTGGAATAAGTGGCATAGAAAATGGATCTGGAACATAATATGACACATAAGGTAAAGAATAAAAAGATAAATGAATAAACAAACAAGAGGTAGTCTTGGCTTGTATTACGTCCTGGGTGAATGTCAAACATGGTGCAATGAGTAATTTTTTCATGATCAAGTAGCCCAATATGTCAAAGTGGCTAAAACATGATTAAGTTATGTTGAACAAAATAAAGTCAATAAGGAAAAATCTTCAATGACATCCAAATGTCTATGTCAAAAATACTGAAATGAAAGGACAACAAATACATCAAATCATATTTGTCAAAACTGATAAATGCATTGTAGCATAAACATTTTTTTAGCAAGTTTTTCTCAACTTTATGTTCTCTGTGGAGTTTGCTATATTTGGCAGAAACAGTCGGGGTATCGCTTTATCTGCCAATGAACTTGAATGTGAAGGGAGAGCTGCAATCCTACAAGCTCAGCCAATAGCCGGCAAGGAGAAGTCACCCTGGAACAGGAGGCTCACATTGCTTGGCTGCAGTCCCAGTGCAGCCAGCGTGGAGACATCAATAACTGGAGTACTTATCAGTGGGGGAAGGCATTGATTACAAGACAGGGATAACAAAAGCCATGGGGTCGGTGAATTCTACAACCTCTGTGCTGGAGGTGAAACAGAGTGGGATGAACGAGTTAGTAGAAGATCACTGAGCAGACCCACCTTTAAGTTAAATGTTAATATAGGCAGACCTAGAAAGGTCTTTTTTATTTGCCTAATTTGACCTTTATGGGCTCTTGAAAGGCTTTTTTTTTGTTATTCACATAGGAAGCCAAGAATCACTTAAACTATGTACTTATCATGACATGTGAGGAATAAATTCAGCTCAAACTTTCCTTATTCTTATGTTCTTAAAACATAAATACATTATCCTTTCTTTTATTGACCTCTTTAGTCCACATAGGTATGAATGTGCTGTACCCTCCACAATATGCCTTTACTTCCCGGAGTTTGTAGGGGAGCTGGAACCTTTGACTAACAGCAACAAGAATGCAAATCATTCATGGCGAATGCAAACTGTTTAGTGTATCAAAATCACATTTCCAGACCATCACAGATCAGGCTAAAATCCATTCTGTGCATAGTCCAGTGGAGTGGCTGGATGCCATCCTGGAGAGAGAGTAGAAGCTGTACATCTGAACACTCCCCTTAACGACACAGGCAGTAGCTGGTGGCTAAAAGCAAGAGGTGCGTTGTAACAACACATACCATGTGGAAGCAAAAAGGTTAACAGAAGGAAAATGTACAAAAACAACTTTTACTGTTGCAGATTAAACTAAATGTACAGGTCCAAGATGTCAAATATTAAACTTTGTGTTTTAAGTAGCTCTTTTTCTTCCTTGAGTGTAGTCAGTGCAAAGAACTGCTCCCCTAGACAACCAGCTATTCCTGTTCATTCTCCCAACATTTTTCATTACATCACTGTAAGTCAACCTGCCGTGATCAACAGATAAGAGTTCATCTCAATGGCAGTTTAGAGTTGTGTTTCCCAATTACACTGGATGGATAAGTATTGCGCTTGAATTTAACACTTAGGTTTAGATAGCATAATAATAAATATACGTTCTTTTAAAAACCCCCATATAAAGATTCTCCTCAGCAATACATAATTTATTAATGCAGGCAAGAATGACTTGTTTCAATAAAACATTTTCAATATGAACATTTTCTTGTTGAGACTCAGTTTGAATGAAACTCACAAATGTTCTTGAATTTTTTGCAGCCATGCATGCATTCACTAATATTTTGCATTTCACTCTGTGTATAATTGATTTGGTTAGATAGACTCAGGGCAGAATAATATTTGCACCAAAACGCCTGTTGTGTTGGTGAATAACAGCCTTCTGGTTTGAGAGGCAATTGTAGTTGAGTGGAATTTACTTCAAATTGTCATGCTGGTTCAGATATTACAGCTAACTTGTCTAGACTAACATGGAAGAACAAGCGCATAAATGTGGCCCCCAGCAATGTTAAGAGGAGGAGCTTATGTGAAACAGTGATTCTCTTGTCACATTTTTTCTAAGTGATAACAAGGAAGATTTCCAAATACCACATCTAAGCATTGAGTTTTCTGATTTGATCATTTGAATGTTTTTAAAGAGCTCCCTTCACATGAATTGTTGTTTTTATGAGAGGCATTATAATCATTCTCATACAGAATACTCACTGCCACCATATTTCCAGCCAGCCCTCTATAAACCAGCTTCTGAGTCTTACCCAACAATTTTGTATTTGGACACTTGGCCAGTCCTTCAAATTCTAACAGAAAAAGCTTCTAACAGAAATTCATTTTTTTTAGTTCAGTGGGATATTGACATGTTCTCTGCATCACTTTGGAATCTGTTAAGGACAGCAACATAACATTAAGATTTATTGAGTGAGCACAATTCCAAACAGCTATTTTCTTTTTCTTTTTAATCAAACATAACTAATACCTACTTAAATTAGTCACACCAACTCTAAGTGCGATCCAACTGCCCGACTAATCTTAACGACAGGCCCAAAGTATTATATTTTTAAAAAATTATTTTTCAAATAGCTGAGCACTGCAAGTTGATTAAGAACCAGTAACAGTGCATTTGTTTGAGAAAACATTAAGGAAGCCTCATACTCATGCGTCACTGAGTATTTACTGCACCTGCAGAGGACATGGCATTTGACTTAGCAGTCTAGGTTTTTATACGAGAGGGGCGAATCACATCATCTGTGTGACATCAAAAATGATGTCACACAGAGGAATATGTTACAGTGCATCAGACTTTGGATATAAAGACAATTCAGTAGGGCCATTTAATTATCAGTCTTAGTTAAAAAAAATTTGGATAACAGCCACACACAAAAAAGTCATTAAGTTATTAAATTACAGAAACAGACTTTGCGCAAAGGATAATTCCCTGCACATTTTAAAGCACAGATGTTCTCATTGAGGCAACCCAAACGCTGGCTAATTCGGCATCTGTCTTGCATACTGTGTCTTGTCTGAAAAATCAGTCCAATGTTGAGTCTTGTCTTATCCCTTAGCTCTGTCCCTTCATTGATTCCTCCAATTAAGTAATTTTAGGTTTCTTTGCTTACTCAGCCACGCTGCACATTCAAAATGGCCAATGTGTTGATATCCAGTTGCTAGCGTGTGACCTGGTGCCATAAAGCAAAATACTGCTGTAAAGTGATGGGCTGAGAAAAAAAGACATTATGAAGTACGGTTTCTCAGCCTTGGGACACTGCTGGACAACAACAGTTCCAAGGTTGTACATAATAGATGTCACTGTGCCATAAAAACAAGTCAGAAGCAAGGACTTTTAAAGTTTTAAAGTTATGTAGTGATACTTTAAAGAGGACACATGAATCCTGAAGTAAAAAAATATTCAAAATACTGCTGCACCTTTCTTTTCCAGTAGATGTTTTTCAAGCGGCATCGGACACCTGAGCCTGTAAAGTACCCCAGGTGTACAAAGTTCTAACTTAACGATGATTTTCCCAATTGAGCTGTTAAAGCATGCTGCTTCGATTAGGAATATAGAGATTAACTTTGCTGTGCAAGGTTTGGAAAGAGTTATCTGTGGTCATTAATGATTTGATAATGAGTAGTACAGCAATTTAAACATAAAAACACAACATTTTAAGATCAGTTTAACATAAAAACAGACAATAGTTCAAATAGTGAAACAGCAGACTTTTTTATTGTGTAATTATAATTCTGAAAATTAACCTTGATGCACCTCTTAATCATGTGACACAGTGGCCATTTGCAGTAGATTGTGGATGAACTGCTATGAAGACATCAACTCCTACGGATGTGTTATATTCAGTCTTTATATTATGAATAAAAAAAATAAAAATAAGCATAAAAATGTCTTCCATGGTAGGTGCATATAATGAACACAGGCTCATTGGGGTTTCTGTGTTGTTTGTGTTGAAAATGATGCATGAAAGCTTTGCAGATTATCCTCTTCCACTTTTTAAATTTTTTTTTAAAAAGCTTTGCCATCTTTTCAAAGTAAATGAATATATGACATATATGTAAGACAAATCCCTTTGAGTTTTTTTGTATTAGAGCGTCTAATATTTTCCCATCCTGCCTCCCACTGCTTCCAGAGCAGAGATACTACAGCGCTAACGGCAGAAAAGGGGGTGGGAGGGTTTACAGGAGCATCAATTCTAAAAGAGCAGGGGTGAAAAATAACTCCACAGACCTTTCTCTGCATGAGAGTTTCCCATCTGTCCCATCTGTTAGTTCACAGAGAGTCACCGGCACTCAGCAGCATTAAATTGTGCTTTTGTACTACAAAGCAGTCAACACATTCTGCTATTTGGGTGCAGATGTTTAGAATTAGTTTTCTTAGTTTTCCTCTTAAAACATGACAAGTAATCAACCATCAGCCGCACTAATCTGCTGGTCTGAGCCCCAATAAGAAGTCCATTTTGGTTGCATGCAGCATCCCGTGCTTTGCAGAAGATGCAGCTGACTGAACACACTTTGCATTCACCTCTCACTCCACTCCACACTACTCCACTTCACTTCCTCCCACTCAGCTCCCTCCCCTTTCCCTTCTCTTAGCCCCAACCCCTCTCCTACTGTAATCAGAATGCGGTGCCTGTCTGGAGGACCACACACAGAGTAATTATTAATAAGAGAAGATGACATGTGAACACCGCTCCTGAATGCTAAGTGAAGCCAGCAGAGACAGGAGGTGGCCGGCTTTACTCACTCTTAGAAATGCTTTCCCACTGATTTCTGCT
The DNA here is from genome assembly GCA_028567055.1 of Leptatherina wallacei. Taxonomy (NCBI): domain Eukaryota; kingdom Metazoa; phylum Chordata; class Actinopteri; order Atheriniformes; family Atherinidae; genus Leptatherina; species Leptatherina wallacei. The sequence goes on along the minus strand of JAOXYM010000010.1, from coordinate 22,562,687 downwards.
CAGAATCACTCACAGGAGGTGTACCAGAATATACTGGTTCCATTCTGCTAATCATGCCCTGCCTCGCTGAAATTCCCTTTGCATAAGTCTGCATGGCCATAAGCAGCTATTTAAAATCTCATATTCTTGCAAAACTGTTTCAAACAAAACCATCAGAGGCTATACTTACTGAGTGTTGCTCATGTCAAGAGCTTGTTGCTGCAAATAGACGTCCACACTTTATGACCCCAAGTGTAAAATATGATTTCACCACTGAAGAGACCTGGCTCCTACCACACCTGTAAATACAGAAAGTATAAAAGTACCATGTAAACCAAACTCCATCTGCTGAGAGAGATTGTGGGATGAAATTGCGAGCTCCAGAAAAGCAACTAGCAATATATCTTGTGGAGAGAATGCATTGCCAATTAAAATTTCCATGGGAGAATTTTTTTTTTTAAATACTATTGTTCTAAAAAATTTGAAGCATAATTATGCACTATAGAAGCATATCAGTCCTTATGCTTTTCCTAAAGGCACCCTGTCCCAACAGCGGCTTTAGCTGTGTGCTGTTCAACTATTTTCCTGGGAAGCACTAAACTGCAATGGATTTTAAATCTTCTCCAATATATGCTACGCTCCGGGAATCAGGGGCTGAGGAACATCACACCTCTTGCATAGCAAGTACAGCAGGATGCTAGCTCTTTGTGCCATTGCATAGAGAGCCATTGATATCCAGGTCTTTTTGTGAAAGACCATTCCAGCTGTCATGGGAAAGTCACACGCGTTAGCTATTCCTCTGACATGAAATAGAGACAAATAATCAGTGTGAAACCAACTCATAATAGAAGAGCATGACTGCAGTTATTACTCAAACACTGTTTTATATGCCTTTGTGATTAAACATGATGAATTCGGGGAAGTGTGCGAAACTGATGCACAGCACAAAGCTTTAGACATTCAGAGGTGAGGAGTCAGCATTCACAGCCACAGCAAAGTAATGTGGTGAAGCACAGCAGATTAAATGCTACTCAGGACAAATCAACACAGGTCATTCAAGGGCTGAGTGTGATACTATTTCACTGCAACGCCCCAAAATAAAGACTTTGGGATGACATTTAGGAGCAGAAAAAGCAAAAAGATGATCTGGGTGTAAGATTTATATAAGAAAAGCAAAGACGTTAACAGACTGCAATACACTTTGGGGATAAGGGATCACTGGGATCAAAGCAAGTATGATCAAAGATAATCCACCACGCAACAAAGTATTTTCTGGACTTCAGTGAATCACATTATAAGAGATTGAATTTCACAATGAGCATCTTGAGTTGCCCCTCATTACTATAACTACAGCCTACAGCAAATGTTTCATTAGTGGGGATGATGGGGCAGCAAATTTTACTGAGCTGTTTCATTTCCTCTAACAATCACTGTGGGCTATTTCTGCCCAAGCATTTAAGGCAATAAGGAGGCAATTGCAATCATCTCCCACCAGCTATATAAACAGTTATGAGGCTGTTAACATTTTCGCATTGTGTCTAGAGGCCATACAGCCTAATTCTTGTTTATGTTTAAAGCAACACAAATACACAATATACCTCTGGGCTTTGAATTACCTTAAAATGATATAAAGATTCACTAACCTCTTGTGTTTTCTTGCTCTACATTGTGCAAAGTATGATCGTGACTCCTTTGCCCTCGCAGTGGTGATGATGGCAAATATCTCCCTCCTCGCCGATGATGATCAGGGTGAGGGAAGCTCGGATCCTGTTATGTGTAGGTTGCGATTAGCTGTAGATTTGCCTTGGCCACGCATCCGTATCGCCTCTCAGAGGATAGCGCACGATGAAAACACCTCCTCCAGACTATAAGCACCATCCTTCAGGAGAGACGACGAAGCTGTCACTGAATCAGGAAGATAACGACATCTTCGAGAGGAGGCATAATGTGATTGTAGGGGATGCCCCACAATCACATCAGGAACTCCATGTGCCCGGTAAAGAGGTTCGCGATCAGGAGCTGTCCAGGTGCTGAAAACGGAATTCCAGCAGTCACAGATGCGTGATAAGCGACGTCGTCAACGAGGAGAAAACAATGTAGTATTTACGAAAAAAAAAAAACAACTCAACCCCTAAGCGTACACAATACTAAAGATGTATGCATAAATAGTCCATGGCAATCCATTAGAGAGTGTTAGCCCGTTTCTGTGCCACCCTGAAAGCAGCGACGTAGAAAAACACTCTCGCTTCACTTCACCTCTTGAGCTTCAGAGCTCCTCGCGATAACAACCCACCCGCACAAAAAAAAAAGAAAAAAGAAAAGAATATAACTGGTAGTCATTTCAAGCGTTTCTGTGGCCAAAAACAGAGGGTTTTAATGCTTTTTATTAGTTTGCTGCGTCACTATAATATTCCCAAAGTAGAATAGCTGCTATCTTGATTTGTAACCTAAAATGTAACCCAGGAACAGGGCACCAGAAACACACACATGCACACACACAAACAAAAGGCTGTCTTAATAAGGAATTTATAAGATGCGGAGCTTGTTAGGGATGAATCAATGTACACTTTAAAGAGTAAAAAGGTTATTGTCTCACCAGTAGGTTTTTTCTCAGAGGACAACTCAGCCACTGCAATTATAAATGTTGAAAGGATACTTTCACACTTTATCAAAGTCTGTCTTAAGCCTCTAAGGCCATGTGTATTATATTTGATACATACAGTTTCTGAGACCTTTTGCATCACTTTATGGTAAAAACTTGGTTCAAAACCCCATTGTACACAATATACTTGTCTTCTGCCTACTCTGACACCTGGTGAATACAATAATAATGCACTGCAATAATTTTGACATATCACATGGTAATAAACGGTAAATAGACAAAAATGTTATTCATTTATTTCTTTTTTACGTTTTGTTAAAGGGCTAAATAAAGACTTCAGATTTTTTTAAATGGACTTCTCTGTTCTTTTTTTCTCTCTTTCTGTCCCCTCCGGTCGGGTCCAGCAATAAGTGCAGATTCAAAATAATTTTTTCAATTTTTTCAAGAGTGACTTTATACATATAAGGCTCTACTTGACAAAGTAAATTTGCTCGGCACAAATTAGCAGCCAGCCAATCCTTCTGCTTGCTACAATGCTGGACAAGACAGGTGGCAGATTCTATCTATTCTTAGACAATATAAAGATTCTTCTCTCATTAGTTTGAAAGTGAGTAAATCCAAAAGAAATCAGTAGTTGAAATTATTCAGAGTAACTAAATATATGTTGTAGTACTTTTTAAAAAACATTTATTTATTCATTTATTTAAGTTCTTTGAGGGTAGGGTGATGGCTGTTGACAGGAATCACGTCCTGTATCTTTCTGTGAAGCATTGAACCTGAAGAAGTCTTTTACTAAACACACACTGTTGTTTCCTCGCTGTGTTGTGTAGAGGGTGTGAAGACTGGTCCACCATGTTCAGCAGTTTGTGCCGCACCCTTCTCTGTACAATCAGCTTCAGGGACTTCAGAATTCCCCCCCCAGCCTTCTTCATCAGTTTGTTCAGTTTCTTTGAGACTGGCTCTGATGCTGCTCTCCCAACAAATGGCTGCACAGCAGATTGCACTTTCCAAAACAGACTTATAGTAATGCAATATCTTGGCGCAGACACTGAAGATGTCTGCTCTTCTTAGCATCCTTAAGCAGTAGAGCCTGTTCTGTCCCACCTTGTAGATGGCTTCAGTGTTGCAAATGTTGATCACATTCTGAAACTTGTTTGTTCCACCAGACTCACAATTCATCAACTTTCAACAAACAATCTTTAGATCTCTGATCATTTGGCTATCATCATGGACATTGACATCACTGCCCCCCACCCTAAAAAGAAAAATGCATAATCTCTTTCAGAGATCTAAAATCCATTGCACCTCTTAACCCATGTATCAGTTTTCCTCTCATTTCTCTTACCGACCTTACTAAACTCACCTCTGGAATGAAAACCTCCATCATGGTCCTGGACCCTGTCCCATTTTATCTACCAGTCATCTAACCCCACATTCTAAAATTAAACCATCTCTTCCCTCAGTTCTGGTTCTGTCCCTCACTCACTCCAACTGTATGTTGTCACCCCGATCCTCAAAAAACCCTGCCTCAACCCTGATGTCACGTCAAACTTAAGGCCCATATCCAATCTTTTCTTTCTGTTAAAGATCCTGGAAAGCACTTTAACCACCCAATTTAAGCCCACCTCAATGGTGTTTGAAATCTTCCAATCTGGCTTTCGCTCTCATCACAGCACAAATCAGTCCAGTTTTAAATCACAAAACAACACCCTCTCTCATCCGCCTTTGCTTAACTTGACACCATCAAACCATTCTTCTTTAACTGTCTGGAATTCTCATTTATCATTACAGCTCTGCTGTATCCTGTTTTATATCTCCAATGCAAAACAGTTTATCCAATCATTGCTATACCAACAACATCCAGATCTGCTTCTCCACTAAATCCATAACCCCTACAACCCACTCCACTCTCACTAATTGTCTCACAGAAATAAAGTCATGGATGTAAACCAACTATCTCCAACTAAATTACAATAAATCTGAAATGTCAATAATCGGCCCCAAATCTCTCGACATATCTCCTCATGACTTCTGCCCCTTGACCAGTCCACATTAACCCCATATTCATATGCAACTTTGGGGTCTCTGACAGCTACCTTTCATTCAAAAGTCACACAGGCTTTTTTCGACACAAAAACATTGCTCGCCCCTGATCCCTGATCCACTCCTTTATCACCTCCACACTGGATTGCTGGAACAGCTTTCTCTATGGTTCACTCTATAAACTCCTCAATAAACTCAAGAACATTCAGAACTCAGCCACACACCTTCTGACCCAATCCCACATCACCCCTCTCCTTAACCCTCTGAAGCATGAATTATTAAAAAAAACAGCGACATTTTTTCCACATACAATATTTTTCCTTCTACAGACATGTACAACTGTGGTTTTATTTTTAATCTTATTTGACTTTTCATGAAAATTTATATATCTAGTCTTTAGAATATGTTTTTTAATATGTAGTCAAATTTATATAATATATTCTATAAAAATATGGTATCATTTTCTTGTCCTGTATATCACTGAGGCAAACTTGGTAAATATACTATACAACATATATGTGACAGTGTGGGTCCAGTCACCATGTCTCAGATTGATGATGCGCCCTGGCTACTTGGCCACAGAGATATCCCTTTGGTCAGCACGCATGACTCTCACCTGGGAGGTTGTGGGGTTCAATCCCTGCCTGGGCCTTCCTGAAATCTTCATTACACTAATATATATATATATGTTCTCTAACGTATACCATATTTATTCATTCTTTAGTGAGTGGTAGTGTATTGGATGATTCACTAATGTCCAATGAAGTGGCTAATTTGGCAAATATACCTTCATCGGTCATGAAAATGCTTGAAAACAGTTTTTGAATAGATGTTGCAGTGGAAACATATGCATCAAACAGTTAAGAGCCTCCACTGGCTTCCAATCCCCTAGTACATCCATTTTAAAGTCCTCCTCCTTACTTTCAAAGACCACCATAACCAGGTTGCTTCCTACCATACAAACCTCCTTCCCCCATACACTCCATCACACAAGTCTCCAGTCCTCATACCCCAACTTCCTCCACCCTTCACTCAGAACCGTGCACAGAACCTCCACGGGTAGACAGAACCTTCACCATTGCAGCTTCCTCTTTTAGAAACTCCTTGCCATGTTCAATTAGACTCTGCACATAACTATCAACATTCAAATCACTTCTAAAAACACATCATTTCAAAAGTTTTAATGTTTATTTAATTTGCATGACTGCAATAGACAGTCCGCTGAGATTTACCTTTATTTTATTTGAATTATTTATCTTATTTCTATGTTTGTATGTTTGTATTGTAAAGCCCTTTGAAACATATTATTATTCTCAGACACAAAACTTTTCAGTCTCAGACTGTGGTCTGTTTGTTTGGTAGTCATAATTCCAGGCGGTTGCGGAGATATCCACCTGTATTTTGTGGCACTTCTCACATAACAGTGCAGGTGGAATTGTGTTGAAAGCACTTGAGAAATTAAAGAACAGGATTCTTACAGTGCTACCTAATTTTGTCCAGATGAAAGTGGGCTTGCTGAAGCTGGTAGACGACGGTGTCTTCAACCACAAGCCCATTACAGTAAGCAAACTGAAAGGCGTTCACATGCTTATTTAAGTGAGCCAATAAAAGTCTCTCCAGGACATTCACAATGTACAATGTTGGGACAACTGGTTTGTAGTTATTTGAGGCAGATGGGTGAGATTTTTTAAGGAATGGAACAATACACAGGACAGGAACTTTTTTTCTGACAAAGGCTAATGTTGAGGAGGTGCTGTCGATTCAAAATAATTGTCCAGGAGGTCGTTAGGACTTTTTCCCAGTTTGGTCTCTCCAGCATGCTTTTCACCTGACCTCAGACAGACAGACTGGAGGGGGAGGTAGAGGAGGTCTCAGTGGGTCCTGATATTAGGGGAGATGAGACTGAATTAAGATCCGTGACTGAGTAGCAGGGTGACAGAGTGGAGGTGTGACAGGAAAACTGTGGGCTCGTACTGGTATCTGTTTGACTGGAGTGATGGGAAGTGAAAGGTTTTGCTCAATGTTGTTCTAAACTAAACCTGCTGAACGACATACTTTTGCTCCGTGAAGACTTCCATCAGTCCGATCCCCCTTTAGGGGAGAGTACCTGTTAGGGGGATCAGACTGATCTTTCTCATCACTGACCACAAATCCCTCGTCTTGTTCTGCTTAATCATGTCCTCAATGGAATTTTTTTTTTTTGTTAAAATCTTTAGATTTTTTCCTGATTTGTGAATTTTTATCTTCAAATCCTACATTCTATGTAGTTTAAGTGTGAAAGTCAAAAGCTGTGGAGAATCTGAAAATAATAAAGATGATTTGTTTTAGATCAACACACTTTAGAATGATTTCCTATTAGAAATTTACCACTGAAATAAAATGAAACATTGCAAGAAAAGGGCTTCCTCTTTTGAATACATCTTAAATATGTGAGCTGAAACCATCCACAGTGAGTGACTCTGGCCAGTATATAACTAAAATGTACATTCCATTGAAAAGTTAGCAGTGAATAACAAAAATAGCTGCAGGATGAGTCAGCTAACGGTTCCAAGTAAAGACCTGGGATTACTAGTCTGAAGGAAGTGGTGTGATGTTTTATTTTAACAACAGAAAGTTCTCACGATTCCATTCATGCCTTCATTGCATACCAGTCATTCATCAGTTTATACCAAACCCAGAAAGGCTGAGTTCACCTACATAACATGTACTTCCTTTACCCATTCTATGCCTGATCCCATGATGCAACTAAACCTTCAAGAACAAAAACAAAACGTCATCAGGCTTCATATAAAAGCAACACACAGAGGTCAACATTTGTACGTGGCCTCTTATATACATTTGTTATGTGCTCAGACAAAAACACAATATATCATTTACAGCACACTAACATATTAAAAGCTATCAGTTAGTGAAATCCTGACATTTGACTTGTCACCTGCAAAGTGGACAAACTGCTATCACCACATTCTTCAAACCATAACACACCCACATGACAGAGTTTTCAGAGATCCTGCTGTCATTGTCATTTGGCTTGGGGTCCATTGCTAACCAAAAGCTGGGATTCTAATGAGCTGGTAAGAGCAAATTTTTCATTAGTCTATTTGGAGTGAGGTTATTGTCAGATTCTTTCCTTAAATTCAACATTTTTTTATGACGCTTCCCTGAGAGAAGCGGTTTAGAAAGCCGGTTTCTGAGTTTGTAGATTTGTCTTCATTATTGACGTCTGTGCCTTCTGTCATACTTACGTTGGTAGTGAAATCTATTCATTTTGTCTTTTTGGTCTTAGGGGACAGCCAGACGGCCAAATGATGGCAGGTATTCATAAAAAGCACATTTCTTGAAATTTGTAAAATTGAAATAATGATTTAACATTGGTGACTATTCATACCTGTTACAGCTAAGATATTTTTCTTCTTTAGATCACGGAGAACCTTGTGTTAAGGAGGAGGCAACATATTGCATGAATGGAGGAACATGTTATAAAATACCTTCAATGGATACACTGTCCTGTGTGTAAGTTTAATTTAAAAAAAAAAAAGTTTAGTCTTCTTTAATTTTTAAATATGAGAATGAGACCAAACAGCATAAAAATGTTTCCTTATTTTTCACACTTTGTCCCTTTAGGTGCAATAACAACTACAAAGGCAGCAGATGTGAGCACTTCACGCTCCAAAGCTTCTCTCCGGATCCAAATGAGGCAGGGTTAATTGCAGCTGTGGTCATTGTAGTCATCCTCATCGTCGTAGTTCTGGCAGTGGTTATCTACTATGTGTACAGGTAAATAGATTAAGAATTTATAATTGGCATTGTTCTTAAGGCCTTGTAAATATAGCAGATATGTTTCAGTGTTCGGTGTTGCACATTCCTGGTGGTGATTTTAAAGGTCAGAACTTGCTCATAACTTTGCTCATACTTACTTGTTTTCATACACAGGATGAAAGCCAAGAAACAGAACCAAAAGAACAATCCACAAGAGTATTGGAGAGTAAAATCTAATTATGTTCCTTCCTCCGGGTGAACACGGGCTCACTATATTGGATATTATATTTTTTGAGTGTGTTGGATTTCATGAAGAAACGATAACTTTTAACATCTTGTTGGACTTGGTGACATTTTGGAAATGATTTTAAATGAGCAATAGAGAAAAAAAATGTTGCATTGATGTTTAATAAGCCAAGATGAAGAACTGATGAATCCTCTGATATTTCTGAAATTCATTTAAGTAAAACAAGCATAAAATGCAAACACGGAATGAAACAAGTTTGATGGGGTGAACTTAAATTTCCGATGAATTTGGAGCTTGTTAAAATCCCATTCCAGTGTATTTGTCTCAGATGTATTTAAAAAGTATAGGTGAACGATGTTTAAAAAAATAAATAATAAAAAAAAAATCTCTGAAAGGTATTAGTGGAATCTTTAAGTAACTTTAACAATTAATGGATATTCTGAATATGCTTGTAGTAAATGATTCTTGTTTTTTTTAAAGATATGCTATGATTTCTACTGGATAATTGGATTGTGCCATTTCTGGAGACAGCACATCCACATTGTAACATTCGTTTACTCGTAAAACCCTGAGCAGTACATACATAACCTATGCGGAGTCTGGCAACACGTCATTACTAACCTCAACTTCTTGCTTCTAATCCTTGATCTAATCTTACCCCTTATAATTACCCCTTGAAGATGCATGCATGTCTGAAGATGTCTTGACTGCTTAGTGCGATTGCACTTTCCAAACATGTCCTATGGTATTTAAAAAATGACTCTTGCAAAGCTGGAAATGCATGAAAAGCAGACTAGGCTTCTGTGTCTAGGTATAATTAGCGTACACCAAGCCATTCATCAGTTTGTTTAAATCTAAAGATAGCCACAAAGACTTTAACAATGGAAATACCGTCATCAAATAACCCTGAATTCAGTGAGTTGAGGTAAGGAACAAAGTCTGTCAGTCTTTGACTATCCCCCTACTAAACTAATAATCCCTCATACAAACTAGTGGCAGCAGTAAAAATAGAACAACATTTTACCTTTAAACAGTATAAGATCTCATACAATTAATGAAGAATCTGGATGAAACTTGTGGATTACGTTTACAAGGTATTGACAAGTACAATGGGACAGTGTCATCCTGACTTTTAGTTATTGATAAACTGACAGTACTAGGTCAGCCCACATATTTTTTTCTAAAGTCATGTTGCTATGAGGAAATATCTTGGTAGAATAACACTTAAAGGTTATGATACGTTAAAAACTATGAAGCTATATCCTCCTGCTTTAAGTATCAATCCAGCTTTAGCATGCATCGCATGGTTTTATTTCTTTTAAATGCAGGAAATAAAAAAAAGGTATTTGATATATAGCTCAATCTGTATAGAAGCTGTCAGCTTAACTGATAGATGAGGGTTTTTGAAAAAGAAAAAAAAAAGTTTCACTGCTTCCACCTAGTGGCAAAACGGTTTCCTACCAGGACAACAACATGAATTAAACTGAATATTTCAAAAACAAAATTGTGTTTAAAATGTATAAATGTGCACATGTACCAGATTTGTAAAATTTGGCATATAAATGCTTTTTAAAATTTTACACGTTGTGAAATGATTTGCACGTTTATGAGTCTACTCCAACTTACAACCATGAGTAGATAGACACACTCACTTAATCATTTGTATATAAAAACACTACTTTTGTCAGTTAGTGATTGGCTAATTGTCCATATTTATAAAAGGGTGTGTAAAAAAAACTAACAAACAAAAAAACCCTACTTCACTAAATTATAATGAATGGGAGATACAAGCTCTGTGAAACAATCCCTGTTAATATATTGCCCCATTTTTTATTTAATTGACCTTATCAAGGTGAAGTGGAATGAAAGGCATGCATATCTCTTGCATATGAGGTATGCGCATACCTCATAAGCATTAGATATGCACCTTCTCCTGCACGTGTTTCCTTTGAGTACAGGTCTGTGTATGGGAGAACATTGTTTTCATACATCTGGCTCACGGTGTTGCAATTGAAATTAAATATTCACTTTTTCTATATGCAATCAAAAATACATTTATTTCACTCTCTAAAACACAAACAAGACAATCTAAAGGTTGTGTCAAAATAACATGAGGAACAACATTTATCTGAAATAATTCAGTGAACTTGTGTGCTTTGTTGACAACTTACTTTAACACACAACTGGCTTTGTCAAACTCTTGTGCAATCTTCAGCGCGGTGCCGTTTAGTCCGACTGACTGCAAGTTAGTGATGATAGTGACAACTACCCCTTGTGGTAGGAGATGGGTCTGTCCTTGACACTGGTTTATCTCCTCACTGGGTAACACCAAAAGGACACTGCTGGCCCCCACTGCTCCTCCCGTGTGTGACACGTAGTGCCTGCGCTTCCGGCACTGGCCATATTTCTGCAACTTTTCCACTACCAGCCAGCCTTGGGCGTACAGTCCATCTTTATCCCAGCTGGCCTCCGTCTTGTCAACAGGTGCCCAAAGCTCTATGGCTGTTTCAGGTTTGAGAAAACCAGGGAGCAAGCCCTCTGTGTCCTTGAGGTGGGCCACCTGGTAACTATAGAGCAGAGCGTTGCCGAACAGCAGCAGGTCTCCTACTGTGGAAAGGAAGCCCCCTCCAGCCCATTTGTACGAGTTGTCTACATACGGGCAGTTCACAACACGTCCTCTTTTGTTAAAATGATAAAATCTGTGGAGTGACATAAACAGACACAATGAGCTCACGGTTGGATTTTTATCATGCAGAGCATTCAAAAAAATCAACAAGAGCAACCAACCTTACAGAAAAACATATTTCTATGAATTTCTGTTGATAGTTTTACATGCACTCAGTTGTTATGTTTCACAACAATGTGGACAAGATGCATTACCTGGAGCGGTGGTAAATTATAGGGTCATTCTCATCGGGAACTGTATTGAGCATTCCCAGCTCACGGAACATGTTCATCATGACATCCAGAAAGCTCTGGCTGGCAGCACTCTCTACAGCAGCGCTAAGCAAGGTGAAGGCATGAGTGGAGTACAGGAAAGTTGTGCCTGCAAGTAGCAAAATATTCCGTTGTCTCATCAAGAAAAAAAAATTCAAAAATGTGTAACATTTGAATATTGTAAGAAAATACATTATTCTATCTACTTATTCATTTTTACCAGGTTTGAAAATGAGTGGGTCATCCTTAAAAAGATCCAAAGCCTGAATGACACTTTCAAAGTTTTCCTGTAGGTAGTACTCCTCATGTTCAAACTCTTTTTTCCTCTGAGCCGGACTGGAATCTTTGCCCTTAGTGTTCTGATCTGTTGTGGGTTTATCTTTGTTTTCCGCCGAGCTCTTCTCATCCTCTTTTTCGATAACTGGTGGCTTTAAAAGTCGCTTAGCTTTCTCCTTGTCCTCTTTCACTTTTTTTGCATCCTTTTCATAGTGCCGTATTCCACTTAGATGTGACAGAATCATACGAGGGGTTATTGTGACCTGAAAACAACCAATACATAACATGTGTGTGAGCAGAACACAAAAATAAACAAAGTTGCTGAGAAAAGTGTGACAAGTTATACAATTCAATAGTGACTTACATCTTGTCCGTCAAACTGTTTCTGGGGAAACTCTGGGACATATTTCTGGACGGGGACATCAAGATCAAGTTTTCCGTCCTCACAAAGTCTTGCAGCAGCTGCAGATGTGAGGGGTTTACTGATGCTGGCAATTCGCATCACCGTTTCTGGTGTGCATGGCACGCGATTCTCCAAATCAGCATAGCCAATCCCTAAATTACATGAACAGTTTTAATAAAAGAATTAAATCTAAACAGCTAAACGTTTACAAGCATTTGAAAGATTCTATGTAAAGCATTTCAGTTATCATATGATTTATGGGACATGTCAATACACGGAATTGCCCATAGCAGAGGACATACCCTTTAACTACGTTTCCCAAAAGTTAGGAGATTGTGTCAAATGTAAATAAAAATGGGAAATTTATTTTGGAAAAAGGGGCAATGCCATTATAAAAGACTGAAACCCAGAAATTGAATTGTGTTTTGAACTGCTCAACTATGCAAAAGTTACTTTTTAAGGATGCTGTATTCTCTTGACATTTGCAAAATGACGATAACATGGCAAACCATCGTGTGTGTCAGGTTAGTCCAAGGCCATCTTATCGGTATGCTTGGCTAAATAATGCTCAAATTGTTTCCGTTTTCTCAGCCTCTGAAGAAACTATGAACACAAAAAAATCCCCTGGAGAAGTTAAACTTTCTGCTTTTACTGTAAATGACTGACGTTGCCCTGATTGCTATTTTTCATTTTCTGAGGATTTTTTGGTCATTTTACTTGCCTTTACTTAAAAGTAATAATCTTTTAAATAAAGGTCATCCTGTTCTGTAAATACATTACCTGCTCAACCAGTTGAGCCACCTAGCACCCCAATATCCTTCTTTTTTCTTTTGAATGTATAATAGTTTTGTGTTTTTAAAAAAAAGACTAATGAAATCAGTGCTTCACTCCATGCTCAACCCATTAGGCCACCATGGGTTAACACTGAGAACACTATCTTACGGTTTATCAACTATGGCCAAGGCCTTGGTGGCATTATTGTGGCAGTTGTCACAGACTGGAACACTGGATATGTTGTCCAGTTGAAATATGGCTTAAGTTAAACCAGCCTTTTTGATACACCAAAAGATGGATTTACAAAGAATGCAGAGACAAACAATGAGTGGGCCTTGCATGCAGCATAGATGCTTGCAATGTGTAATCTGAAATGCATGACACCTTCAGTGCACATGGACAGTAACCAACCTTCACACCAGACCGGAACACCGTCAACAGAAACCCCAACAACCAGCCCAGGAGCTCCGACCTCAGCCTGACAACACAAAAACAAGAATACACGTGGCAGTAGTTATGCAGATGACTATAGAGGTAGTCTGGTCAATTATCAGCCAGGCAATTGACAGGCCTACCTCTGTTCCTACCTTTATCCGCTCCACAAGGTCTCTGCTGACTTTTATGGCATCGCGGTATCGATCGGTCTTTACTGCTTGTTCAACTTTATCATCACAGGAACTCTTAGCAGAGTCAGAGCTGTACTTCAGTCCGACGGCTAAAGCGATTCCAACACCAATCCCACACATCCAAATCCTAGACTTTGACTGATATTTACAATGGGTTGAACCTGCAACATAACGTCTTTGGGTCTGAATGAAAAGCGCATCTGCCTTTAGCGGCCTGGCTGGTGCTCCGGGTCGGGTTACCTTAAAGAAAGACTCACGTGCTGCTAGCAGGGCGCAATTTTTACAGAAACCGTGTGATAAAAACAAGCGTGACATTGTTAAAAAAAACAACAACTATTCTCGTGGCGTTGGCGGCAGCAGAAGCGCTGCGACTGTTAACTTTCTAACTTCCTGTTTGCGTCCTCGAACCGAACAAGACCAAATTAATCAAAACCCGATTCAGACAACATCGAGCTCAGTGCGCGCGGCCAGTTCGCCTCGTCCGAGTATGTGTTAATTTATTTCAATGTTTGTCCCTGATCCTATGGCTTTAAAAATGCAATTGTTAAGCAGTAATCTATCAAATAAATGTGTGGGATTCTAACAACACCCACAATTTAATCAGGTTTATTGGAGCAGAGAAACAACCTGCAGGACTGTGGTTCTCAGGACTGTAGTTTGAAATCCCTGCTTTGGACACTTGACATGAAACATTGTCTTGTTCTTTATTACATGACCACAATATGCATATAGTGATTAACCCCTTAACTGTCACTCCAAAAATGCCCCAAAACGCCTAAAAAAGGCATCCCTTAATTGAATTAGATGCTGTTCTTAAACTCTTTGGAGTACATGCAAAAGCATTGTCTCTTTGGAAAGATAACACTAAAAATGTCTCTCACTCTTTTACATAAACTTTCTTTCAGAAAGACGGCCCAGGGGCGGCCTCTGCCGGTTAACCTCAACATCTGTATCCTTTAATCTAAAATGGATTCTTAACCCTCAAAAAGCAGCTGTACCCATTGGGACCTCAATTTAGTCCCCCCAGGAACAGCAGGTCCCCAAGGGTTTGTGTGCAGTCAGCTTAAAGTCTTTACCTAGTCATTAAACCATAACACGCACACACCCTAAGCTTACCACTGTTTCTTCACAAGACTTTTAGTTAGATGACATGCCCACCACCTCTGTCTCAGCTTCATATTTTGGAAAAATTCAATTTGCACATAAATTATTGAAGAACATGAAAAATGCACATCCTTTTGAATGGTACTTCAGTATTTAACCCACATCTTACAATCAGATAACATACATATGGAAAAATATATATAATTTGTGAAAAAAAGTGTTTAGCTCCACTGTTGGCCAAGTAAATCCACTTAGATCATTTATAAAGATCAGTTATGGGACAAATGTTTTCTAGAGCCCAAGTGAACTGCAATGAAATCCATGATAACATTTTCCCTCAGCTCAAAGTCAACCTGAGGGTAAGGAAAATCGAGCCAGAAGTAATCAAATTAAACTAAAAAAGGAAAAAAAGAACAGATCTCTACTTGTTCAGAGAATTTATTACATTTAGCTCTTCGCTGGTAAACAAAGTCTTTTAAACAAGTTTTCTTTTTATTTGAACGGCCTCAGGCTTCATTTAATTTTCTAGAAATTCACAAAGGCATTTAATTAGTGACAAGGCTATTAATGGACCACAAAGTTAGAAAACTTTCAAAACGTGCTTTTATTTATATTCATAATTTGTACATTTCAGATATGTTGAACACTTGAAACTTCTATATTAAAACAAATCTAAAAACAATGCACAACCACCTTACTTATGTGCTAACAGACAAGATGAAAAAATTTTGGAATATGCTTTTAAAGAAAATAAAAATGGAATATTTCTACTGGACACAATGAGCAATGCAGTAGCACCTGTATACATACTGACAGGCATAGCCCATGTATACTTACAATTGAGAGGGGGTATTTTAAAACTAAATTTGGACTATGCATACATGAGGTTTATTAAGTGCAAAATTTCTCCACTTTGTCCTTTGGTATGTGCATAATCAAGGTGGAATTGCATGTACCACATCAGCTTTGGTGCAGCTGTAGAAAAAAATTCTCTGACTAACGGCACAT
>JAOXYM010000010.1:22525576-22545499 GCA_028567055.1 Leptatherina wallacei | reverse complement strand
TACCCACCAGTTCACTCCTCTTCACCCCTCTTCCTTCGCCAAGAATCCTATTCTAATCCCACCAGCCCCTCACCCCTCTCCCTTTTGTTAATTTTCCTTGGTCCGTCTTTAGAGTTGTGATTTTAATGACAAAGACTCAGAATGTGTCATTGAGTATTTATTCAGATATCAGGCAAAAAACGACTATGTTTCATACAAAGCCCATTTGTCATGATCACTGATATCAGCCTCATCTCATTTTTCCAGCACCAGATGAGGCTCCACACCCTTTACATGCTGCCCTGCATTCCACCCATCACACTTTACCACAATCTTCCTGATAAGTCAAGCACTAATGCTCACCAACTCTCACATCCTTCCAGTTAGATACCTCTCTCACAATCCTAAATTCTAAAAAGTCCTCACATCCATCAGTCTCAAATACTCAATTGCTCAGCTTTCAGTCACCTAAAATTGTAATACGTTTTGAAACTCATTGAACTATTTGGATATTCCTAACGGCTCAGCTTCACAGAACAATATTTGAAGGAAGTGAAAAAGGACATCAATTAAAGTCCACAAGATTGCACCTTAGAAAAAAGGGAGATGAGAGCTAATGGTTTGATGAGATGAAGAAAATAAATAACATGACTTAAAATTAAGGCCTCTTGAGTTCACTGGAGCTACTTCAAGTTTAGAAGACATTAAAAAGAAAAAATAAGGACAGAGTAAAGAGATATAGCTTACATAGAATGAAGGATGTTTATTTTTTATACAACGCAGAAAGAGTCTAGGATTCTGTACAAAGGATGGGATGTAAGTGACTTGAAAACATAAGGAGGAAAGAAAAGCAAAGACAGAGAGGGAAGGGGAAATGGAGGGAAGGCTGGAGAGAGCAGACAGATGCTGCTCAGCCGGCAGGAGGCGTCTTTGATGGGCTGTAAACAATTTATCTGTGTGGAAGAAGAAGAAGCACAGTAAACCGGGGGGGGGTCAGTTTGGGATCTATGAAAATAAAAAGATGCGCACGCCAACACACCAGAACCACAGGAGTCACGCCAGCACACCATAGATGCACAATGAACTGTGCATCTTGAACACACTTGTAAACACAAACTGCAAGTTGGGGCAACTTGATCAGTTCGGAGGTGGACTGACAGGCAGATGTGGTGCTCCTCCTTAATTTCCCACAGGATGACCAAATGTGGAAGGGAAATGATGGAGCAAAACCGGGGGATCTACCACAGTTATTCCAAACTTTAGCACAACAACCAACCTTCAGCTGGTATAAAGACAGAATGAAGGGGGATCTCATGAACATACATGGGGCCTCTCTTCTGGACAGATGTAGACCATATTAGTAGAAGAGTAAAGGTGAAAGAACATTAACCTGGAGTTACAGTGAGTGAATCGAACTCATTGAAATGCCTCTTCAATGCAGTCCTTGACATTTCAATAAACAACTTGCATGCTTTCATTAGAATGTCAAATATCACATGAAATTATTCTTAGAGATTTGAAAAAACAAGCATCCATGAAAATGCATGAAGTTCCAAATGGAACAATGATTACTTTTTATTCAAAAAGTGAAACCTATGCATTTTCCTGTTCATGCACATTGCTTGGAGTTTTTTCAAACACTAATGATACAGATACAACTGGCACCCAGTGTCTGCATAACCACACAAATGTCTATATGACATTACTGCCAGGAGACTTCAATTACACAGACACGGAATACAGCAATGTCTGTTTTAAGACTTGAAACTTTGTAAAAGTAAAAAGGATAAAATGGGTCTACCGGGCACAAGAATATATAATGATAATGATAAAAAGCTATGATAATGGGGAAGAATCGTGCAGGGGAGAGGAAGATGCCGGAGAAACAAGCGAGTGCAGGAAAATGAAAATTACATGGAAGTCATGTCGTTGAGGGCGTGGTCCAGCTCCTCGCTGATGGCCTTGTACTTCAGTTTCTGGGTATACAACTCATCTATTGGTGGGCCAGAGGTGAAGGGAGGGGATTAGGGAGGTGCAGCAGAAGAGAGCAAAGATGGTGGTGCACATGACAAGGAGGTGAAAGGTGAAGCGTCCCAACCATTGGCATGACAAGAAAAAGAAAACAGTAAAAGTTGAAAACAAGCCAGACTCGAGGATACAAAGTTACACCAGGAATATAAATGATAAAGCGAAAGTGCAACAAATCTCTAAGGAAATTCCTCAACATGAGGAAAAACTAGACTGCTTTTCACTCTAATATGGGTCACAACTCTCACTAGTTCAACTTGGACAATGAGTCAGTCCACAAGGCTGCTTTCTATAAACATCTTTTAACAAAAAAAAAGTTTCCACAACAGAGGTGTGATGCAGTCTGGAAGAGATACTTAATGGAGTTAAGAGGGAAGTATTATAGAGTTCAAAAAGGTAAGCAGACAATGTGCTAAGGAGCTTTTTGGAAAAAAATACATAAAAAAAAAAATCAGAACTTACCCATATACATTCACTGGTACAACATCTGAGAACAAGTAGAGGGAAAAAAACAAAACTTACCCTCCAAGTCATCGATGGTCTTCTCAAGCTTGGCTACTGATCTCTCAGCGAACTCAGCACGAGTCTCAGCCTGCATTACAAAGACACATCCAAGTCCAACACTCAAACGCGATACTCGTATCAATCATCCTACAACTCAAAATGTGCCTTAAGAAACTGTACCTCCTTCAGCTTGTCGGTGAGGACCTTGATCTCCTCCTCATACTTGTCCTCCTTCATTGAGTACTGTGGAACAAAAATAACATTGTCAGAAATATTGGTAGAACATCAATATTCAGGTGCATTAAAAAATGGCCGCAGACAGATTTTACATTTATAGAGACAGATTTAACAGAAGTGGAGAGATTCGACTTCCTGGGCTTTTGTGTTTCTTGTCCATCAAGTTTACTTAGAAGCCTGGGGGTTTTAACAGCAAGCACTGGCCCGGAAAGTCACACTTACCTTCTCAGCCTGGGCCTCCAGTGACTTCAGGTTGTTGGTCACAGTTTTCAACTCTTCTTCAAGCTCAGAGCATTTGCTGGTGTTTTGGAAATAGGGATAAGGTTGCCAAGGATGCAAGGACAGAAGTGAAGGAAGCAAAGATGGAAAGAAGCAGAAGTAGACATGAAAGAGGATGACGAAAAGCAGGAAAAACAGAGAGAGGAAACAATATAAATAAGTGCTACAGGTGAGGGAACCCAAATACACACACACACACACTCACACACACACACACACTCACAAACACACACACACACACACTCACAAACACACACACACACACAAAAGTGGCTTAACAAAGCAGGAATGTGAGAATAAAATGTGAGTCAGTGTGTTAAAATGATATCAATAATTTGGGGAATGGTATTTCAGTGTTCAAATATCATGCTTTTCTTAAGATAAGGTGTTATTCTTGCACAGCTCCCTGCTATGTTAGGCATAGAAAAAGAAATCTAATATACTCAGAATCAAAGGAAAGGACCAAGCACAGCAGGCAAAGCAAACGCAGCAAGGTGGACGGTGAGAAAAGCCACTCAGAAATACAAGTGTGTGTGTTCGTTTTGGATTGTAGTACCTGTGTGACTAAGGAGTTTAGTGATTTCAGGCTTTGCTCCAAAACGCTTAGTTCCTCCTCCACTCTTCGAGCACGCCTGTTAGTGCATATGGTGCCCATGTGCAAGCCAAAACCATTCAAACCGCGGTGAGCATGCAAATAATCACCACAGACAGTAAGTAACACAGTGCACACTGTCCAAATGGAGACAAGTCCCAAATGTTGAGTTATTAGTGCTCAAAGCTTTCAAAAATGTGTACAAGTCAGCATCCATGCAAGTGTACGTGCAGATTTAGCGTGGGCAAAGATGAAAGATCTTACCCTTCTGATAGCTCAGCGCGCTCCTCTGTACGCTCCAGGTCGCTCTCAATGATGACCAGTTTACGAGCCACCTTAGGGTTGAGCACAACAAAGAGTTACGCCACAAGTACTTACTACAGATAACGTGTTTATCTATGTACAGTATTAGTCAACCATTACAAGTTCTGTGCTAGAGTATGAAGGAATATTCATAATTACACTTAGGTTGTTATTCAATAAAAGCTATGGCACACCAGCCTCCATACAGAGTTGACAAATACATTAATTAATGTCCATATTTGCTATTTGGAGTAAAAAATATTAATTGTTGCTATAATGGGACCTTTATGAAAACATTTACAAGTACATTTATATGTCTTTATGCTAAGGAATAGATAATAATTCCTTAGCATAATTATTATAGATTGTCATATTAAAACTAATATGACAATCTATAAACACAAGCACTGATGGCTGTCAGTAAGCATGGATGGTTTATATTCTGCCTGCTGCTGAAAAACTTGCCTCCTCATATTTGCGGTCAGCCTCCTCAGCGATGTGTTTGGCCTCTTTCAGCTGGATCTCCTGCATTTCCATCTTCTCCTCATCCTTCATGGCCCTGTTCTCAATGACCTTCATGCCTCTGTGCAAGGAAACAAACAGACGGGGTATGTTAGGGATCTGAAATTGAGACACAGCCGGCTTCCTATAGTCACTCTGAGGACACATTTGTCTTGTGAACAGTAGGACTGACTTGAAAATCTTCACATTACTTACAGGCCGACATTTAATTGTTTTACACATCCCACCTGCTTTCGGAAGTAAGAGAGAGCTCAGAGCCTGTGCTGCCAAGAACCAAAAACCCACCTCTCACTCTCATCAGCAGCCTTCTCAGCCTCCTCCAGCTTGGTCAAGGCGGTGGCCAGACGCTCCTGAGCACGATCCAACTCCTCCTCAACCAGCTGGATACGTCTGTTAAGAGAAGCGACCTCTCCCTCAGCCTAAGGACAGACGAGTAGCACATCAGTAAACGGAAGAGATTTTCATCTTCAACACAGGACCCAGAAATCACACAACTTCAAAAATAAATCAGCCCAAAGAAAGGGGGTGGTATATTCATGTATATACTGGATTTATGGCCTCTGGAGGGGGGCTCTTAAAAGCTGCTCCAAAGGCCTGGTGGGAGAGGGTAATCATGGCTGTTCTTAAGTGTTTCTGTGCCACCTGTTGGGAGAAGCCCTCCCAGCAGGTTTCCCTGTGCTCCTCACAGACTATGCATGATTATTGCAGCTAACAATACTGCGCCTCATTACTGGCTCCCTGAGAGAGCATTAACAAGGCTCAAGTCAAAGGGCCTGACACAGTTACATATCTCCATGTGCAGTTAACAAGTGCCTGCAGCTTTTAACACCTTGGCTCGTGTTAAATTATCACATATCTTTGGATGAAAACTGATATAAACTGAAAAAACAGCAGACTGCTTTTGTGTCCAATCAGATGTGGTGCAACTGCTGCTTTCTGCAGATATGCG
Source organism: Leptatherina wallacei (assembly GCA_028567055.1). Lineage (NCBI taxonomy): Eukaryota > Metazoa > Chordata > Actinopteri > Atheriniformes > Atherinidae > Leptatherina > Leptatherina wallacei. Next base: position 22,540,106 of record JAOXYM010000010.1, on the reverse strand, counting down.
ACTGTCTAAAAAGCATTTCCTCCTGCAGCCCACGTTAAAAAAATCTTTTAAATTGAGCCCCAAGTTAAGCAGACAAAATGCAAGAAAGCATCGGAGCTTAACTCTGATTGCGAGGCCTGCGCAAAAACACTCATTTCCCGTATTGGTAAGCCACTATGTGAAAATCTCTGTGAAAAGCTACTGTCCTTATATGGACAAGTCAAAGAGCATGAGCTGACAACACAGACTGGCAGTTAAAATGTTGCCACAGTGACTTCCTGTTACCTAGACAAAAAAAAAAACTATTCAAATCTTCGGCCTAGCTTGTAAATGGAAAGGAGCACGTTGATCGGACCGGGACCGTTACGAAGAAGTGTTTCAAAGGAGATGCAAGAGGAGCGAAGTACGTAGATGAGGCAACACAGAGATACAACGCAGCACGTTGCTCAATAGCTGAGGTATCAGCAGCCTTACGTTGCCAATTAAACACGTTTAGCCAGGAGCAGCTGGCTATCAAAACCCCCGTCTGGGATTTATAGCGGCGCAGCTTGGAGCCAAGAGAAGCTCAGCCTCCAGGTCTGCGATGTGTCAAGAGAAATCCCCGTTTTTAACATTTCAAACTGTCGCCCAACATGATGAAACTGAGCATAAACAGAATTACACCAACAAACTAAGGGGGTTTAGCGTTTGTTTTGCGCTTGATGCGCAGGTATTATGTGACTGTTGACATGCTTACATGTTCCCTGGCTTTCCTCTGCCCAAGCAACTCCGTCTGTAATCTCTCGGCTCTTTCTTCAGCACCGTCAACCTGCTCTTGCAAAGATTTGATCTTTCGTTTGACTACATCCAGCGGTGCAACTCCGGCCATTGTTTACAGTACTAGAATTTTTTTTTTTTTTAAAAAGACTAGCCTACACTATGTGCTGCACCTAATTTCCGAGAAATTGACAAGTAGCGAGATGACGTCCTTAGTGGTGCTGAAAGCTGCGTGAAGTCAGATTTGACGGTGCGCAAGCTTACTGGAGACGCGCTGTGCATTGCCTGATCCAGGAAGTAGCTACCACTGATTTCAACATTTGGTTTTGGAAAAAATAAACAATTCCGCGGAAATAACAAAGGGGATATAGCGATTTAAATCTGCTCCACGTGCACATTAAATCATGAAATGATTTGAGATTGAATTAATAAAGAATGATGCTTTGATGAGAAAAAGCACCCTCTGTTTGCCAGGCATTGTGGTGAGCATGCTTCTGGGAAACAAACGGAGCTTCAACTCCCTCTGCTGGTTAACTGGGTGCATTACACGTGGCAGGGAAATATTTGAAATTCGCACTGAATCCAGTAATTATAGGCTGCCTTTGGAACTTTGCAAATATCATAGGGCATCCATCCAAAAACATGGAGAAAGGGGCCTTAAAACGCTCCTGTAAGCAAATCTTCAAGTAAAAAAAGATAAGACTTACTACGTATATAGGCTATTGGAAATAAAATCCAACCTCAAGCGTAAGATGCTAAAACTCACATGACTGGAAGACTTTGCCCTTACTCGCTCTTTGGAATCCAATTAAAGGATTAGGCTATTATAACGTGTTTTTCGCTCCTTAGAGCCTCGCTGCAGTCGGGTTTACTTTTAAGAGTAAACAGAGTAGCCTAAATATCTGCAGAGTTTGAACTTGGCAGTCACCCCAGTTCTGTCATTAACGCTACTTTCGTCGTGAGAACATATTTCTGGGAAATTTCCTGGGAAATGTTATTTTGTCTCCACCAGGTTGCGCCCTTTAAAGGCCAAAATATGAATTCCTGGCATAGTTATTCCTGTCAGATATTCATTCAGAAAGAAATATAAAACAAAGAAAGGCTGGGACAAAAAAAAAAGAGCAACAGAAATTTTCAGAGGGGACTAATTTATCTGATTAGTTGCAACAAAAAAAAAGGAATATCCAGAGTATCTTTTTATGTAGTTTGTTGCCCCAGACATTTTGATGGGAAACTGTTTTTCTCTGTGGTAAGCAAAGAGCGCAGCCCACTGCGAGCTCTATTCTGACCATATAAAGCAGTGGGCTATATTTATCCAGGCGCTGGCTCTATGAGCTTTTGGGAAGTCTGCACACTACACTAAAGGCTATACTCATCTCTGAAGAACAGCTTTAAGACTAGACTTTTCTAGTCTAGATCTAAAACAGGAAAGATGTTTAGGGTTTTTGAAAAAAAAAACATCATATAAAGGAACTGTTTATTATTAATAATGATGATAATAATAATAATAAAAAAAAGAGAACTAAACTTTTCATTGTTAACCTACAAATTTGACATTCTTTGGACTGACTTGTAAGTGACTGTGCATGTGATTCTTGATAAAACATGAAACGACAATTCAAAATCACAAAACAGATCATTTTGGAGTTAAAGCCAATATTAAAACATGGGCAACGCTGTTAAATGTACCCATCTGCAAAAGCAAGTATTTTTAGACAGAGGACAGACGAAGGCATCTTGAATTACAGTGAAGACAGTCTGCTTCTCTGTGGTGTTGAACTGTCGTTTCCCTCATAAATGAGAAAGTGAAGATGTGAGGCAGCGTGGTGGAAATAATGGTGCCACTGTGAATCCTTTCCGTACTTACATCGGTGGCTTTCTTCTCAGCCAGCTCAAGTTTCTCCTGGGCATCTTTAAGAGCCTCGGAGAACTTGTCCAGCTCATCCTCAGTTCCTTTCAGCTTCTTCTGCAGAGCCACCAAGTCATCCTCGAGCTGATTTTTTTTTTATTTTTTTTTTAAAGTGCAGTAAAGTATCAGCGGTGATGGGGCGCAGAAACGGAGTGGCGTGAGCGCGCAGAGGCGCAAGAGCGTGTACGGGAAGAGACAGGGGACAGAGAACAGGACAGAACAGGGAGAAAAAAAGAAAGAGAAGTTAGGGAAGCTCATGCACTTTATGTTGAGATACCTTGGTGGCAGTTTCTTCAGCAGTCAGCAGCTTTTCCTCAGCAGTTTGGAACTCCTCAAACACTTTATCTCTTTCGTCCTCTGTAATACGCAATTTCTTTTCCATCTCTCTTATTTCTTCCTCTAACTACACATGCATGCAAAGAAAGTTTAATGTTAAACAGAATTAAAAATGTACATATATCTGGCTATTGTATTAAACAATGTTTCTCTTACGTTTAGATTGTATTAACACGATATTATTTGCTACATTTTCAACAACACCAACTAGAACAGCTGAGATGATGATTTATACCATTTCCCAAATAATTGAAAGGAAATATGATCATTAAAGTGATCCGTTATTCTTTAATACATCCTTTACTGGGATTATCCATGAAAATATTTAATCCGTATTTGAGAGGCGATCCCTTTTAAATACATCCCTGCTTTTACACGGATCTTTGGGGGTTTCCATCAAAGGGGGAGTAAAAAAAAAAAAAACTAGCCGACCTGTTTGCTTCTGTCCTCTGCTGCTTTCTTGTCTGACTCAGCCTGCTCAGCTCTGTCCAAGGCATTCTCCTTGTCGAGCTTGAGCATCTGCATCTTCTTCTTGATGGCATCCATGGCTGCTTTTTGCTGTGTGGCAGCACCAACTAAACGTCCAAAAGGAAAGAGTGGGAGTGGGGCTGGGGCGTCTGTGCCTTACTGAGGGCTGAGCTGGAGTGCGAGCTCTGCCTGACTCTGCCCTGTCAAATATGTACTTTCAAGGGGGGTGACTGGATTCCTTTGGACATCCAATACTGTTTGGAGGAGGCGTGTGGGTGCTCCAGCATTTTTTTTTTAAAGAACTGCTCAGCGATTCGTAGGCTTCTTCCCATAGATTTGACTTTTCAAACGCCTTTATATGGGGAGTGACATGGCCAACTCCCGCGGAAAGGATTCATAATGATAATGTAACAGCCGAAATTGAATGTATCCGACTGAGAAGATGCAAGTGAAAACAATTTCTTATTTAATGAAGGTATCTAACAACACTCTTTATAACTTCTTTTTGTTGGCTCTTATTTGTTCATTTTTACTCATGTATGATTATTTTCAGGTGATTTCTCAGTGAATCCCATGTCCTTGGAGAGATGGCAGCAGGACCACAGACAGCTGACCTAACAATTTGATAAATCTTTAACAACCTATTTGTTTTTAGCCATCACTTAATTATTTAAGTGTGTTTGGGTGGGTGGGAATGTGTTTGTTCCTTAGGGATTAGTTCAAGGCAAGTACGTTGTATGAGAAGAGACGCTTTCTACCCAAGCAAGAAGGGGGGCTCCACACAGCAAAGTGTTTACCTGATAATACAGCAGATATCCCAGTCACAAACTGTTGATGTGTTTGACTTTGGCAGCATAGCATCCTACACAAGTTTTTAATCCCGATAACAGCAGATGAGTGTCTGATTGGCTTGTCATTTGAGAAATGCTAACTTTTTTACAAACTAGTTAAAAAGTGTTTGACTTTATCTTTTATCTAAGACAGTGTATCGAATGACTCTTCAAAGATAAGAATATGTAGTAGATTTTTTTTAAAAATCTCTTTATATCTGGTTTATTAACTTTAGAGATTAAATACATGGAGGTCAATTATTTTATGGAATAACCCCTTTGCTTTGACCTTATGAAAAGTAAAAACGACTCTGGCGAAGGAGGACACCCCAAGTGTCTTATAGCCTACACAAAGATTCTCAAGGATATTTTTAGTATTGCCTTCTCTTTCATGCACCTGCCTTAGTCTGTAATATAGATCTCACACACTGTGCCAAGAGTCAAAGAGCTAAAGGCATTAGATATGTCTCTTAAAATAATCATCGTTTTTGCTCAGGCTCAGGTCCATTTTATGGATTATTGTTGCTACACCTGGTAGATTTACTCATTGAGTCAAATGGGCAGCCCCATTCTTCAGACTCTCAGGAAGAACTAAATTGACAGTGCTATAGGAGCAGATGAGATTGAGGAAGTTTGCCATCCTATTGCATTGGTATCTGTCTCATGTTAGAATTTGACTGACCTGACAGACACAGAAAGACAATAAAACACTTAGATAATCTAGCCAGTGTTAGAATAGACTCCCACATGTGTAACTCTGATTAGCGATGAAAGACAAAGGCTTTATATGTCGATGTTAAAGTAGTTTTAAGTGAAGGATCACATCTCGCATGACATCATTTTTCTCTTTCGCATGCATGTATATGAGACAATTCAATCTCAATCCATGTTTTATAAGGATCAGGTTATTTTTCACATGGTGCTCATGGTGTAAATAAAGATGCCAATTCAACATTTGTTGTGTGAAGATGTGCTGTTTTATATTTCAGTTAAATTCAATTCAGTTCAATTCAGCTTTATTTGCATAGCGCCAAATTTACAACAATGTCATCTCAGGGTGCTTCACAGACAATAAGTTTGAGACAATCTGTTGTCATCAGTCTGCATTCATACAAGCCAATTCATAACAAATAGCCTAGCTAAGGAAGCTAACAGATTGCATTGAATCTTGTCTTCGATCCAATCCCCCATCCTGAGCATGCTAGAGGCGACAGTGGAAAGGAAAACTCCTTTTTAACAGGAAGGAAAAACCTCCGGCAGAACCCGGCTCAGGGAGGGCGGCCATCTGCCTCGACCGGTTGGGGTGGAGAGGAAAGAAAAAGAGAGGACAGAAAGAGAGGACAGAAAGAGAGATCTACAGACATCACAGCTTTTATCCAGGGAGATCTGCTGAGAGAATATGTTAATGATGCCAGTACTGTCATATGTTTATACATGGGAGATAAGGAGCAGAGAGATGAGGATGAAAAGCCCAATGCATCATGGGACATCCCTCAGCAGTCTAAGCCTTTGGCAGCACAACTAAAGGAAGGCTTACTCCCCCTAACTATAGGATTTATCAAAAAGGAAGGTTTTAAGCCTGATCTTGAAGTTAGAGAGAGTGTCTGCCTCCCAAACCAAAGCTGAGAGCTGGTTCCTTAAGAGAGGGGCCTGATAACTGAAGGCTCTGCCACCCATTCGACTCTTAGAGACTCCGGGAACCACAAGTAGACCTGCAGTCTGAGAGTGAAGAGCTCTGTTGGGAATATATGGAACTATGAGATCTTTGATATACACTGGAGCTTGGTTGTGGAGAGCTTTATATGTGAGAAGAAGAATTTTAAATTCTATCCTGGATTTTACAGGGAGCCAATGAAGAGAAGCTAAAACTGGAGAAATATGATCTCTCCTATGACAGCTGGGATAGACTTCAGCACCCTAAATAACCTGAACACGATAAAGTGGGTATGGAATATGAACGAATGAATGAAAACTAAAATGCTGATTCTTTTTTATTTGCATTTTGGTTTTAATTGCCCAGCCATTTGAATAGCATACGAGATTTCCTGTGTCACTCTGGGAATGAAAATAAGTCCCATTATATTTTCACTTAGAGTACTGGTATAATAGTCAAGGGTCCATTACACTTATTTTGACTGAAGTCCAAAGATTATTGAAAATTCACTGCGTTCCAATTTACATTCCACCGGAAAATCACAGGTACTTAAACACTGAGAGAGCTAAAGTATGTAAGGCATAGTTGCATTTTCCTTTCTATTGCTCTATTTATGTATACATGTTATGAGAAAAACTTAAACTCACTGAACATTTAAAGAGCATTCAGGAAAGCCACCACATTGATACAGTTTGTTTTTCTTTTTGTAGCTGAAAAAAAGAGGAAAAAATATTGAGACATAATTTTGTGGTTAAAGAAAATCAGCTTGCTAAGTATTTCAAAGTTTCCAACTTGGACAGTCAAAGTATTCAAAATGAATTTAAGCTCATGTTAACAAAGACTGGAAGTGACCATAAAAATCAACCCCAAACAATAGAAATGCTGAACTAAGTCAGTCGCATTAATTAAGACATTTTTAAAATGAAGATTCTGTTTGTATTAGGACCTAAATACATAAGCTTATCATTATTATTATTGTCATCCTGAAATGAATGAAGTTTAACACGCTTCTCAACATAATGGACAGCACTGCACAACCTCTAAACTGAGAACTTAATAATCATAATAAAAAAATTATAAGAGCAAAAAAAAAGAAAAAAGAAAAGCAACATAGTGTCACACATTTGCTGCCCATTTTGTGAGGTCTCAGATGCTCTGACATGTTGGAATTCTGCTCTTCTCTCTGTATCATAATTCAGTTCTCCACATGAGCCGACAGCTGAGTGCGACAGGTGCAGCAATGGGCAGAATTCATATTCACATTCACTGTACAATCATTATTTTCATCTTTCAACCCAGTGAGATTTGTATGGCAGACTTTGTAAAAAAAAAAAGAGTCTTTTAAAGGTTTATGGTGTACAGAATCAACTTCGGGCAGGTGACATTTCTAAGTCCACAAACTATTTATAGTGATACAGTGAATAAATATAGATGGAAAAGGTCAAAAGGCCTGTAAAAAACAGAATAATGACTGATAACTTTGGAACACTGTGGGTTTGAGGTGGCTGCAGAAGTTTTACTTTTTCCACCAAAATAACACATAGCAGCTTTGACACAAAGCTTTAATACTAATCCTAATGCTGCAACACCACATTTACTAATCTGCCAGAACCACTCATTATCTATATAGTGTCTAGTTCTCCTTAGTCATTGCTCTGGGCAGATCTAAACTTTACTTGGCTGTTGTTCCATGAAGTCATGTTAGCATAAAAAGACCCTTGGGGGAGACATTAAAGTTGTAGTCATGTCTTAAATGTTACTGCATTAGAAAGAGTATGTCTCCCTCAATCATAATGCCTGTCTGATGTTAAATGTCAAGTTCTTTCAGTAAATATTCAGAACCACTGGCCTTTTACCTATGCTGTGTCATTTCAAGCTAAAATATTGTAAAAGAGTGATGTCCACTCGACATTAGCGTCTGCAACAGACGGCAAAGAGGACAAATTAAGGGCAGCACCCTCCCCATGCAGGGTGCACAGCCACTGAGTTAAACCCGGAGGAGCACAGTGCTGGCAAGCTGCTCGTCAAATACCGTCTTGAGATTTCTGCAGACATCGTCCAGATATATATTTAGAGAAAACTTGTTGGCTCCTTGGGATGGCCCTGTGATTAGATAGCTCCATGCAGGGGCATAGTCATTTGGCATAGCAAAAACAGAGAGGGACCACTGGAACAGTGTAACCCAAGCTGTAATCCAAGTCCGGCCTATGACCTACTGATGGTGGGTTTATTCACAGTGATGTACCATAGATGTATACTGGTAGTTGTAAGACTCATGTATCAGTGAGCACAAGTAGATATCTAACCAGAACCAGAGCACAAAGACAGACACAGTGTTTTACTTGATGGATAGTTGTAATAAGGTTGTGACATTCTGACTCCCTCCGCTCTGTGTGCTGATAAATCTGTCATTAAGGGTGTAAATCATGCAGGAGTGTCCTTCAGTTGGTTGTAATTCCATTAAACCTTTTGGTTTATGGAACCTGAGAGTACTGTACGAGCTAAACAAAATCCACAATTCCACCACTCCCATTCTTAATGATTTGAGTCAAATTCCTCAGGGAATGAAGGTCAACCTTTGCAGCTGCAGGTGCTCCATTGAGGATGGGCAGCTTTCTTCCAGTGCCAAGGCTATTCTGCAGTACAAGTAGCTGCTGTTAAATGAAAGGATCTGTCATCGCTTGGATTGCAAAGACCTGTAATAAATCTCCATAAGGAGAAGAAACTGGACCGAAACATTCTTGGTTTTACAGAAATAGCCTACCTAGAAATTTCCCTATGATTAGCATTAGGTAATAGAAGCAATATGCTGTTTGATGATCCATAGTTCTTAAAATGAATGTTTTGTTTAAAGTTACAATCCAGTGGCTAAGTTTGAGATTTAGATGTTTAAGTTAGCAGAGAAGCTGTAGTGACACTACATACAGTATGCCCTGCTGAGACAACTTAAGCAGAGTAATTGAGTGAAAATACCAAAAGTTAAATCCTCCCATGCTGGAAACACCAACGCGGGTAGCAATCATGATGGAGGAATATTTGTGGCCTCTGCAGGGCTCCTCCCAGACAATTTGTTTGTGTTTCCCTCAGATGGGAGGCACAGAGAAGCAAGATTGTCAGCCATATCTGATGCTGCTCACTCAGCTCAGACTAAAGTGGGGGGGGGGAGAACGGCATTTCAGGGGGAACTGTCACGATTCATTTCACACTCATGTGGGATGCCAAGCTCCAATACTGGTGTAAAACAAAAAATTCTCAAAAGGCTAGACATGTCAAAGCATGATTATTGGAACAAAAAATTCCAATCTGTGAGAAATTAGGCTTTAAAAATCTGTCTTTTGTTTACGAAAATACCACTTTTGGCACTACTTGTACAGAAATAGGCAAGTCAAGAGGGGAGTGCAGTGAAGTATTGTTTGCAGGGAACTTGAACTTCTCCCAGTTTCAGATAGTATTTCAGAAATTCCTACTTGAGGGATCAGGACTAATCATTGACTTAAAAGCTTGCTGCCCTTTGATTTGTGCTTGATGGTATCTTCTCCCATACACATGCAAACTGTTGCTTGGTCTTTTTGATCTAATATCTCAGATCACAGCTGCCCAGCATCTTGAGGATAGCTCAATTCCAATATTTGCATATATCTTTTGCTCGTAGTGTCAGAGGGCCAGGAGTTTCCGTGTTTGCACACAGAGGGAAAATCTTCAATATACGTGTCCATATATGGGCTTTCTGCTGTAAGCTAGCTTGACTTCTGTAGACAGAGGAGAGGGCTAACTTGCGGGGGCTTTTTGTGAGGTCCAAAGACATAGGCTACTCGATATTTCTTTCCATTCCTCAGGGCTATAAAACTTCTTGGTATGCACTTCCAGCTCAGCCACTGTTCTCCCTATTACAGTCTGCCTGTCAAAGCTCTCTGGCACAGAGAGGTGAAACAATTGCAGGAATAAAAGGATGCAGGATTCCTCTGGTGTTACAGCAGCATCCCTCTAACAATTTCTTGGTCACTTCATTCAAATGTTTTTACAAAAAATGCACTCTCATATCAACAAAATGTTTGTAAAGACTTCTTAAGGGAGATTATTCCCCATTAAAAAGCAAACACTTAAATTTCAGTTTTGTAAAACTTTGAAGCAGGGGCTCATACTCTGTCATTAAGTTACACTCCTCAAACTGAACATAGCTTGGCTGAGGAGTGGCCATAATGTGAAGTGCGTGTAAGAATCTATGGTGATGAGACATTCCAGTGTGGTTCTGAGCGGTTGTTTAAAGCTTGCAGGCTGTGTTCAGTGTGACTGGGTCACAGTGGTCTCTCAGCAGCGAGGAATGCCACAGGAACCCACAGCTCTGCAGCACCTGCATTCTTTAACCAAAGCCTGTCTGTAGCCCCTTGTTTGATCAAATGCCATGACAGTTTCCCAGTCAAGCTAAGACTCACCACACAGCAAGGGATCTAGATAAAACAGTTGTGCCACAGTCAGTCATAAAACAACTGTGGGCATAGAAGGGAGAATAGATAGACACCCATCTGGTGCGGTTTGGTTAATTCCTGCCCTGGGGCTTTGGATGTCTGAGATAACAATATACAGTATGATAAGAAGGTAATTATGTTGAAAGGCTGCCTGAGGATACACCCATCAAAAGAATTGGGGGGGAAACAGTGGTAAAGGAAGTATTCGCAGTTTAGTTAAGTCCAAGTTAAAGTGCATTCATATAAAAAGATAGGTCTGTTGGAAGTGAAAGTCTTGAATACAAAATAACCTTAAACACAAAATGTTGGCATAACGTTTTTCTCACAGAAGTTGGATGCTTTGTAAAATATAGATAAAAGCAAAACTTGGTTTAAGATTTTTTCAAAATTTTCTCAATTAAAAAAGGTGCAAAAGTAATATATCATATGAGGAAACTCACAAATTTGATTATCTTTGAAAAAAAAACATGTTTAATAGTCCACCATTTTTTCTGTTACCAACACTTACCGACATTTTCAATAGTGAAACGTTCCCCCTTTGTACTTGACATACTGGAAAATTCAGCTCTTGAACAGTTTATCTGTTTCAATCTTTCATAATACCCCAAATGTTTACTGGCTTACCTGCAGGTAAGCCAGTTTAACACCTGGACCCATGCTGTTCTAAGATGTACAAAATGTAGTTTGGGGTTGTTTAGATGAAAGGAGTTAGACCTTATCTGAGACAGACCTGGATAGCAGCATAGTTTTGTTGTTCAGTGTTAATGGGTGCCTTTACCCATGTGCAAGTTACCAAGACCATGTGCACTAACACACCTGCATGCCATCAAATGCAGGCTTTTGGTTTGTGGAGTAATAACAACCAGGTTGGCCCTTGTCCTCTTTTACCCAGACCAAGTTATTTTACAAAAAATGTTTTTTAAATGTTGATCCATCAGGCCAGGGGACAGTTTTCCACTTTAAACATTTTGCTTTAAATGAGCCTATGCGTGCAAGGAGGGGGCAGTGCTCCTGGATCTTTGCTCCTCTTTGAATATGCATTTGTGGATGTAGTGACAAACAGTGGTTACTGACAGTGTTGCTGGGTCCATGCAGTGATTTTCACCTCAAAATCTTGCTTGTTTTTAATGCAGTGCAGCTTCAGGACCCGGAAATGGCAGCCATTTAGTTTTATTTTTTGGTTTCAATGCAACATTCTCACAATGATCTAAATCTTTTAAGTGTTGAAATTCCCAAAGTATTTATTATCCTACATTGGGAAATACAATGTTTAGATTATGGAAATATTTATTTAGATAGTTTATATTTTGCCCTGCGACAGACTGGCGACCTGTCCAGGGTGTACCCTGCCTCTCGCCTGATAATTGCTGGGATAGGCTCCAGCCCACCCACAACCCTGCATGGATTAAGCGGTACAGAAAATGGATGGATGTCCAATCAATTCCTGTGTGTGCTTTTTTTGAAATATTCTCATGAAATATTCCACAAAAGTAAACATGGTCACAATGATTCATTTATCATTATTTTTCCAACTTACTCACCTTTATTTTTAAGTTTCTTTTTAATTTAAACAATTTGATAATTCAGTGGAACATGTCAATGTTATGTAATAATTAGGGGTGGGACTTTAACTCGTTAGTTACGATTAATGGTGGAACGCTTGTCAGTGCACGATTTCCGGTATGCTGATTTCACAGAGGCACACGTCAGAGCTCGGCTAACGCAGTGTTGCCAACTTAGCGACATTAGCACTATATTCAGCAAGTTTTCAGACCCCTCCACAACAAATCTAGAGACTTTTTCTGGTTTTATTGGAGACTTTTAGAGACTGACGTGAAAGCACGTAACCAAACTGAAAGCTGCTGCAGGCTGTTTATCTAGATTCTTGATTCGCTGTTAGTTAAACTACTTAAAATTGTACTTTAACTTTAGGTCTGTTCAGTTTTGGCCAGGGATAATTTTTCTATTTCTTTTACTATTGTTTTGAATTTAAATGCTATTAAACACATTTTCCGGACATTACTAGAGGTTGAGTTTACAATATTGTCTGTGTCTATTATTTGATTCAATTGTCCACTGATGATCCTGGTACTACCTGGTACTAGATTGGCTTGGGCTTGGGCTGAAAGTGGCCTGAATGACAGGGATACTTGTCAAAAATGTCACTAACAAAAAACTAAATATCACAGTATTTTACATTGGTGCAGCTGATTGGTCTGCCTTACTGAGACTGCCAGGGGACACTGGAAGATTTCTATCTTTTCTGTTACCTCACAAGACTATAACGCAATAATGATCCTGGTACTACATGAGCCTGGTACTACTTACTGTAATAATGATCCTGGTAGTACTTAGGAGTCCTGTCGTGACTGTTGTTTTAAATCCTTTGATGAGAGTAGAAGAGGGAAAAGAACTGGACTGGTGGTTGATAGCTGTATGTGAATGTTGGTCTTTATAGAATAATGAGCTTTGGTGATTACTTAGCCTGTGTGTTTGCATGCATGCATGCGTGTGTGCACTTGCATGTGAGCATATGTCTGCAGTATATGAGTTGGGGTGGCCTGGGTAAGTGTATGACTCTCAGATAGATTTTTTGTTTCCCAGTCTGACCCTGAGTCAGTCTTCTTTGTTACATTAATGACATCCCATTCTGCAAGTCAGCCCTATAGAAAACTTCCCTCTGATTCTCAGAATCAGAAGTCTGAGTGTGAACTGTGTCACAGAGGTTATACACAATTACCTTTCTGATCTGAGATTTTTCCAGTGTTTCCAGCATAATTTGTATTATTGTTTTTCAAAATGGCCCAGCACCTACTATTGATGTGTTAACATATCCCTACAAAGCCAAACGTATCATATTTGATACATAAAGTTTCTGAGACATTTTGCATCACTTTATAATAAAAACTTTGCCCAAAACCCTGTAGTATACAATATGATACTTGTTTTCTGCTCCCTAATGGATACCAGGATGCAGAAAAAACAACACCATAATAATTTTGACATGGCACACGGTCATAAAGGGTACATATACCCCCCAAAAAATGTGTTAATTTTTTTCTAGATTTGGTTAGAAGGCCAATAAAGATTTCAGATTTAAAAATTTGACTTTTCTCCGTAGTTTTTCTTGGGTTGGGCTTTAAAGGGATATACATATAATTAGCAAACTTAATGATATTTTAGACCACTGTATTAGCAAAAATAAGTTCAGCAAGTACTTTGACTTTTAATAATTTAATTATATTTAAAAGTAAGTACTTCCTTCTACTTAAGTAAAAGGGTTAATGTGGTACTTTTACTTGTAGAGTAGAGTAAATTCATTTCTGTTAATTCCTAGTTTTACGTAAGTGCAGTGTTCCAGTACTTCCCCCACCACTGGTTTCCTGTGAAACTTGCATGGGGGGGTTGAGTCTGTGTCAAGGTAGGGGGTTATCTGATGACAATTAAAAATGTCACTTCTTAACAGCTTAAGTAGAAAGTAGATAAGCTTCTCTCTGGTTCTTTAAGTCTTTTCCAGTTCTACCTAAATTCAGATGACAGGTGAAACATCTTCAAGAACTAGAAGGAATTCAGCTGAAATGATCAGTCAAGGAGGAGCCAGTGGGGTGGCTTTGGGAGCATTCCTGACAGGCCATTTAGGTTTGGCCAGTGTTTCATATCTGGGTCAAGAATATGTTTTTTTTTTTAAAGTTGCTTTGACTAATAATATCAATAAAAAATGGTTGGTAAAAAATGTAGGGAGGCAGAAATCTAAAGCTCACACAGTGTCTCATAAACTTGTGAATTGATCAGATATTCAAAATATCTTGAAAAATGCCACTTGAAAAGTTCCTAAAAGAGGAAATAAGAAACATTTGGCTGTGAGCCCTTAACTGAGACTGTGTCTCCAGCAAATAACATCTGAGATCCATACGCAGACAAGGTGTCCCTGGTCTCTGGTGCAGGGCCCAAGCCTGAAGGAATGAATGAGGAATGAGTTGGGTGTTTTTAACAAAACTGTTCTTGAAATTATAATTTTTTATGACACATGCATATTTACTCAACCAGTTCTAGATAGACAGACAGACAGACAGACAGACAGACAGACAGACAGACAGACAGACAGACAGACAGACAGATAGATAGATAGATA
>JAOXYM010000010.1:22511377-22525476 GCA_028567055.1 Leptatherina wallacei | reverse complement strand
GCTGGGATAGGCTCCAGCCCACCCGCGACCCTGCGTGGATTAAGCGGTACAGAAAATGGATGGATGGATGGATAGTTTATATTTTCTAAAGATACAGCATCAAGGGAATATTTCTTTCATTTTTATCTATTTATTTATTTTGATAACCGATTAGCCAAATGACCTGTAGTCAGCTCACCTAATCAATTGTGAAAGATGCAATAAAGTGTACATTTTAGCTTTGCATAGATTTCCTTGTCTTATGCTGGCCCTCTAGCGTTTTTTTAAAAGTGTTGTTGGCATCAAATTTAAAGTTAACATATATTTTCCTACATTAAAAAAATGCAATTTCTCAGTCCTCTTTGGGTGTTTTCTTTGACTATGTTTAATTAAATGCACATTCAAATGATTCACAGATCACTGCATTTTTCTTTTACTTAGATTTTACTAAACTAAAGAACTTTCTTCAAAGTGTGGCTGTAGACTCCTGCAAATAATATTTGAATGAATTATACTTTATTGATCCCCGAGGGGAAATTGCATTTTGTCTCTGTGTTTGAGTTAACAGGCCTGGAATGCATGGGAAATCTTTTAAACACTTTAAGTTGACAGATTCAGCTATTTAGTAAAATGATGAATAAGGAATGTGTCACTAATTTGCGGCGAAGGGGACAGACAACAGTTGTAAATGACAATGTAAATGACCCAAATCTCCAGTTTTTTTATTTTCAAAACTCCTCTGATTCTGGACAAACCGAACAGCTTTGGAAACCTGGTCAGTTTATTGCAACACGTGTCAGGATATTGGCCCAGAACACTTCTGATTTTTTAAATCTGTACTAAACCCTGGTGTAGTTAAAAGTAATTCCTTCTTATGTAAAATGCTTGAAAATTGTATCAAGCAGAGTTCTATTTATGAAAAAGTGTGAAAGCATGTAATTAGCTGAGCATTTACAACTCAGGACGGAACACAGTCTGCTCATGTATGATACAAAAGTTTGGATAACACCACACTGATTGTTCATTTTATTTATCCGCACACCAAATCATCTTATGAAATCTGGCGTCAGTGCTGAGAAAAATGTGCTGATCGGTAAGTGGAGTGAGTGTTTATTCAGCTTTAACGCTGGGTGGGGAGGCCACAGGACTGAGAGAAGAAGCAAAGCCAAGAACTTTTTTTCTCTGCCTGTCATCTAACGAGTGTAAACCAAAGTTTCCTTATTAAGACAGAGGGGCTTGGATGAATGAGTTTTGAATTTCATTCCAGACAGCTTAAATCCCAGGAAACCCTGCAGATCAGTTCTATTCAACAGTAAAGTCAGAGACTGTCAGTTCCTCTGTTTCACAGCCAGCTCCCTGCACTGTTTCAGGTGTGAGCAAAACTGAAACAAAAAAGAGAAAAAAAATTTAATCAGAGTAAGGCAGTTACAAAGACCTGACTTTGGAGGAACATATTTACTGTCAGGGGAATACATTCAATAGATATTCCTGATGTTACTTGTGGAGGTGTCCAAAATTAGCACCCAAGTCTTGAGTCTCAGCTCAGTCCCAATATAGCCCTGGTGTCATTGCTGACTGAGAAATACTGTGCCTTCTTTACTTGACGACTAAAGGAGCTGCTGTGCCGTCATGGGGGAAATAGCAAATAATGTCACTCAGGAGAAAATGGTGACTGCAACTAACTCATAAAAACCGCACACTGAAAAAATAAAAACACCCACCTGTTATCTTTTAAAGTTGGGGGTTCCACTTAAGGGCCTTCCTGTATGGCCCTTATGAGAGACTTCCTGTAATTTGACTCTGAAACATTACTTTTATCACATTTAACTTGGTTGTTAAAGCAGACAGAATATGAACCAATTTTGTGATCTTTGCCAATAAATGGCTTGGCTTTCACCTAATACATGAATCTCAGGGTCTTGTGTACAAATGATTTCTGTTTGAATGAATGAAATAAACCACTACATCATTTACAGTGATCATGCTGTAACTTCTTAAGTATTAACTTTATGAAACTGCGTTATACAGACAATAACCAGCTCCACCAAGTTAAGCACAAAAGTTATCCACTCAATGCTCTGTTTACTAATTAAATCAGTGCTTGTACAGTGGGTAAGTTATGGAACCAACATATTGGGAGAACCTTGCCAATGACCTAAAATAGTCATGTGTTCAGGACCTGAGTAAAATGTTCTCTTGGATCCATCAGCTGCTGTCTTCCATGTTTATGTTCGGGAGAACTGCTTTTTGCAGCAGGCAAAGGGGTGGCATGTGAGAATATCCAAACAATAGGCATCCTCAAACACAATGACCTCAGTCACTTTGGTAAAGCCCTCTGTTATTTAATGATATATCTCAGAGTTTAATCTCTATAGCCACTGTGTAATTGCCCACACAGCGTATGTTTACATGAAGTCCACCCACTACATGTATGCTTTAGAGTAGTAACAGCCCTGGAACATCGAGTACTAAACTTAATGATGCCTGGGTAAAAAGAAAAATTGCCTCAGTTATAAATTCATCAACATCAGATACAAGGTTGAATAATGAAAAAAACTGAAATATACACAAAAATTAACAAACAATCACAAGAACTAAGCTGCGGGCAAATTTCTGGAAAGGACAATTTGTTAAGCAACTTCTTCCTTTGCTGTACCACCATCTTTGGAACATGAGAAACTTCCGTTCAAAATAGAGTGAAGCCAAACAGCTGTCAACCCACACACAATGCTGGTTTCCACAGTTTTATCAGCTTCAGCCACGATAGGAAACATGCTCATTTGACATGGCTGTGGAATAACTGATAAACTCTTCCTTAGACTTAATTAAATGTGGTCAGTGTAGCACAATTTTAATAGGTTTATTAATATGTATACATACTATATATATCAGACGTGACTGGAGGTAAGTCACATAGGACAGAAGAACAGAACATCACTTTCATTGGGCTTAAAAGATTAGGCTTAAAAAAATTGTATTATTGTCTGACAACCATGAGAGAGGGAAAGCAAGAGAGAGAAAAAATTGGCACCACCCAAAACCCCAAAAGCCCTTCCTGATGTACATTTTTTTGAAACCTCACTTTCTCCTTCATCACTATTCTTTAAAATTGAAGGGAAAAAAAGACTAAAGGCAAAAGCCGCCTCCCTCTCTCTTCTATAACTGACCACTGTAGCTTCTCAACCGGTTTATAGGTTTAAGCTTTACTAAAATCAAGTTTTACATTCAACTTGGTTGCTAAAGTCACTCTCTAAATAGGAAATTATCAACCTGACGATCCCTAGCATTTTAATGAGTATCAGTAACAGCTGGTCACTTCATCCCAGCTTCACTGATGCTGCATTAAGCACAAGCTATTTCAATGTCCTCTTAAGCACTAACACACCTTTTACTGTAAATATATACACTTTAATCAGCCAAGCACATTTTAAGTTCCTTTGCATTGGCTTAATTACACTGTAGATGAGATTAAATGGAAATGGCGAAAGTGGATAGTGGTCCGTGTTATTTTGGCTCAATAATGACTCAGCAAACTTTCATTTATTAGATAACAGTTGTGGAGCAAAGCAGCAAATAAATGATTGTACAAGCTTAAGCCACAGTGATGGCAAAACAAAATTTCCAGCAAAGCAAATATAAGATTGTGCACTATTAATACTGGGGATTAAGAAATACAGTACCAGTCAAAAGTTTGGACACATTCCCATTATTTGTAAAGGGAAAGTGTGTCCAAAATTTTGACTGGTAGTGTATATCATGGGATTTTTACATGTAGAAACTCTAAAATCTGTTATCAGGCTCTGAGGCTTCATTTAGCAATTTAGATTAAATATTTTCTAAAAGGGGACATATGCTTTTTACATTTTTAATTTCCCTTTTATGTGTAATGTAGTATTTACACACTGAAGGAAAACTAATTATGTTGTGTTGTATTTTTATATTTCAATGCTTTTATTAATGTTTTGTTTTTGCATTTTTTTTAGTTTTATTACATGTTTCTTGTTGTAAAGCACTCTTTATTTTCAGATGCTATTTCATCTTACTATGTATCTGACGGGACCAGAGCTAAAACAGAAAAAAACGTATTAAGAGGTGCTGACCTCAAAGTACAGAATGAAAAAAACTCATTATTTTGTGATGTTCTATGATCTTACCCTCATGTTAGCAAACTCCATGTTTTATTTTCAAACAATTTGTTCCTATCAGATCGTGAGCTGACAAAGTTCATGAAGACCATGCATCCCAGACAATGACACATTATTTGGGGTCTTTTTTGACACCAAATGATAAACACTTACTGGCTTTAAGAAATCGATTTATGGTTGATGAGATGAACAGAAAGGTAGATGGGGAATACACCCAAATTTAAGATACATTTTTCCTCACTACTATTGTTTTGACCATTTTAATTTTTTTTTTTTTACACAAAAATGCCACAAATGCATCTTCTTTTCTGTTACCACAGAGATTAACTAACTTCTCTGAAATCATGAAGTTGGACAATAAAATGAAGACCTTGACTTGAACATGGTTTTGGTTTATTTCCCCAAATCTACAGAGATTTTCTTGGCTGCATTCATATGCCAAAGTAAAACGGACAAACATCCTGTTGATCTCCAGCCAGGACTGAAGGAAGAGACAGACGAAGACAGGGAGAGGGTGAGGAGTGGATGGGTAGGCTACTTGCTCTTGACACACATGGCTTCAGTTTCCCCTCCCCACTGTGTAGCTTGTCCTTGCACGAGACCAAAACACTCAGAGAACCAAATATGGTGTTCATTACAACGACAAGGTATTGTGCCATGCATATCTTAACATCCATTATTCATGCTTTTGATTCACATCAAGAGAATCTCATAAAAGAAGTGTGGAAGTAAATGAAAGGTTCAGCCCTGATTGAAACCTCTTTAGATTAAAAATCTGTTGAGATGAAGCTACTACTCAGTGATTTAGTTGTTTAAATGTAATCCCTGAGTGCAAAAATAACATGAACTCTCATTCTTGACCAAAACATCTAAATAGGGATCTCTACATACTTCAAGGTCTGGTCTGCAAACTGGGAGGGGGGAGGGGAAAAAAAGCGCATTCACAATGTCCATATTTGGTCGGGGAAATTTAGCCGATCTGTTCTCTAGTACATATTCCTCCAAATGTTCACTGACCCCCTGAAAGAACTATAAATGGCAATACTGACATCTGCTGGTAAGAATGTAGGATGATTTTTGTCTATTTAGTCTAAAAACCTCTTTTAATATTCTATCTGGTTCAAAACGGAGTAATAGTTCAGACTATAATACATGCTTTCATATTAAAAATCTTCTTACGGAGCATCCTCTTATGAGTGATTGTTACACCACTGGGTTTGATGAGCATGAATGAGTCAAAAAGTGGTTGTAGTTCAAACTGAAGCCAATTAGAAATATAACAACAACAACAACAACAACAACAATAATAATAATAATAATTAAAAAAATTAAAATGATAGTAATTACATTTATATTGTGCTTTTTTGCTGACAGCACTCAAAGCACTTACATTGTATTCATTATTCATCCACTCCTCATTCATACCTGGTGATGGTAAGCTACATGTGTAGCCACAGCTGCCCTCGGTAACTTAGATCATCCATCCATCCATCCATTTTCTGTACCGCTTAATCCATGCAGGGTTGCGCGTGGGCTGGAGCCTATCCCAGCTATTATCAGGCGAGAGGCAGGGTACACCCTGGACAGGTCGCCAGTCCTAACTTAGATCATTAACTGTAAAAACAAATAAAAAAATCTAAATAGTACTGGTTGTTTGAAATTCTTTATTTTTGTGAATACAAAAAATACTTTTGTGACCAGAATATTTTACATACAGCATCAAATCAAAACTAACGCAGTCTGTTAGAGAAAGCACAACATCTATTTGCAACAGAGAGAGTAACTCTTATTCTAGTTCTGTTAATACTCAGACAAATCAGTTAGACAGAATATTATAGGGGAATTCTTCCATTTACAAATAAAGACTTCTTTTCTGTATTAGTGGTTAGACAATGATAAAAGGAAGTCCAGTTCAACATTTAAGTGGGACTTGGCTTAATGAATTTCAACCGTTTCTCAACTTCAGACACAAATTGCCACATGCTCATTGAACGCAGTCTAGTGTTAGTCTCTAAATCCTAAAGTATCCACAGATGCCCTTTTATATCAGCATTATAACATTGTCGGCAGGTAAACCACCAGCCAAGGCATTTTACTGTATGGGAAAGACCCCGATTAGATTGGCATAATGTTCTGATCCAGAGAGGACAAGGCTCAGGCTCCCACCCAGCCTGATCTTCAGCTGCTTGCAGGGCAGACTTTAGTAAGGCACTAGTACACAATGCAGACCAAACACTGGCATGGACAGACTGAGGACATGAACTGCTGAAAGTTTGAAATATTGTATACTGTAATATTGTAAAGAAAAATAGTTTCCTTAATCAGCGCATGAGGCAATTTCCTTCTATTTAATTAGGAGAATGTTTCATATAGTGTGATGGAAGCTTCAATTTGCCATCTTCAGTGCAAAAAATATGAACATACACAGAGCATAATGTATGCTTATTTCATTCAAGAGACCAAAGTCCAATATCATTGCACACATCTCATTTTCTAACCAATGACAGTGCAAACTTTCATGATCATCTTCCTAGAATCTTCAGTGTAACATATTGCCATAGACATACAGTCTAAAGTGAAAGGGCTTTACAAAGATATGGCAGTGGCTGGTGGAGAACACCTGTTTGTGAGCGTTTGTGTACAGTACAGTGGGCACTTAAACAAAATCTGGCCAGTGTAAATGGTGGAGGAATAAAAAAAAAAGGAAGAAGACAAGAGACAAAAACATGATAATGTAAACATATTCTATATGAACTGATACAGCTCTGTGTATTTTGAGGGAAGAACTGGTGGGATAACTTTGAATGATGTAAAGTACAAGCATCAAGACATATTTGGTCACTTTTAGTTCAGATTCTCTGAAAAACACATTACACCTCTTTGTGTTATAAGAACTTGTAAATTGATACAATAAATATCTTTGTGGCAAGTGTTGGCCAATGGTGTTATTTTCTCAGTTTGACGCTGATCACAACTTTTCAGTGTTTGGCATCAAGCTGAACAAGTTAGTTTAATCAGAATCCACAAATTTTAAAGGTTTGTAGCTTTAACAGCAAACCCCAGCATTTTCAGTAAAAGAGAAGCGCCATTCAGCTATATACTACTCTATTGGTTAGTAGCTTCATTGATATGTGTTGAGATTGTGGTGCATGCAACCCAGTGATAAAATGAGGCTTCCTGCCGTTTTTCTGAGGCATTTAAGGATTTTTTTCTCCAATATTTAAAATACAAGCTATGGACCCTTAGTTGCAGAACTATCATCAGTTCATTCCTATTTGCTTTAAACCTTCAAAGGTTACAGAACATTCAGTGATTATAGAGAGACTGCATTTGCAACGTATTTGATTTATGATTGTAACAGTCAGTAATGCTCATGATGCACCAACACCCACAAAGCAAAGATAAATTTACCATGGAACTTAATTCAACTGTCTCACATTGCTCATAATAACGTTCTTCATATTAAAGTTGGAATGTCAGTGACATTCACTCACAAATACATACATACACCACACACACTTACACTCACACAAATACACTACAGAGCACAGGCACTTGTTTTTCTCACTAAACAGGCCTGTTTCAAGTGCTGTATAGTCACTGGATATGTAGGAGTTAAAGCAGCTGATGGCACATCTCCCACTGACCACAAGGTCTCATCTGCACCTCAGTACACATCCTGTCTGCTCAGTTACTCAGCCCTCATCCTCCCTCAGCTCGCTGGGCAGGAACTTGTATTGCTGCTGTCGGATCTGAGCCAGCTTCTTCCGAGCTTCCTCCAGCTCACGCTCCTTCCTCAGCATCTCCTCCTGAGCCGCAATGATCTGAGAAGATGGAGAGCAGCTGACAAAAACTGTTCCTTCCACAATTCTCCATCAACATTCCTAAACTCACATGCACAAGGACTGTTAACTCCAAGCAAACAAGTGAAATGAGTTAATCTCAGACCTCTCTGTTCAACCTGCTACTGGTGAGAGATTTCCTTGCAGAAGCCAATTTCCAAAGCTGGATGCTCAAGAGGAAGTTTTTCAGAAAAATCCTAGTTTTATCTTGCACAACATGGCAGGTACTGATGTTTTTTATTTATTTTTTATTACAGAATTAATGTTTTGAAACCAAAGTAACAAAATATGAAAAATGTATTCATCAAGGCAGTGTAGCCCAGAAATGTGCATACTTTATGAGACAAAATTACAGTTTTTGTCACTGAAGTCAGGCAGCTTTAAAGAGAACAATTCAATAGTAACTAAAAGCACTCAGAGAGTGCAGACCTCCGCCAAGCCATCGGGGGACTCACCTGTGAAAAACCTTAAACAGCCCTACAGCCCACCCAATACCCCTTATATTTTGACCGTTCTGGATCACCAGATCCAGAATATCAACATGATCCAGGTCAAACAATGTTGGATTAACATCTACCTGTAACTTGAAGATGGCCTGTTGCTGTGTTTTATTAAATTTTGGACATGGCTGCACTGAATGCATGAGTCCTCTACCGGAGCTGCATCGATGCCAGAAAGATCTGCCATACCTTCATTATTGAGCTCTCCATGTGTGATACAATAAATCAATATCAGCTGCCATCTATTGCTCGTTTGTTACTTTAGCATTATATGATGCTTTATTCCCACTAATTGTTCACTTTCAAATAATTGATAAAAAGTACAAATACATCAAAAAAATTCTTTGATTTAGTTATATGTTAGCTGATAAGTGAATGTTGTAAGCTAGGAAGCATTTTGCATTTTCTATTCTAAATACAAGCCCAAAGTAAACCCACATGCTAATCAATAATTATTATCTATTTATTGAAGCTTAAAAAGCTTTAAAAAGATTCAAAGGGGGAAAAATTTGGCCTCTGTAAACTCCACCTTTATCATTTTTTTTTAATACTGCAGGGTGTCAAAATAACCGCCCCGGGTGGTTCTAGGGAGTATTGGAATGTTGGCAGTTTTTCCTGGATCCAGTCAGTAATGTTGATCATCTCCAAAATCTAAATAGTTCTGATTTCCTGAAAATTTCTTCAAAATCAGACCGTTACTTTTTGTGTTATGTTGCTAACAGACAGACAGACAAACGTACGCCAGCGACGTGCCTTGGTGAACGTAATGATTAGTAAAACAGTTGTTTTAGAAAATTCTGTATGAACTTTGAATGAAATAACTGGTAGCTCTAATGTGTATAAAGATTCAGAGACTTGAAGTTGACAACCAATGTTTAAAATTCACTGGCTCACAGAGCGAGGTCTGCAGGTGAAGCCTTCACAATAACACAAACCAAACTGGGTTTGTGTTTTTGTAGCTCATACTGCAAGGTAATGAACTGATTTTCTTGTCCTAATGTTTTAATTTATTTTCTCTGCCAGGTATAAAATGTCTGTTGAGACTAAATCGCAGTATTATCATAAGTGTAAGAATCCAAAACTGACATTTAACACCCTTATTTAAATTAGCATTTGAAACAGAAGTCACAAAAATACTTTTATTGTCACTGTATCAATTATGATTGCAGAAAAGATAGTTATCACTAAGAAATATATAATGATATACGAGAAAAACTCTTTGGAGAATTATTTTTTTCCCAGGTACGTAAAAATGTCAGGCACAGTCTGAAGTGGTTGAAGAAATGGTGTCCCAGGCTCCCTGCAGTGTGACAGTGGCACTGGTAAGATGGAAAGTGACAAGCTAAATCCCAGCTGGGTTGCACCACTGAGATAGGAGCCCAATCCAGATAAAAAAAAGAAAAAACATAAAACACTCATCTGTCACTATTTTCTTTTTTCGAAGATGAAAAGGAAGGAATTTCTTTACAGTGACAGAATGTTTCTAAAAATCTTCCAAGAGATATGATATTTTGCAGCTGTGGGTGTCTAACAAACCTGGTAAACAGCTTTGAAATGGATCTGATGGCTGTTTATCTACAGGAGCTCATCACAATTTCAGAGAAACAACTGTGGCATTTTGACGCTTCAGCAAGACACACAAACACTCAATAACATTCAGCGAAAAGGGCAAACCACACAGTGGGAAGAATTTCTATTCCAGGCAGAATAAAAATGTTTCCAAGACGCTGTCTCACCTGTGCTATACCTCCAACAAATTTAGTCTTCACCACAACACTGTCATCCTCAGTCTTGTCAAACGCTGCTTTCTGAGCCGCCCTGACCAGGTTGTCTGAAGCTCGCTTCACAGCATTGCCAGCAGCCTTAAGAAAAAGATATTCACAAAGTTAGTATGCATGTGATCTATTTGTTTCCATGTACGAATCAAAGCCCATGTTTCAGTAGTACCTGTAGTCTTTTCATGGCTTCAGAATCGTGTTCGGCCTTCACTTTGCAGGCCACCAGCAGATGAGCTGTGGAGGCTGCAACCTGCTTGGCTGAAGAGATGAGCTTCTCTTCACTGGCGTGGCCCTGCACTGAGGCGTTTGCAGCCTCACACAGGCTACTGGTGGCTGCCGCTACCATTCGCGCCTACAACAGACAAGTTCATATATCTTCTTGGGCTGGATTTTTTTGTTGTTAATAATTTGTACAGTATTTACATTTAAAATAACAAGTTTATGAAGATCTTTTTAAAAAGAAAGCAACTTACAGCTGATATTAGACCTTGGGACCACTGGCCATCATCAACTGCATTTGCTAGGTTGGATCCCACCTGAGGCGAAGTTTTAAGGAAGAAATTAAACATTTAGTTGTTACTGTTTTGTTGTTATATCACGTGCATGTGTCTAAGTTTCTAAGAGTGTGTAGACTGACCTTGCCTTGGGCCACCAGTTCTCTTTGAGCTGCAGATGCAGATTTTACAAGAGCGCTAGTTGCTGCAGCGATGGACTTTGCTGCTTCTAAGATCTGTTCCTCAAAATCCAGCGTCTCGTCTGCCTGCTGGAGGGAAAACCAAATGATAGTTTAGTGTCATAACATAAGAAAAAAAAATCATTACTGACATTAATCGGCAATGCAAGGATACAATGTAGAGGAAATACCAAACCATGAGTGTGTTTTGTGTGCAGCTTCTAAAAATATGCACAAGTTTAAGTTTTAACTGTAGAGTATAATCTACTAGAAAGCTCCCTAAAAATGGTCAAAATTCTAGACAATCATGGAGGATGTAACCTTAGTAGTAATATAGTCTTGATATACAAGACCATCTATAATGTTTGATTTTATCTTTTACATAAAACAAAACTGAAGATGATCCATTTTAAGTGACAGCAGAACAGCATGTAGATATAATGGTTCATTTCCCACACCTGAACTAAAGAGCTGTATGAGCAACACAGGGCATCAGTTCAGGAACATTTAACAAATGGCCATTTCTGCATCAGCAGTCAGCAGCCAGCAGCATGTGATTGACCACAGACCTCCATAAACACATAAGGCACACGTGGCTGGAGACAGGGCGGGACACTGTAGGAATATGTTTGATATATAGTTGGACTGAATAACAACCTAATATATCAAACATATCAGACAGAGCCCTGCAGAGAAGGCTTCCGGGTCTACAATGGCTTGGGGGAGTGGGGGGCAAAGAAGCATGCTGGGAGCAAGAGAGCCCTTCCCCCTTACAGGGTGGGAGGGATGAAGGAGCAGAAAGGGGAGGGAGGAAAGAGGAAGAAGAAGAATCCAGGCTGTTGCAGAAAAAAAAATTAAGCTTGGAAACCTGTTTGAATTTGTTGGTTGTTCTGGAAACCTTATGCTATTAAATTACAGCATATGCTGCTCTTTTTAAGCCCCATCTTCTGCTTTCCTGTCTGTTAAAGTAAACTGCATCATAATTCCAGTTAAAAAGTGCATTGCAGTTAATCTATTATGTGGACCATAAAATATAAATGTTTCTTGGTACAGTAATTCTCATTACAAAAAAATTCTCCCAAAAAAATGTTGAATGCTTTTTTAAAATCTCATAATGTTCTGTAAACAACAAATTGTTGGTGAACAAAATCTTATCTGGATTCTAAATAAGATCAGAGACAATCAGTTAGTAAAAAGACAACGGTGTCACTCTTTTTAAACGGTAAGGGTGACCTTTTATTAGATCACTAGGGGGAGCCACTGACATCTAAAAAACACACTAATCCCCTTTCATAAACACAGAAGTCCTCATAAATGCAGTCTGTGGCTGTGGAATTATAGTATGAGACAGAGCTTTATGTGGGCTTTATTAAAACTGGGGCAGCCTTAATATATGAACTTTCATATCACACAGACAGAGGGTTGAAATGACATTCACATTTACAGGAAGAAGTACAGAAAAGGGGGAGAGCACTTGAGGCACAACACCACAACTATCCAGTCTCCAGAGACAGATAAACAAACAACACAATCATGCAGAGCACACCACAAAGACAACCCTGCTTTGCAAACAGGAAAACATAAAGAACATGAATCACCGATTTTTGTTCCTTGCGCAAATAAAGTTTTTTGTTCTTCTGCTGTTTGTATGTGCAAACAGAGGTACAGTAAATAACTCTCAGTTCAGTTTAGAAATGAAGAACACTGCAATAAAACAAAGGAAATAAGTTCACTGAGACAGAGAGCCTCTCCCTCACAAAGGGTTACAATAGTTCATTGCACATTTGAGCTCAGTCCAACATAAGCTTGACGACCCAGCTGTGTAATTGTGTCTCC
This sequence comes from Leptatherina wallacei, assembly GCA_028567055.1. NCBI lineage: Eukaryota > Metazoa > Chordata > Actinopteri > Atheriniformes > Atherinidae > Leptatherina > Leptatherina wallacei. The sequence goes on along the minus strand of JAOXYM010000010.1, from coordinate 22,512,723 downwards.
TGGCAGTGTGACTCAAAATAATGTGCAGGAGTATCTTTGAAGAAACTTTTTCTAAGTTAGCTCACTGGACCTGCTTTCTGAATCAACACACGGAGTGTAACAGAAACATTCTCTCCTTTCATGATATCACGTTAGCAACTCAGTTCCTGAATAAGATGACTCCGCTTCAAAGTCAGTGTCACCTTTTCCTACCTACGCCTGACATCCTCTCCTACCTGATTAATGGCAGAAAGCTGTGTGTGGGTTTGTGTGGGCAGGAAGGGTTGAGTGGGGCACTTTTTTTTTTTCACCTTGGGCTTGGCCCTGGGCTTGAGCTGCTCTAGTTTCTTGGCTGCAGCTTCAATGGATGCTGCGGCTCCGAGGAGCTCGGTCTCGGCGATGACGGTGGGGTCCTCAGGGTCCACACACTCTGATCCTGGAGATCAACAGCAGACACTGATTACCAGATGATTTCTTTTTTTTTTTCTTTTTGGCACAGACACACACAATAACTAGCAGTAAAAATACTTTAGCAACAATCAAACGCTCTTGTAAAAATTGACAGAGAGCCTAAATATCACTCGAAAGAATTGTTTGCAGGATAACAATTATACTTCTACGTTAGGTAAGATAAACTTATGATAGGTGAAATGCACATTTGATGGATCACTGTCTTTAAAGTGTCCACAAAACCGAGCTACTTGGGGACAGCTTGGCAAAGCAGATGGGATGATACTTTTACATATTATGTTGATCACAGGGGAAATCTGTTGTGCTCCCACACCCCTGAGCCATCTACTCTCTACCCCCATCTGACTCAAATGAAAGGTGATCTGGAGGAACAAAACACACCATATCCCACTTACCTCCATCTGAGGCAGCAAAAAAAGAGAAGAGGGGAGAGAAAGAAAGAATGCATGGGACATTAGAGAGGTGAAGTGGATAGCCCCACTGTGTCTCAGGCTATAAACTGAAATCTAATTCTCGTCCAAACACAATCTATTACGCCTGTCAGATTCAGTACTGCAGTATCTAGGAAAAAACACTGTAGTGTGTTTGTGCCGTGATAATCCTACAGAGCTTCATCTGGAACACTTTGCATAGCAATCACTTTATGCTGCCATTTCAATATTCTAAAGTGATTTTCGTGACCTATCTTTATTAGCGATACAGACGGGTTTGGTGGCTTGACTCACTAGTGCTATAATGTTATTCATGCATGAGAGGATTAGGGGTACTTTAAATAATCTCCAACATCTCCACAATTATGTTGCATCGTTTTTTCTTTCCTTTTCTTCTTGTTTTATTTATTTTTTTATTTTTTACATTTTATCAAGTTAAGTTGTTTCATGGACAGCACAGAAGCT
>JAOXYM010000010.1:22487399-22497916 GCA_028567055.1 Leptatherina wallacei | reverse complement strand
ACACACACACACACACACACACACACACACACACACACACACACACACACACACACACACACACACACACTCACCCTTACTTACCCTGCCCATCGACTCAGCAATGGACTCAACCATGCCCCCAACCATGCCACCTTCACTTGCCGCCTCATTCAAAGTCACCATGATGTCATCCACAGCCTCTTTCATTAGCTGGGCTGCCTCAGAGATAGCATCGTGGGTGTGGGACGCCTGAGGACGCAGACAACTGATTAACATCTTTGTGACACTGTCTTGGTTTATCCAATAGGAAAGACAATAGAGGAGTGCAGTTCTGTAATATCCCCACAGGAACTCACCAGAAGATACTTGAAATTTAAACATAATACATACAAATATAAAGAAGAGAAAACTTTTGCAGGCTGGGGAAGTTAAGCAATTTTATAAAACAAAGCAGGACTGAGGTGGTTTGTTCATAAATTATAGTCTTCATTAACCAGTCTGAATAAAGGTGGTTTCAAAAATACAGCTGACTATAATTTTAGCATTTCTTGGTTTTGTCGATGGTAACTGAGTTTGAGTAAAATCCTAATCAAACACCAGGGTACAGGCTGTGCAGGAAGGAGGGATTAAACCTTAACTACTAAAATCTTAAAAATAAATGATCATGCAAATAGACAGCAATAAAACCCAGGTAGAACTCCTGGGTATTTTCCTACTCAATTCAATGTGGACAAATCAGATCTATTGGATTGAAAAACATAGAAGAGGAACTGGGGAAGAGAAAAACTCCTCTTTCTCGACAGTGAAGAATCACTTAATTTTTCTTCAACCCTTTAATATTCACACTAAGAAAGAAAATGCAAGAGAAAAATATTTCTTTGCATTTTTTTTCCTTTGGACAATAATTAAATAATAATAAGAATCAATGTTTTTTTAACAAATGGCTGAGATAACAGTTATTTTATAAAAAGTGAAATGGTCAAAACTTGGAGCAGTAATGGGATAATAAAGACTTACTTTGGCATTACATACCCAAACCAAGTGGTAGAGATGACTCAGGAAGATTTATTTCTACAAATATTTAAGATGATTAATTATAGTTACTGAAAAATCTGTTCTACCAAATAGTAGAGCAGGTAGTCAAAGGGTTAAATCAAAGACCTATCCTCAAACACACCTGATTGAATTATCTTTTAATCCGCTCACTGAAACTACACTTTCCATGCAGGTCAGTCTTGAAATTGTGACCTGTGGGCTGTGACTACATGGGAATTATGACCAACTCAGTACCTTTGGGTTTCCTCCGCCTTCCTTGGCAGCATAAAGCATCTGCAGAGCAGACTCAGACAGGGTCTTGGTCTGGTCCAAGATCGTCATCTGCTGCTGGTGGTCTTGCAGCTTTGAGGCCAGGCCCACTGATGCCACAATGAGTGGATCAAAGTAACTGGACAGCTGGGTGACCTGGGAGAATGTGATTAAGAAAACTAAACAAAAGAGACTGAACCACATCACAGAAGACAAACTGGAGTTTTTCTTCCTAAATCAAGAGGGGGATGGAGAGATATATGGTCAGACCAGCACCTTGTGTCCTAGTTGGGCAGCTTCACCTCGAGCCGTGGTGGAGACAGGATCAATCAGATGACCAATCTCTTGCACAGAGGATGTCAGCTGCTCCTGGAGTGCCTGTTGAGTTACAGCAGCAGAGAATTACATAATAATTCAAAACAGGAAATCTACAGATCCCATTAGGTTCTTTCACACAAGGCAGAGCTGATGGTGTACTTGCACTCACTTCCAAAGAGATATCATCTCTGCAGGGCAGGGTCTGCCCAACTGCAGCCAGGGAAGCTTGCTCAATGTCCCGGATACACTTATTAATGTTATCAATGGAGTAATCACACTCTCTCTGTCCTGGTGCCTTGTCCCTGTTACCAGGAATATTGAAAAATAGAAACATATTTTTGTATTGTAAAATGATGATTGTAAAAAATGATGTGGTAAAATAAAATAAATGTCATGCAATTTAAAATGATTGGTAAGCACTTCGGAAAATCTATGCTTTGGTTTACTATTGAAAAAAAAAATCTCATGTCTACACACCAAATATTACTATAGGCATCACAGCAAAATGGATACAGCACCCATGCTCTAACTCAAGAGTTAAAAAATCCACTACCCAGCTTGCAGTATCACACAAGCTTACTCATTAACACGTTTGTTTAATCTGTAATCTAACTTTTCTTGCCAGGAGCTGTGACTTGTATCATCATTAAGAGGTTACCAGGCAACCACCTCCTGACTTGCTATTCATACTCAGCATTGAAGAGATCAGAGTCATATAAAAAGTTATTCCCCAAATGCTGAACTATTCCTTTTAAAAACAGACAATCAGGGTTAAATCGATTGTTTTCCATTTTAAGTTTTAGCAGCTGTGGGAATCATATGTTTTACTGATGACGTACGCAAGTGGAGCTCCATGTAGTGAAATGTGCTTCAGTCTCCAGTCTCACCGTCACATCACTGTTCTATAATATCTATTCTAAAGCAGTGGGGATCTCAGTATCTATAAAGTAAAGTTATAATTTACTGCTTAGCTGAACAGACATCAGATAACACGCCTTCCAGTTTCAGAAACAATTTTACCCCCAACTATGAGCACACCTTTGCAAACTGTGGTTCAGGATAATCTTGCAAAGACAGGTGTGATTGGGAGCAGGATTTGTACAAACCTAATTGAGGTGATGAGGCTCTTGATGGAGTCAGAAACTGTCCTGGAGTGACCAGCTAGAATGGACCAAGTTGGAGGATCTTTGGGGTTGAGAACCAGCGAACGAGCAGTTTCTATAAGGTAAGTGGAGCTATCGAGCATGGAGCGAGCTGAACGCACAATAGGCTCTTGGGCTGCTGAGCCCTGGAGAAATGAAAAGATTAGTGAAGGTGAAACAACAGCCCTGGTAACAGCTGAACAGTCAGGAGTTATCCATATTGGTCTGACTGAGTTGTTAATATTCTCTGACTACCTTGGAGAGATCAAAGGTGCAATCAAAGGAGGGGAGGAGATTAGTAAGGCAGCTTTACACAGACGTAGAAAGAAACACCTTTAGTCTTTATGATACGAGCCAAAACCTCTCTTGACAATTAGATTAACAAGCTAAAGATTAGAGCAGATGTGCTGAGAGAAAGTGCTGTTAAACACTGCTCTCCAACAGATTACAACCATAAAGCTTTAAGAGGACTGTTCTGTTCTTCTTAGACTGGAAATTAAAAATCCACCTTAAAACCAGTTTAACATTTATTAAGGGGAAGAAAAGACTAGATCTCATTCCGAGTCTTTTTAATCTGAGTACAAAAAAAGTCAAACATTTGTCTTAAAAGCAGCTTCAAGATCCTATGTAAGAGGAGAAAAAAATCAGAATATTTCACATATATCAGATGATCTCATCAAAAAGTTTGTAAATTTTCATTTGGACAACTGTTGGCAACTGGCATAAATTACATAAAAACATTATCAAGGACATGGCACATCACAAACAAGCATTAAAACAGATAAATACCTCATTACTGATCTGAGCTGGGATGCTAGCAAACTCAGGATTGCTGGCAAAGGTTGACAGGTTTTCTACAGCCTCAAGAAGTGGAGTTGTAGCAACACGGCACCTGTTTCTGTTCTCCTCAGAAAAATCCCCATCTACAGCCTGAAATAAGACAAGATCCCAAGAATGAATATTTGTCTACTTTGGCCTTTCTGTTGAAAGTGAACGTATGATACATACACATCTGCAACTTCTCACTTGGTGAAAAACAACAAATTTACACTCAACGTTTTGATCAGTTGGTGAGTTGACCTTGATGGTTTTGACGAGGTTGGCGGTGGTGTTGGCCACCTCTTTGGCTGATTGGACAAACTGCCTCCTAGCCACAGGGTTGGAGGTTTTAGAAGAAGCTAGGCGGCAGGCATTACAGAGAGCCGAGGTGTGTTTGGCTACAATTGTTGCTGCAGACAAGACCTTGTGGAAACAGACACACAAGAAACATCAAGAGGAACAAGAACAGTTGTATGAACTCAGATTTCTTTGCAAAGTTGCAGTGGGCATTTTCCTGTTTGAGTGCCGTTGCCATTGGGGACCATGAGCTTGCTCTTTAACAGGGTTAAGGTACAGTACGTGCGGTTCGACTAAAATCGATCTATAATTTACATTTTCCAGCAGAACACTGCTTTCTAACATTCTGATCAATTTTTGGTTTCTTCACACTGATCTGCCAGTGGTTTTGATGTTTTGGCAGACTGGTGTGTAAAGACAGTTCTCTTTTAAGTCCCACTCACACTGGAGGGGGAAAACAAGTCATCCATCTACCTTGACTTTGCATTGTGTGAATGTGCCTTATACACACAAAACCAAGGATATGGATGTTTGTCTGCTTGCAAAAATATCCCAAAAGTCTTCATTTTGATAGTATACCTTGCCAACAGGGTAAATAACCCAGAGTTGAGCCTTTTTAAGATGCTGCACCAAGAAACTGAGCCTTTAGAAAGACAGAAGTGGATATACAATATGTATGCCATCAGCAAGTAGGACGGAAAAGCTGTGGGACTCTATTTATATGTATGCATGCAGAAAGTAGTTTTGACTAAAATATCCAATTATCAGCCGTGTCAAGGGTAAGTTACAGTGTTTTCACATTAATGAAACTCAGTCAGAAAGCTGTGCATGACATTCATGTTACTAAATGCCTTGGCTAGTCTCAGGAGCTTACAGACTATTCCTGGTACATCAAATGTGTTCTTTAAACCTAACTATAGAGCTTTCTTACATGTTTTAAGATTTGTTTGCATGTTTTGGAGGTGGCTGTTTTCCCATCAAGTGGATTTTTTTTTTGTAGAGCATCTTAAAAAAGTAAATCATAGTTTTATGTGCAATCTCCACATACCAGGGAATCATTTTGTAAAGTCTTGCTGTTAGTGATCGCTTTTCTTACCTGTGAAGGACTACTGGCTGGGTCCACTAAATTCTGACAAGCCATCTGTATAGCTTGGTGGGCCCGTGCAAACTGAATGGGATCCACCAACCCTTCGTGACCTGACTGGCTGTTTGGATCAGAAACACCTACGAGATAAGAAGCCTGGAGAGTAGAGCACAATAACAGTTAAGTTGTGGAGTAGCATACAAACTTAGTACACAGGCTCTGGCCCAAATAAGAGCATCCAAAACACATCAATAGAAAGTTTTACATATAAATTCAAATTGAATACACAAGTGTAAAATAGAGGAGCTTTTGAAGAGTGGATAAGCAGGCTGCCCTTTCTTGAAAAGACAGTAGAATCTTACAGCGCGATGAAGATGTTATTTTACAGCTTTAAAGGTGGAAGTCTATAAAGCCTCCAATGAAACCTGGGTCACCTTGCCTTGCTATTATTGCTTCCAATGAAAAGCATCCTGGTAGACACTAAGTGTCTTTTATGAGAGGTTTCAACCCTTTAAGATGAGTGAATTTCACTTCTTGTAACATTTAGAAAGCCACAGCAGCCATAAAAAAGATTAGAGTTTTTAAATGAAATGTAATGTGATTCATTCTGAAAGTATGATTAAAAAACGGTTAACAGAAAAGAAAACCTGAGATGAAAGCAGATGCAGGATAAACCAGTGTATTAGTAAGACGCTGTGATCTCACCTGTCCTGCAGCCTCTGTCAGTCCACACAAAGCTTTGGATGCCAAACCCACACTCTCCCCAAAGGCTAGCACATCACCTGTCTTACAGTGCTGAGAAATGCCCGCCATCGACTCTCCCAGGACCTGAGGGGCATGGAAATGGAGAAAATTTGTATGAATTAGTTCTTCAGCTGCCTGATGTGTAAAACACCTAAGACAGAAACACTATGCAGTAGACTGATTTTGAAAGCCTGTACCTTTGAGTTCTCCATGACACTCTCAATGCAGTCAAAGTAGGAGAGTTCGTTCACAGGCTCGTTGGGGTTTTCCAGGAGACCCCTGACAGCCTGCATGCGAATGGAAAAGGTAATGACCTATGATACCATGTAAATTTATCAGCCACTTAACTCTGATATTTATTACATTTTCAGTCTAAATGAGGCTGATTGCAATATGCTGCCGTGCGCAATGACAGCCTTTATGAGAGTGATCAAGTACACGAGTGAAAATAAATACCTCACTTGAAAGAAACAAAACAAAACATACAGTGCAAAAACATGCATACTCCCAGAAAAAACAGGCCTATGCCTGTGTATGATGAAGTGCATGTGAGGACATCTACCTCCAACTCCCTTAAGGCGTTGTCACACTCCTTTTGTCCTGCTGCTTGCTGGGTACAGAGTGTTATCAGCTGGTTAATACTCTCTGTCACCGCCCTGAAACACACAGACAGCCACACAAGCCTCTTTAGCTCTCACATGTCTCCTCTGCATGCAGACACAAGCTGGCTTCTCTCATACGTGCTTTTAGCTCCCCTAGTCAAGCATGGCAATGATGGCCTCTCACTGTGGTTGGATAAAAAAATGCACAGGAGTGTCGAGATTGTCTTGAGTTTGCGTTCAGCCTTGCTGAGCACAGACGAGCTCAAGCCAAGGCTTCCATCTTCCTAATTAGACAGAGAGAACTCAGTCAGGCCTAAAGCCCTGCGGGACCAGCTGCTTGGCTTCTTTCCACTAAAGGGAGAATACATACTTCCTTTAGAGATGCCGAACAGACACATTGTAGGAGTGGCATAGAGATGTAGTGGGGAAATGTTTTTTGCATCATTTAAACCTTGATTCATATCTTGTAAAGAACAGCACTAGCAAATAGAGTACGGTAATGATCAGAAACAATACAGATAAGTTGTCATTTGCATCTTATTGCACCTTGCTGCCACAGCTAGAAGATTCTTCGCATTGGCAGCACCTGGATCCACAGACAGAGACTTGGCAGCCAGTAGCAGCTTACTGGATGCCATGGAGATGTTTTTCAGATTACCAATGACTTGGATTTGGTCCTCCTTGCTCTGAACATACAAGGAACAAAAAAAAAACATGAATAAAATGTGTATATATATATATATGTATATATATATTTATATATATATATATATTTACATGAGCAATCTTAATAAAGCTGCAGTAAAGTACAGACAAAATTATTTAAAGTATTTACAGTATAAGTAACAGTTGGGTAGGAATACAGAAAGTATTACATCCTTCCCAAACACCTTTCATCTTCTCATTCAGCAGGCTTTTTTGAGTCTGATTAAAGCTGGGATGTCACGCTACGTCAACTTCAATCCCTGACCATCTTTCCAAATTAATGAGCAAAATAACCAGAACAAAAACATCACAAGATCTCATTACTTTTGACAGTATAAGAGCTCTAAGGGACAATCTATGTGCCTAAGTGAATGAGATGAAAAGGTCCAATTAACAAATTACTTTAATCGCTTATTTCATACGGTGACACAAAGATGCCCGCTGCATTCAAAGCATTTAGTGTATCAAACATCTGAAGGCTTCAGTGGATTACTTCCTGAGTGGAATGTGGAGGGGTTGTTGTGTGATCATGAAACCTACTTGGGTGTGTCCTGCCATCTCAATGCCAGCATCCAGGAACTCATCAAAGTCTTGGCTGAACTTCCCGGAGGCTGCAGCCAGCTGGCCGCTTGTTCCACGGGAGGAGTGGACGACCTCGCCTGCAGAGTGGTTGAGTTCAGCTGCTGTGTGGTTCAGATCAGTTTGGGCCTCCTGGAATGTCTTACTGCAAGGAGGGAGCTTCAAAGACAACACCCAAAGTTAGGCTATACTGTATAAAATCCAAGAGTGGCAAAATGAAAATAGCTTGTTCAGTTAAGAAGTAATATTTGAATGTTCTTATAAAAATGTATTTGTTTTATATCGCTATAATTGTGAAAAGAGATTGAACAAGGACTCACAAAGTCCACTAGCAGCTTCTTGCTGGCCTCTCCGATGCTCCTGAGGGCCATATCAACATCCTTCTGGCCTGGCAGGCAATTCACACAATTATTCAGGGAGTGTGACACCGCTTTGGCTACCTAAAACACAGCACAACATGTGTCAATAGGTTGCCATTATGCATTCTAACAATGCGCTGCTGCACTACAAAGCCCACGAGCAAAGCTATATTTGGAAAAAAACATCTGAAATGCAAATGCAGCTCACAGCACTGTTACTAATTTCAGCTGTTGTCAGAGATATATGCCAAACAATATGTTTATTTCCTGAAGGGCTCCAGGAAAATGAACAATTTAACTCCTGAGGAATATCATGCGACAAAGACTCAGCGGAGAGAAAATAGCAACACTTAGAGAAAATGATTGCCACGGAAAAGAGAAATGTTTACAAATCAGTAGAGGATGGGGAAAGGGACCTGAAAAGAACAGTGTGATCACTGTCATACATTCAGTGTTTCCCCTAGGTTTTGGCAGCGACCGAAAGACATGCAAAGACATTTGACAGTGGCTGCTGTCAAATGGTGGTGGGGGGGAATATCGCTGTGCGCAATGTAGAGAGGAGAGGATAAAATTAATTTGACCTTCTTAGGAGGGCGGGAGTTGTTGTTGGGGGGTGGGGGCACCCCCCTAATATAATGTTAGGGGAAACACTGACATTAATACCATTGCCTCTGGGCATTCAAATATTACTGGGTCCTATGCTACCTGTGCCAGTCTCTGCTGACTCTCTGCATCTCCTGGATGAACCAGAGCCTGATGAGCCTCATGGATCAGCATGGTTGAGCCTTCCATCACACACTGGGCTGAGTCCAGCATTGCAGCTGCAGCCTGAGGCTCCTTGGTGCTGGCTGCCACACCTCTGGCTGCTTGAGCCAATGTCCTCAAAGCCTGTGCCGTTTCTCTGGCAGCGACACCTGCAGAGAGCCAACCACATTTTGAAATGACAATAAATACATTTGATCTCAAAGATATTCATTAGATAATTTCACCAGGTATGTCACTTAAGTACAAAAAGTAAATACACAAAAGTAAAGATACAGCCAGATTAATTCATCCGCATCACTCACCGATGTAGTAATAATTACATAATTGGTATTCTGGTCTAATATTCAATAAATAGATAGGAAACAGGAGGTTTACATGGTCCTTTGCTGAGCATTATTATGCACAAAGAGTAAGTGTTATTAAGATGACAGTAATTTGAAATTCATTATTTTGTTTTGCAGGAGTCCCGTGTACACAACACAAAATGCCATGTTATTCCCATTGTTACTGTAGCAGCGAAAGATTTGGTCAAGCCAACTTGCAGCAGTACTGCACTGTGACCAAAGTGTGATAATGGAATGCCTTCATTGCTTAAATAAATGAGGTAGTATAATAAACATCGGCCCACATGAGAGGTGCCCTTAAAGTATTACATTTAAAGCTGAGAAAAAAAGCAGCAAATTGCATCACATTGCATTAACCAGCAGAGTGGAGCCATTTGCTGATGGAATGTTAAATCTAGTGAACAAAAAGATTAATGAGTAGCGAGCAGCACCCTGGACTAGAACATAAAGTAATGCCTGGGAGCTTTCGTTGTTGGAAATTTTCTACCTGTCTTTATCTGAGATTCCCATTTCAGCCATAACTGACAGCCAAACAGTCAGGAGTTCAGTTAAAAGCTAAACTGACATTCACCAATGCATTATACCTTTTATATCTGCCCACTTCAATAATGTAACTTTAACATCTTTGACCTGCATAAAATACATTACCTGTATAATGTTCATTGCCCTGTGCAGCACATGTCAGCAACTGTGCCATGGAGGAGCCCACTGCCTTAGATGTACTTCCCAAATCCTGAGCACACTTTTCCAGCTGCGCAAGCAACAAAACACATTTACAGCTTAATGTGGAACAAATCAAGTAGATGCATTCTTGCTTAAAAGTGTGGAAACCAATCAAAATGTATATTTCTGCATAAATATGACCTTGAACTTCATTGAAGTTTAATGCAAGTCCTACAAAATATATGAACAGAACTGACTTAAACAAAATAGACAAAAACATGAAAAATGGTCATTTATTTATTGAGGAAGAGGATTGGATATTATTAATAATGTAAATGTATTTGTGAGGGGTGAAACTATGTGAACCGAGTTAAGTTGAGGGCAAAATTAGCAACAGTTAAAGGTATGAATAGGCAGATAATTAATCCTGATTTGTTTATTCCTTAATATTGAAGTTGTCATTGCGTGAGGTAGACTGTTAGAGTTGCACTGAATGCATCACTGATGCACAGCAAGCAAGCTGCACGTCTCCGCAAGTTTAAGTTTAATTTTCAATTCCTCCTCAGTTGCCTTCTCCTGCATTATTTGGAGAACTTAGTTGATAAAATACCTCAGTCTTGTCCAGAAAACCATCTTGCAAAACTTTAAATCCAAACTGTCCGTGTAAAAAATCCATTCTGTTCCGTTTCTGATTCCGAAATTACGTCAATGGTGTGCATTAATCGTGCAATTAAAAGAATTACCACTGTTAAAAGGAATTTGCGTTAGCTTTGACAGCCCTAATATATATATATATATATACATATATT
>JAOXYM010000010.1:22456804-22487145 GCA_028567055.1 Leptatherina wallacei | reverse complement strand
TACAGCACTTTGTTTCAGCTTAGGTTGTTTTAAAGCGCTTTATAAATAAAGTTGAGTTGAGATATATATATATATATATATATATATATATATGTTTATGTGTGTGTTTGTGTTCACAACTTTCAAACAGCATTGTTTACACAAAGATGTACAGTTTTGTAAAATTGATGCTGCTATCTACTGACCGTTTCCCCAGGAAGTGGTTTGAGTTGGCCATCAATCACAGACATCTTAGCATCCTGAAGCTCACTCTTAAGTGTCTGTACAGTCTTGAGGGCAGAATCAATCTCCAGAGGGCCACAGGCTTCATGTGCCTTCAAACAATACCCAGACATAAGATTTACTGAGACTCAATAATGCAGGGCAGACAAGATATAACGCTGTATATAACTTGTATGTCAAGATGAGATCAAAGAACTGGACTTGCATAAAAGCATGCAAGCAGCAAACTTCCTGCATCAGTGGGATGAATCTTGTTATCTCTGAAAGTGTTGGGCATAGACACCTTCTGGGTGGCAGTCCTGAGCTCCGCCAGGCAGGTTGCTAAATTCTTGGCACACTGGCCCAGTTGCATAGCAGCAGCCTGGTCAGTCACTGTGGGAACTGCAGACTTCGCTGATGCTACCATCTTACTTCCAGGCTAAGAGATGGTGGCAGAAATGCAACAAGAAACTCATAAGCTCATAAATAGCATTGGTTTGTCTTTATCTTGTGCTGAAATTTTAATTTCTCACTGTTTCAAAATAGCATACTAACCTGTAAGAAACTCTGGCTGGCCATGATGAGGGCGAGCTGAGGCCCAAGCTCCTCAGGCTGGGCCTGGCTGCTCCTCATCCCTTGCACCAACTGGGGAATACTATCTGCTACCGCCTGAAATTAAAAACATCCTTGAAGTATTTCTTATATACTAAACTGTCACGACAAAAGCAGGCATGTGCTACACATTCTAACAAATCTTTAAATGCAAAAACATGGCTGCAACAGACAACATGAGAAAGACTACATGATCATACCTTGCAGCTGTGTACTAACTGCTGGTGTGAGACAGTATTTTTGTTGGAAGCAGCAGCATTCTGTGCAGCTGCAATGGTCTGAGTCGCAGCAGCCGCTGCCTGCTTAGCCGCTAACTGTTCACAAAACAAAAATGGAGACAATTTAGTCAATAACAAGAAAATGGTGCTTGGCAAAGATTCCCATTTCATGTTTGTTCTGTGCAGTATTAGGCTCTTTTGTTGTGTGCTCAGACTGAGTTCTTATCAGACTGAAAGGAGTCAGAGCCAAAATGTTTTGTAAGAAGACGAAATAATGATGGGATTGCAAAATCTTCATGTCAGAGCTTATCAGTATTTCTTCCCCCATTTATTTTTGAAAATCTACAGCTAAAAATATACTGTTTGCTGCTGATATTGTAATCAAGATGTACAATATATATTTTCTATATTCTGTTTAATATACTATAAAGAATACTCAGTTTACATCTAGATGTAGTAATATGCATAGCTGCACAGCAAATGGAAGACGTTTTGTTTGGACACAACTAAATGAAGGGTAAGGGGCCTAAATGCTTCCGAGATAATTGTTACAAGAACACTTGGAGATTAATAACACTTTTCTTCACTGGCTTACATGCTGCCATGATGGAAGCAGCCATTAGCACCATTTCTGTGGCCATCTGATGCAAGGAGGCGGACATAGATGTATGTCTGATAGCAGACTTATCCCAGCCCTAGGTAATGAATAGTTTATGTGCCTGGGAAATTGAACATTAGGTGCTCAAGAGCAGAGAGGTGGTAGTCATTAGGGGTAAACTGATATTGAGGGCTAAACACAGATCTTTACACTCAGATAGTTATTTCACAGCATAATGGGATTTATGGCTCACTGGAATAGAAAAGAAAAATAACAGAAGATATAAAAAAAATGGTAGTATTTGGTAAAATAACTGCATGGTCATTTGATCACTTAATGATCTTCCCCAGCACTTATACAATGTTTAAATCACAGGGATGAGTAAAGATGTTAGTGGCATCTCTGCTGATAAGGAGACACGAGATGAAGGGTTATGTTTGGATTTAAGTGCTGAAGATCACAATTTTGACATTTTTCGCCATGTTTTATAAACCAAAGAGTCAGTCCCGATGAATTACATAATAGTTACAAGCATGCCTGCATCATGTTGCTAGAACCAAAAAACTGCTTCCATTTGGGCAAATTTGACCGGACTGTGGTGCTGCTCACCAAGGAGGAAGAAGGCGGAAGTGATGTCAGCGAGAGAACGCCTGCTAATTTTGTCAGCTTAACAGCTTAACAGTTACGTTGTATTGCTGGTTGAGATGATTCATTCAGACACACCGCAGAGAAGTTGTGATGACCGGTGATACACTTAGTACATCCGGAATTTTCTGCTTCACCTTGTCCTGCCCCTGACAACAAATATTCTCTTCCTCTGTTGTCATGCTCACACACAGACCACACTGGCAGCTGCAAAAATAAAAAATAGTATCTTTTTTTGTTTTAAACTAGAATGGCAACCAGCAGTAATTTTGACCGCTATAATTAAACTTCAATTAAAATTTGTGCAGCCTAAATAACCTATATGTAAAAGACAGAAAGGGGTAATAAGCCTAAAGTAATGGAGAACATAGACAAAAAGACATAGGCTAAGTAAGAGTTGGGCTAGATGGTACTGTCATGGCCATCTTGACTATTTACTATGAGGCTAAAACAACTATTTAGAAGTCACAGCAGCTCAGATAAGGTCTTCTGCTGTAGGCAGCACCAACGCACAGCTTTGCCTCATGTGCTGCCGGTGTCGGAGTAACTGGTGCCACATCCTTTCAGGAGTCTGCTGCAGCTTTGGATTGTGCAGCAGTCCACATTGTTCCACCTGCCTTGCTGGATGTTTCCCTATCAACTCCTCTAGAGGTTCCTCTTCCAGCTGCTGCAGAAACACCTTTCAGCTGTTTCAGCTGTGAGTTTCAGTACACTTCTTGAACATATCCATCTCTGCATACCACCCTTTACAGAATACTTCCACATTATCAGATTCAGTACAATGGGAATCTAAAAATAGGACAGCAAAAATTTTTTCGTTCGGTCTGAATGAACACCTGTGGCTGAAATAGGTTGAAATGAAACTTGTTTTAATCAAAATTATTGTAGTTTTAGGAAAAGTCAGGGTCCAGCAAGGTTTTATATGGTGGCCCTGAAGTCCAAACTGCATCAACAAATCACTAAACACTATAACAAATAAAAAGACACAACTACAAATGAAAAAGCACAACGACATTAAGCTATCGGAAGAGGTAGATATCAGTGAGCAACATGAGACATCTATCATTGGACGACTGCGGCATTCGTCATTATCCTAAAACATATGGTACAGACAACACAACTACTCTCCACTTCTGGTTCAAAAGCTGAACGGCACCATAGCTGAGGATTCCACCACACAAACCAGTTTCAGATGAGATGGAACCATAATCGATTTTGACCGCTTCCAACATGCTGTAGAACGACCTGCCAGCAGAAAGTTGTTCTCCCGCTGATGTCACAATTCGGCGATGGGTTTTTGCAGCCGGTGGTGTGGCGCTCTTTTTGAAGTTGGATTTTCAGGTATAAACAAGACAGTTTGACCTCTCATTGGACAGAACTACCCATTTCGTCATGTTGTATTATTGTATTGCAGAATTACATGAAGTCATAATCGTGTCATGGGCACTTTAAGGTCAGAAAACACAAAGATGTCAACATGCTACCTCTTATGACTCACCTCCAGTCTGTTGACTAGCTTCTTCTTTATTGCATTTTGAGCTGCTGCATTTGTGGCAACACGCAGCCCTTCAGCCGCTTCCCTGAGCCTCTGCTGCTGGTCCTCATTCTCTGGGTAGGCGGCCGCACCCTTTTGGGCACATGAACACATATTCATGCACATGTGCAAATGTGCACACAAAGACACACACTACTATGTCATAAACTGTACATACAAAATATAATGAGATCAACCATATCTCAGCAACATTAGTTTAACACTTCTTGTTATACTGTACACATTGTATGACGAATGCAAAGAGACATTTAGCTCTGTCTGCTGTCTGACAGTTTCCTTGGAAACTGTCAGTGCCAGATCCTCACTTCCTCCTTGATAATGGCACAGATGTGGTGATTAATGTGTCGCAGATCAAAAACATCTTAACGAGCTATATGCAGCGTTTCACTGGCGTGGGTATTTCACACTGATATTATCCTGCTCGACAGTACCAGGAGCTCATTAAGAGCCACTGATGCTGCACCCTTTTTTTTTTGGATGTGAAATGATGCTATAGCTATTGCATACAGTAATGCAGATACTTTCTACTCATACAGGAAAGCATTTAAGTAAAGACTTTTTCTGACCACAAAAAATTTAACATTATAAATATAAGAAAAACCCCTGCATTGCCACTGCTGAAGGAAATGATGATAAAATCCTAATTTAAAGTCAGAACAGAAAGATATAAAGAGTTAAAACTGCTGATAAATGTATGTACAACACAATGTGAAGTTAACTAATTATCAAACAGCAATAAATAATGTTATGCATGATTTTAATTTCAACTAGTTTATTTTAATACATTTAAGGGAAGAGTAATGTACATCTCGTCCCCCCCACTAACCTTAGCAGCCTCCACCATCCGAGCTGTGGCATCAGCCAGAAGTTTGGCTGCAGCAAGTAGTTTTTTGGAGTTGTCAACGTCAACTTCCGCCTCTGCATCTGACCTCATGGCATTGACCAAGTCAGAGGTGGCCTGAGCCAACACCCTGGCCTGACGCACCATCTCACCTGGGCACACATAAACGAAGATGGTGAGTAAGCAAACCCAGATGTGCCAGACATCTGGCTGTTCCATGATGCAGCTGAAAATAAGTTTATTATGCAAAGCTGATTTGGGCTTTTCTTCTATTCTCTTATTTCTTTTTCAGAAAAAGAAACAACAAATGAATCATATTGATTGAGCACGTGGCGCTGAAGAAGAAAAACTTTCAATTAAATAATGAAGAGAGTCTAAGTGAAACCAAATGGACAGCAAGGTTAGAATAAAACTTTACTGGGATTATGCCAGACAACATAGGGAGCTTTGAGGGCTGAATTTCAGAAGAGGGTTCAAGAATTTCTTTTTCCATTTAGACAGCCAACACTGTTTGAAAGTTAACACAACTGTTATCACATCAAAAAGTTGTCACGCTCAGGCTATGAATCAAAGAAAAACATTTTCTTGTAGCATTATAAGATGAGATATTTCCAAGAAAACTCAAAGCAACAGCAGTACAAACACACTTATGTTGGCACAATGATGGGTTAGTTTGGCTATATGTCACCAGTTTAATATCCAATAGCTCCTTATCAATTCTTTGCCCTTAAAAAGGTTCAGAATTTTTTTTTTTAATAAAAGGGTCATGTTAGCTTGCAGTATCCATATATGGTGCTCAAATGTCTGGAAACACCTGCCCATTCATTTTTCAACAACCATGTATATCCAAACGTTTGACTGGTACAGGATATTGGAAAATTTGTCACAGAAGATAAATGACCATGTCTATGTTTTGGCTATACCAGTTAAAAACTTTATGCAA
This sequence comes from Leptatherina wallacei, assembly GCA_028567055.1. Classification (NCBI taxonomy): domain Eukaryota; kingdom Metazoa; phylum Chordata; class Actinopteri; order Atheriniformes; family Atherinidae; genus Leptatherina; species Leptatherina wallacei. The sequence goes on along the minus strand of JAOXYM010000010.1, from coordinate 22,481,532 downwards.
GCAAGTCTGCATATTCATTGATCTACAATAAACTAATATAAGTTAAACCAGATAAAGAAAAGCAATACTTGTCTTGGTTGGTGATAGTGAAGGTTGTTTGAGAAACTTCTGTAAATGTCCTAGCCTTGCAGATTCACATCATTTTCCCCTTTGCGTTCTGTTATAGCTGAATGTTTTGTAGTGACTCATCCTCTTTCACAGGAACAAAAATCTTTGGTATATATGTAACATCTCCCCACATATTTGCTATAAAAAACTGTATTTCCCAAACACCCACCTCCAGCTCGAAATAACTCACCCAGAGAAGTCTATGAAAGACACCTAGGTGCTTTACAACCTACATGTCCTTGGGAATCAACCAATGCGCTCATCACTGAATAATCACCTTGTATTGCTAAAGATTTCAAGGTTTTTTACGTTAATTTAAAGAGGAATAATGTTTGTCTTTCCAAAAAATGCCCAAGTCATGTGTTTCCTGTTAAATTTCAAAGGCTCCCTGATGCTGATTGAGACCAGACTGAGAACTCTGTAGTGGTTTTGGATGACATGTCTCCTACAACCCCTTGAGAATTGACTTGCTTTGAAAATGCTTCAGTCTCATGGCTCAAACCATAACAAATAACTTGAGCTTTGAACATGCATAGATGATTTTTAAGATCATTTATCATGGAGACAAATGCAGACAATTTCTTAGGGGCCCCTGATGCAGTCAAAACATATTAGAACAGGCTAAGTGAAAGCAGGTATTCACTAAAGACCAACTCATTGCATTAAGTTCTTCTTCTTCTACTACTCACCAGCATCACCCATGGAAGTGAAAATATTTTCAGTCACGTTCATGATCGTGTCTGTGGCCTGGTCGTAGCGTCCGATGGGCTCACCGCAGCTGGCGTAATGGCGGACATGTTGTAGTAGGTCGCTAAGGGCCTGGCTCACCACACCAGCTGCTGCCCCGACCTGTTTCAGAAGCTCGCCGTCATCACTGGCCGAGCGGCAAACTTTCACACATGTCTCAACAGATCGGTCCACCAGTTTGCCGGCCTCAACAAGCTGCTCCTGACACACTGGGGAGCTGATGGTCGGACTCACCACCTGGTCCACACACAGAAAGTCAGAAGAAGTGAATGCAATGAACATACACTTTTACACACATTCTTGTTTCACCTAGCCTTACACAACTGGGAATCTTTAAATCAGATAAGAAACAGCCCTTTTAAATGTTAAATTTAAATAAATAGTTGGTATTTCCACACTTAACTGACCAGCTAGTGCACTTCAATCATTTTGTGCGCTAGTATGTCAGGAGATGATGTTTCAGACCAATACCTTGGTGCAGGCCACCAGCTGTGAGGTGGACAGGGCACATTGAGTGGCAGCTGCGATCACTCGGTTCTGCAATATGGTGTCCTCGGCCACCTGGGCAACGTTCTTGGCCTTCAGGACCAACATAGCAGCTGCATTGGCCACCGCTTTGGCCAGATTCATCAGGGTGTCCTGCAACATATTAATCAGTGTCCTTTGCTGAAACACAACACAGCTGTGCACATGTAACTGAAGGGACCAGGAAGGTAAATGTTTTCAGTCCGTGCTGTTTAGCTGAGATAGTGTGATCACGAAGCAACAGGACTCTGATATAAAAATAAGCATAAAGTAAATCGTCTTTTCAAATTATTGGAATGTGAATGATGAATTACATCTTAAATATTAAGTACAGGAAATGAAATTATCTTAATGCAGTGGAAGAGTACTGGCTAAAGATCAACGAGACCAAGAATGTGGATGACTCATGAGCCCCCTCCTCCAGCCATTAACACTGAAAAGAATTGTATTGAAAGAGGTGAGGCCATATAAACTGAGGTGAGTGTAGCATTTAAATTAATTTCACCGTGAGAGTATAAATGAAGCAGAAAGTGGAAATTACTGATAAGCTTGTATTATTAAAGGTCTAAAATATTGCACTACTAAAACCTCTTCATCTGGTGCTTTGTTAAGGTTCCACATAAAGTGGCAGGTTAATAATAGAGTCTGAGGTAATCATATATCCGTGTATTGGCATTTTTAAAGGAGGTCTGAGAATATGTGAGTGTGTGTCTTCCTGTTTGTCCAGCTCTGTCATAGAAACAGTGAGTGGGTGGCGTCCAACCTGGAACTTCTCATCAGTCTCGCCCTCCCCCATGTGACGGAGCAGGTCCCCGCTGGCTTGTCCAATGCTTCCTGCTGCAGTCAGCACCGTCTGTCTGGGCTGCATGAGGATGACATCAGCACATTCATTATGCAGGCCTATCCTGTTCTCAAAGGGGCCTCAAAAATGATCTAAAACAGACTTCAAGATCGGAAATCCTCCTCAAAAAAGCTCCTGTAATACGTCTTCACTGGGACGCTGATAAAAGAGCATACAGTTCAACAGTATGTGCTTTTTGTGACTACTGTAGGGGATGAGATCCTAATCAGCACCAGAATCAGTAGGTGCCTCACCTCAGCGGCTGCAGGCTCAACAGATCTGAGTAGATCTGACACAGCTCCTGCCAGCATCCTGGCAGCACCCATGAGCTTGTGTCCGCTCCCCACCTCATCGTCCATTAATGCTGCTAGCAGCTTGACACCTTTGGACATTTCCGTGAGGTTGGAGGAGATGGTAGTGATGGCGCAGCCCACTGCTGTGTAGTCAGTCTCTGAAGGCTCACCTGCAGAGGAAAGACAAACATCATAGCAAACCATATTAAACCACATCTCTGTTGTGCATCTTAATTTGCCATGCTGCTCAGGCATTGATTTAGCTAAGCCATGGGGCAGCTTGCGTGTTGTACGCTTTAACACACACATTAGTGTCATAATTAGAGCCTATCTGAAATGGCTCTGCAGAGATGAACACAGTCATGGAGCATGTGGCACCAAAGAAAAACAACTCTGAAAGAAGAATAAAACGTAGAATAAAACTTGACTGGGATTGTTCCAGACAACACGTGGAGCTGAGGGCTGAATTTCAGACGGCAGTTTCAAGATTTTGTTTAACATTAGAAATATCTATTACTGAGACATCTATTGATTCGTTCCTTGGAAAACAATATATTATCCTTAAAGGTTCTCACTGAAGGTGTACCCAGTGCAAACATAGTCCAGAATTCAGCTGATGAAATTGGAAAATGTTAGTGCGTGCTATCTTTTAGCTGTTTGTCATTTTCCTGGGAACTCACCTGCTGTGAGATTGACCACAGATGCTGTTCCAGCGGTGATGGCATCAACCTGAGAGTGGATTTCATGTTTGGACTCATCAACTTTGTTCTGAACCCAAACCCTGGATGCCTTTTGGAGGATTAAAACAAGAGTTATTGGTTTTTATCACAGTGGGAGATTTTCAGCTCATATCAGCTTTCTTGCACAGGATTAAAGCTCTAGGCCAGTCTAACACCTATGGTTTTGGAAAAAACTCAATCATTTGTTAAAGCCTCCAGAGTTTTACAGTCAGTTCTACAATCTAATCATATTTGAAAAACATCATGTAATTGACTTGAATGCTTATAGAATGCGGTTGTGATATCAGAAAGGAAATAATCTGAAGTTAGAAATGTATACCTCAAGGGGATGCTCAGATTGTGGGAATTTAATGGGCTGCTCAATAAATACAACCCATTTCTGTGCAAAGAAATCCTTCAAAATTGTGGATGAAATATAGTATAACTCACTAAGTCGTGGCCCAGTGGAGGCAGATTATCTACATGTCCCAGATCAGCCTGGGCCTGCTGCACAGCTTGCATACTGCTGTTGATCGTTCCCATCAAGGCCTGCTGGGCTAAATTCTGACAACAGCAAACAACAGAAACATTAAGTGTGCACATGACTACACAAAGTAAATCTGAATACAAAGTTGTGAAATGTTGTCTTGAAATACAATTTCTATAAAACGAACTAGAAATATGGTTGTTAAAAGGAATAAGATGAACCTTTCCTTATGTTTCAACTACATTCAATTTATTAATTGGCATTCATGTTTGACGGCAGTGTGCACATGTAGTATTTCAAAAATCAGTTCATCAGACTTACATCAAACATGGGAGGATAATACACATCAACAGACTGAATTTTGATGCTATAGGATTAAAGCACTGAGCACAGCAGAGGTGCTGCATCCTTTTGTAGTCCTCTCAAGTTACCATTTTTTCATATTTGAAGTGTAAAGGCTCTTGCTCACCAGTGGAGGCATGTGTCCTCTGTGCATCTGCCCTGTGGTGATTTGCTGCTGGGCAGAGGGCATAAAACCCACATTGAAGGTGTCAGGGCCACCAACAGAGCCCGACCGTATAATGCCTGGAAGGGCCACTGACCCATGCTCCACACGCCCTACACGATTGAACTGCTGCTGCAAAATTGTGGACCTACAGAAGAGAATGAAACGGAAGTTAGAAATGAATTTCTTAGTTAAACATGTTGCAATTTAAAAGTTGTTTATGGTGCATATTTGTTACATCCAACATGCAGATCCATGTAGAAAACTAAGGATTTAAATGAAAAATCATGTGCTTTGTTTTTTCGTGGCTGTCCAGCTGTAACAATGAAGGCTGCTTTTCATGTAATTTTCAAATAGATGCATTTTAATTTAAGGCAGTGATCCGTATGTCCTGACAAACTACAAAATGACATACAGACATGTTAACCAACTCACACTTTCTGAGCAAATATCTCGCTGTTATTGCAAAATTATAATCAAGATAAGAATTACACATCAAGAACTGTTTGCGCAGTGACTTGGCATTGTTAGGCAAGGTACGGTACAGAAAAATATGATTTCATGCCCAAATCAACAGATGCTCATGACTCCATGGGATAATTATGGCTGATTTTGAGAGGCAGCAATTTTGTTTTTGCACTGAGAACTACAACATGAGTCAACTGAGTCAATAATCAGGGGGAATGTCATGTCCCATTCGGTCAAAATGTCGTTTCACTAAGAGCCATGTTATGTCAAATTCACTAACAATCAGTAACATCACATTAACTAAACCCTGCTATGTTCTGAACAACATAGAACTGGTCCAGTTATCTTTCAAACAGAAGTTCTATTCAGGAACCATAGGCCCATTTCCCCCTGTAGTGACATTTTAATTGAGGCTTCAGTTCCACACCAGTAAGCTTTCTTGTGCCTCCTTGACTCCTCTCTCCTCATGCCTGCAACCCCGAAATAAATCTTAGCAAACAACTTTAAAGAAGTCTCAATTCATAACAAGCATCTGGAAAGAGAGATAAATGAGGACAAAAGAGGCAAACTGGAGGAGCTATGTGTGAGGATGAAAAGGTAGAGGTTTTTTTTGGAGATCTGTGATGGATAAAAGGGCTTTGACACATCAACCACATTGTTTAGAAGTAAATAAAGACATTGTCACAAGCACAAAGTCATCTAAAACAGATCTGGAGCTGTGCCACCCATCATATTTAAGTAATGCTCACAAGCAAGAATGTGTCGGTTTGATTAATGCCCTTTTCCACAATTTTTTGCAACTAACACGACTTTTCATTTTTCACTTCAACTGCTTACACTTCAGATGGGTGGGACTAAGTTGCAATGAGCAAATGGGAGGACTAGAATTAAGGTTAAGCAAACACAAAGAGGATAGAGAGGAATTTGGTTGCTTTTGCTGGCAATGTTTTTATGATTCCTGGTTGAACTTGATTTCATCTTTTTCCTCTTTTGACAAAAATGCCTGGAACATATTTTTGTAAAAGCAAACTTGAGTGGTTCTCTCAGCCCCTCAGCCCCATGAGAGATAGAATCAAAAATCAACCAACTTTACTTTAAATAGTAACTAGTAAATATCAACTGAATTTCAGTCATTAAGCTACACAATAAAATCAGAGGCAAATCCATCAAAAAACTGAAAAAAAATCTTAAGACAAGAAAAAACAAAAGAATCTTTCAACCGTTAATTAATAACAGCAGCTTTAACCTGAGGTAGTTTACACTAAACTAAAACAAGGAAGTGCTTAAACACATTCTGTTGTATTATTTAAAAAAATTCAACGTGATGCTTTTGTGTTTAATGCCATTATCACCTCCATTGGGCGAGGAATATGCTGGGCTGGCACAAATGTAATTACATGGCCAATTAAACAGTGAAGTTTAAATGAGTGAAAAATAGCCAGACCGTGTTCAGTGGGTCAGTGGTCAGCACTTTCCTTCAACAGATAAAGAAAAAACACTGCTCACTTCTTAGGGGAAACCGATTCCTCCAGCATGGTGGATTCTTCATCTCCCTCAAGGCCAAAACGATCCTTACTCTGTTTCTGTAGCATAGTGAGACAGCGAAGGGAAAGTTTTTGGCTATTTAAATGGAGAACTGGAAGCATCTCAAATTAATTCGATGATTATTTGTTTTTCATTTTTAATCACTCACCTTTTTAAGAATAATGTCAATGTATCCAGCGATAAGTTGGGATATCTGCTCCCCCTCTGTAGTCTGGACAGAGTAGTAACTTTCCTGGTACTCTCCAAAGTCCTTTTTAATGCAATGAAGAGAGTGTAATTTAAATCACAGTATATCTTATAAAATCATCTGCCTAACTGCAAAAAAATTCTATATCTACAAGGAGCTTTGTAATCTGTGCTCAGATGAAATAAAACGCCTCACTAAGGGGCGGGGGTCTGCATAAACTTGGCAGCACTTTCATCATTTCCACTCTCTATGAAAAGAAAAAGTGACTGGCTTCCTTGGAGCATCCGATTTCTCTGAAGAACTGATTACGAATGAGATGTAGTGAATCTGAGAACCGCTCACTTCAAAGTATTTTCCAGAAACACAGGAGGGAGTATTTTTAGTTTAAATCAATGTTGGCGAATATACCTCAGAGTTCTTTTTAAAATATGAATGCTCTCTAATCTTGAAATGCCCTTTCCCCTGTACAGCATTAAATTCTGCATAATTTCCCCCTGAAATTTAGCTGGCTATATATATATTGCAGTATGAGGTCTAAACATTTTTGTATGGCCGGTATGTATTGGAAAAAACTAACTGGGAGGTATTGCACTTTCCATATGAATACATGCACAAGACTGAAGTAATCTAAAGTAATGCTTGGGACTGGGACTTGATACAGGGCTTCCAACTGTACCAATGTGAAGCTCTTGGGGGATGCTGCCCATCTCTTCACTGTTGTCAGAGGCCATTCCTGGACCACATCTTTCGTCTTCTCTTCAACTCGCATCACTGACTCCTTGGTTATCCCCAGCAGCCGTGGGACCAGCTTATTTTTACCCTTCATCTTTTCCTGTCAGAGAGGAAAACATCCAACAACATGTAAGTCTTTACTAACCACCTACACAGATGAATCACACTAGGCATGAATGCAAAATCATCATGCCATTCAGCTGGCACTATCATAATTCACACGCCGCATCCGAGGCCCTCAAGCCCAAATTGGAGGAGGAGGAGGGCAGCTGCAAAGTGACCCGGCATAGTTCAGGCTTGTTTAACTGCTGCTTTATTGAACAGGGTCTCCACAGGCTTCAGTAGCTGTCAGCACAGCAGCATGCTGCTTCCACCAGCTCTCTGCCTGACCAGCTCCACTGCCCACTGAAAATCTATTACAGCTCACTTCAGACACCATTGCTAAACCTGGCTCCCCTCCAGGGGTGGAGGACAAAGCAAAAATTAACATTGTTTAGAAATGGGGAGGTCAAAATACATATATTCAATGTCTCCTGGCTTTTTTTTTTTATCACAGGGTCAAAATTGAGAGCTCAGAAAAGAACAGCATTGAGTATGAGTGCTCTTAAACTCAAGGACAGATATGATTATTTCAGCGTTCATGGCATCTTTGAGCAAAGGTTTATTAAAAACATTCATTGTTTGAGGTTATATGATTTAAACGTAATCACTTTCAAAGCCGCACTGAACCAGGAAGGGTGGCTTTGTAATCTCAAGTGAGTATTATATTATTTCATATCAGCTGCCCTTGATTATTTCAAGGAAAAAATATTCTTGTTCAAAACAATGCAAAGAAACTCTAATACTGTACACACCTGCATGAATTAACTCAGGAGGCCCTCATACTTGACAAGCTTGTTTACTTCAATCTAGGGTTATTCTCAGTCTACAGCAGTAGGGATTTTCTCTCCAAAAACAAGCAGTGATTAAATACTGACAGATGAGAAATGGAAGGTTACAATAAATGCTTCAGCATTGCCGGATCTGCACTTTTTGCCTTCCCAAGCTTCAACGGCGGAGTGCAGCTGGGGTGAATTATTTAGCAGTCTTGAAATCTCCATCACATCTCCTCTTCGAACACAGTGCTTGCACTCACATATTTCTAAAAATGCAGACAAAGATAATTTGAGCCTTGCAGTGTGCTTTAACTATGAGGCCATACATTCCATTTATCATCCATTAGGACCCCAGCAGACAACTGCACTCCTCTTTTTTTCCCATCTTTCCTAAATGTTTGTAGTCAAATGGGTTGCTGTCAGACAGCTATTATGACACTCACTGGTGCAACTTCATCGTATTCAGATCCTGCACTTACAATTCACTTGTATTTGTCAAACCAGAACAGAAGAGAATTGCAATTGTCACCACAGCACTGACTGAGCTGCTGAACGATGAGCACAAGAGCTTCCACTCTGATGCTCCCGATTTACTGTGATAATGGGGCTTTGGATGCTTTCAACAAGCTTTAACACCTGTTTGACAAAACTGTCTATCACGGTTTACAATAACCAGACACACTACACAGCTGTACAGTTTAAGTGTACCATTGCAATTTTGTAAATTCATACTGGTCAATTACTGTTCAAATTATATTAGACTGGTTAGAAGATTTTTATTGAAAATGATAATGGTATTCTAATATCCTCGCCTCTTTGCTTCAGTTATGGTAACATATTGCAAGTTATTGCAAATGTTGCAACATTATGACAGCAAAGTTAAAGGCGTCCACAATTGTTAACAAGCCAGGATGAACTGCTACTGCAATTGGATCTGAAACCAAAAATAAAACATGACTAAAATGCAGTACCGGTATATCAAATCCCTACTTACATGTAAAAATGGAAAAAAACAAACTGTTAATCTTTAGTAGCAAAAATCTGGATATTTTCTGTCATACAGGTAAGAGAAATGTATGAACATATTGATGACTTTTTCACAGATTACACAGACTCTAATGGTTTTACTTTTACCTTCACCAGGAAGAAAGACACTCCATACGTCTGCAGGGACCTGGCGAGCTTCACATACTTCACTTTTCCTTCAATCTCTGTCATCTCTCCACATGTTTTATGTTCCTGGAGAAAAAACAGTTACATTTCTATCTCAGCTGGATCGTTACATACGAGAATTTTTTGGAAAGCATGTTATACACGTGTATTATGTATCTGGGCTTGAACAAAGAAAAAAACTAACAAAAAACAAAACAACTATACCTTCAACAGATTCCCAAGAGCTTCAAACAGATTTCTTTATTTAATGCAATATTCAAACAAAAAAAAATATACATACTTGGAATATTTTCTTTTCGGACCCTCTCTGCTTGATGTACTCTTTAGGTAGAAACTCCTTCAGGCTGTAGAGATAAATGGAATTTTTACATGGTTACTCACTTGAGCTACAGGCATTTCCTTTTCTATTAACATACCTCTACATATGAGGTCATTCTTGCCTTACTGTTTATGTATCAGAAAACAGTTGTAACAGCTGACATCACCCCTTGAGCTTTCCACTGGAGGAAATCCCTGAGGTAACAGCCTGTACTGAAACAGGCGGTAACTACCATACAGCTGTGAGATGCGCATACAAAAGCTCAACACACTGCTAGTCTGAATAGTGGTTTAATGAACCTTTTTGATTAAAAAAAGAAAGCTTACTCCAGGAATCCAGGCTTGTGCTTGTGCTCCACGTGGGGTCCGAACTGGATCTGAGCCTGGATTCCTGCAAACTCACAGGCTTTATCAAAGGAGACAGGGTGGGATCCATTCAATATATCATCTCTAGCCTGGAGGAGACACGAGGACAAAGAGCAAAGGGGATTTAGTAAAACAGACATCTAGGAAAAGGGTGCAACTACAAAGGCCTCAAAAAGATCCAAAATTCACCCAACAGAGCTCAATGGTATTATGTGTGTTGGATGCACTGTGACTTGGAAAGGGGTGTCTTCAAAGTTTATTTTTAGTGCTGCATACATCTAAAAAGAGCCTCTTCTGCACAGGGAAATCAAATAAGATTTGTTTATGATAACAGTAATTCTGCTGACACTCAGATATAACAGTTCAACAGTTTGTTATCACAGCCAGATTATGTGTAATGAAAAAGAAAAGTGCAGCACAGAGGATAGAAGTGCATGAGTTTACCCCATCTGCATTAACAACTAGCTGCCAATATGTAAAAGCTAATAATTCTTCTTTCATTCTTTTTGGCTGTTGAGACATCACATACTGTATGTTTCTCTCAACAGTATCTTCACCATTTAAATAGAAGGGAAGGGAAAAGCCTTTGTTGACATCTTTGAAATGGTTCTCCCTGTGTGCTGTTTTCTCCAGGGGGCAACCAGCCCTGCCTAACTCTCTCTTTCTAGTTCACTGCTGCAAATTTAATGGCTCCAAGAGCTCAGTGGCCATGCTGACAGTGAGAGAGGCTCCATTTGTGCTTTTAGCATTGGCATATCAGTGCACAGCGTGGACTCGGCTCATTCTTATGTCCCATTACATCAATGAAAAACTAAGCAGCAGCTTACTGCTGTAATGAGGACAACAATCTCCTCTACTCACAATCATGTCCTTCTCCAAGTGCAATTCACTGCGGAGCACATAAGCTCTGACTGAACACAAGACGATACTTTAAAATTAGCCCTCACACATGCCATTCACAGTGATACACACACTTCTCACTAGATGGAATCATAAAAAGCAAGACGCAAGGAATAATAGTAGAACATGATCCTCTTGAAAACATTGTTTGTAGGCTGGTTATAGAGCACAATCTACCAATAGACCCTGAATGCTTTGACAACTGATTTACGTTGCAAGAGACTAAATAAAGCATAAGAGTGTGTTACGTTATTCAGAAATGCTGTTATGTGATTGAAGTTTCAAAAATGTGATACGTGCACAGAGAATTTCACTGTTTTGGGGCTTTTTGCTTTTGGAACACAAATATATTGAAACTAGAGATCAGAAAATGTCAATCAGAGCATGTGCAAATGTGTATTATGTACTGATAGTGGTCAGAAATCTCCAATCCAAAGTTAGAAAGTGAGTACAGGAGTACGATTGCTTTTTAAGAATAACATACAGTGTAACAGGGTGATATTGCAAAAAATAAAGTGAAGGTTTAAGATGAGAAATACAAATGACTCATTTTATTGGTAGTTTCTCTATTGTACTACTGTACCAGTGCACTATCAGTATGCAGCAAAATAGCAAATGCAATAGTGGTGAGGTACCCAGAAACCAGCACAATCTTTAGCTTTGGGGAAGACTTTGGCTAGACGTTTTAAAGTTGTGTATCCAAAGAGTTGGATAATTAGTTAATCTATATTACATGTAAACAAAGCATCTCTTTAAGAGGAAGATTTCTCTGTGATAATCACAAATAACGTTAACAAAGTTCACTGTTTAAATTGGACACATTCACGGCCGCTGATGATGTGCCCTGGCTATGCATCAGCAGATGTATCATCACAAACGGGGCATTTAATGTCAGTTCTCATATCAAGGGTGAAGACAAAGGTATGCTCATACACTATGTCCATTGCCTTGCTAAGAGAGGATAATATGGTGGGGACAGACGTTTCTCATAGAAGACATGGCAGAAGACACAGGAACTAGTTATAAAACATTTTAATAAAGCTGCACGAGTGGAAGTAAAGCACAAGACATCAGACTCTGTGACACACATAGCCCAAGGCTACAACTCTGAGGTCAACCAGTCCACCATGTCCATGCAGAGCACATGGAGTATAATACAGCCATAGAAATAAATGCTGACATAGGGAAGAGCTAAGGTTGCAAAATGCACTCTGTGTTTTATTGGATGGTTGCTTATAAACCAGTGAGAAAACAAATATTTCTTACAAACTAAAGAATTTCATTTTCTTTCTCTCTTTTGTTGTCTTTCTCTGGATTGTTTTGTTTTTCTACAGTAAAGTAAAAATGTCACACAAAGCTGGTGAAGTGCTATCATCATGATATAATGCTATACCCTATGGGATAGCAGGTCTTTGGTTGATAAAGCAGCTATAAATTACACAGATGTGTTGTATTTGGAAAAAAGAATTGTATGTCTCTTCCTGTCCTGGACTATGCTGTCTCCTGATACAAATAATATTCTTTGAAAAGAGAGCAAGAATAAAAGCCAAAGAGCAAGACATGCATAGTGATGGTAGAGCAAATGGGCTTGTCCTCAGTTAAAGAGAGTAGTCGAGTGGTAAAGGAGATTAATCCATTACTGGCAGAGCTGCCTTTGTGTCTCTGTGTTCTCTTTGTGTGTGGGTGGTTGGGTTTAAAATCACGGGGGCTCAAATCATGAATCGATATGGGACAACTGCAAATTTACCCAAGTTCTCTGCCAAAGAACTGCTCGTATGTCCTCATCTGAACAAACTTAATTCAATACCTTGTTACTAGGGAGTTATAGTTTAGCTGTGAGTAAAAATTTTAAAAGAGTTTAGGCTTGTAAAGCTGCTTGTCCAGACAACACCTTCATGCGCTTTCAAGACATGTTAGGCTCAGCTTTCTCCGGTTTTTATTGACTTTTTTAACCTGCTCCCAAAGGTAATCCAAAATTCTGCCTCATCTCCCTAGAAAAGTAGTACTGGGGATTTTCATGAGGACAGCAAAAGTGCAATCTTACACTTACAACAGGCAAGCAAGAATAAAGTCAAGTCTGCTTGACCCTGAAGTACAGTTCATCACTGTCATCCACAAACAATCTCATACATCTCACCAGACTGTCAGCTTTGACACATTTCTAGCTTCTTTCATTTCAAAACAGCAGAGCCAAGATGCTTAGTAACCTCTAAAAAGAACAGAAAACTTAAGACATGGGATGAAATGGTTCGGCTACAGTTACACCTTACATTCAGAAGCTTCTCCTGCACCTTAAAGCATCTGAAAATGTCTGAAACATTAATATAAGTCAGAAAAAGCCAAATAACATAATCTCAACACCAGTGATCCAGCTCATGTCATGTTTTGCTCTGTTCAATCTGGAAACAGGGCCTTCAAGCGTTACACCCCCCCATTAGTTACAGCTTCAGTTGCTGACCAGCTGACACATCCATACGCATCTCACACTGAGTTTTATCATGAACTGTCTATTGTGTATATAATGCAGGAACTCACTGAATATATGATCTATTCATGTCTGTTTCCATGTGTTAAGGCAGACGGAGGACAATAAATTCCTTGTATTTCAAATACACAGGGTAGTAAGGCTAAATTAGAATTTCTGAGAATCGCTGGAATTATGAATGAGAAATGTTAAAGAGGAAAATGGAGAGCCTAAAGAAAGGAGCTCAAAGAAAATGAAAGAGGAGCCCGAGGTATGTTCCACTCTGCAGAAGATCTCTCCTCTGGCTCTGTTTGGCCCTTTTAACACAGTGACAAATTAGAGCCACAGCTATGTGAAGAGTCTCTGTGATCTGTGTAACAATCAGAGAGTGTGTGAGAGACAGAACAAGGGAAAAAAAGATGGGGGAGGGCGAGGGCAGGGGGCGTAGTTGTTATTGTGAAAGGAAATATGAGTCTGTGTTGAGAGGAGACCATGATATGCAGAGTGCCATAATGCATGCCAGGGGAAAGAGGGTGGGAGCTAAGCAAACTGGAAGGGATGGAAACGGAGGATGAGAAAAATAGAGGGGAAAAACAGGAACAGATAGAAGGAAGGAGAGCATCAGGAGCAGTGAGGGCTCAATGTCTTTATGAGCATATTTAAGACATCTTAATCCACCAGGGACTGAAAAGATGCACAGTCAAATAAAAATGACAACAGAAGTGACGGTTTAGATTCGATAAGCATGATATCAGTAAATGTGAGAGTGCACTCAACTATCTTTGTGTAATTCATTTTCAGATCCTGTTTTGCATTATTCTATGTGAGAGCAATAACACTACTCTACTTCCATATTTCCCCTCTATCTCACAAATTACAACTGAACGGGTTTCAGCGTTCACCAGACCAAACATCTGAATCGGTCTGACAGGACATGACCTATTACCTCCCTGGAGCAAATTCTGGGGGTCTGACTGAGCCTATATGTGAACAGTATAGGTGAATTTCTGCAAGTGATTGACTCTCTCTTGCCAGAAGCACACTCCAGCCCATCACTGCTGCTTGCCTTAACCAAACAGAATATAACCCATACTGAGAAAACATGTGTATGAGAGGGCAATATCAGGAGCTCATGTATTTGTTTGTTGTTATTTAATTGCTCCCCTTGGATGGAAGGATTCACATTAATATTAAGTGAAAAAAAAAACCCAGCTAACCTGAGGGGAACATAAAATCATCTGTCTCAGCCATGTCACCCTTTTTGCCAGAGAAAAGTCTGCTCATTCCAAATATTTCTCATAATAGATCTATTCATGTAGAAAGGCTGTGATGAACTAACCTTAGAGAGTGGTTATGTATTATTGCATTGATAAGAGAAAAGTTTACAGCTGCCAGTCAATAATTTATATCTAAGAAGATTTGGGGGAGGATTTTCCTCCCTGACAGGAGCAGATGGTGACAGGAGGTGCTGCAGCAATGTTCAGTTTGAGAAAAATAATATGTTTTTTGGAACATTAATGCATTATAAACATTCTTGTAGATCCCACAAAAATAAACAGTGAACTTGTAAAAGTACTGTGATGAGACTATTTAACAATGGATTGAAATTCTTGGTAAAAGCGGTGTGACAATTTTCAATAAACTCTGCGGTTTCGTTCCACTCAAGAGAACACGTTAACTTCGAATCAAATCACTATTTTGTTTATGTGGGGGTTTTTTCCTTCACATTTCAGTTGTCTGAACCATGACAAAAGTAGCTATTGAGTCTAGACATCAGTGATGTGCAGTGTCCTGTCTCTTCTCTAAAACATCTGAATGAATAAAATTATTTACCTTTCTTTTTGTTAGTTATGCCGGCACTCAAGATGTTTGTATGAAGTTTACCTGAACATAAAGCAGGTTTAGCTGGACAGGGTCTCGTGAGTCCACGTTCTGGTCCGAATAGAAGAACTTGCGCCTGAGTAGCAGGGTCTCACTTTCCTCCACTCCCTGCTCCCTGAATGTCCTGCTGTGATCCAACCAGTTCACTGCCCAATCAATACACACATTCTGTTACCACATGCACAAGAATGAATAAAAGTTCACCTTATAAAGACATTCCAGACGAAAGAATTTGGGATTTTAACAGCAACATAGAAACGACGCTAGCAGACAGATCGGCTTTGACGGACAGTCATCTAAATATAGTGTGGAGGAGTGAAATGAAGAGCCATAATATTTTGCTTGGGGGAATTTAATTTTCAACCAGAGCTAGGGAGTGATTGGTATATTTGGATTTTTGAAAATGTAATTGGGCTCCCCTGGGCAAAGGATAACTTGCAGTTGCATTAAACTTTCAAATATCCTTTCAATAAATTAGACGTAACTGATAAAGCACATGCCCAGAATGATGATGGTTTGAGTCAGATTAGTCAAATAGAAAATAAGAAATTGGGGACAAGCCATAAAGATCAATAATGTTTGTGAAGGCTTTCCTGAGCTTGCACTCACAGTCATCATCTGTGTGGAGTTTAGCTTTCAGCTTTTCCATTTTCCTCTCGTCTCGCAGCAGCAGGGTTCTGTCTTTCTTCAGCGTCCCCAACCCATCCTCCTTCTTGTCTTCTGTCACCTCTTGAATGAGCGAGTACTCCTCATAGTTGGTGATTCCTGAAAAGTTAGCCAAGTATTTCTCAGCGGAGAGGAGGCTTCAAACCCTGATGATAACTCCAACCCTGATAGGGAAAGTCTCTCTCCAGTTCTATTGCTCTTTTCGTCACTTTTTCTCTGCTTTCAAACAGAAGTGAAGGAAAGCTGGTACAGAGCCAGCAAACTAAAATAGGAGGCGAGGAGGAGAAGAAGCCAAGCAGAAAGCCCTACTCTAAATAAACATTTTCCAATAAAGCTATCTGCCAGACACACATCCTTCTCTTCCTCACCCAATTAGGCTTGGTAGCAGCCCATTATAATTGAAATATAAAGCTTAGGGAACACCTCTGTAACAGGCAAGATGGCAAGGTCCTTAGGAAAAACACTTCAGCGTTTATTAGAAACACGCTTGTTTGAGCTTGATAAATCATGTCCATTGTACTTTAAACAAACCATAATTAGGACTTTATCAAGCATACATAAATGCTTTAAGGTGCTTAACAAATGTTGCTCTTCAAATGTGAAAATAAGAGCACGTAATTACATTGCACCAAATGCAACTGAGTATAAGGCCAAGTGGCAACACGAAATAGAAGATGAATAATTTGGGCTTTGGATGGAGGCTTGACAGAATTGATTTTTACATAACTCATAGCAAATATGCTTAC
This sequence comes from Leptatherina wallacei, assembly GCA_028567055.1. Taxonomy (NCBI): domain Eukaryota; kingdom Metazoa; phylum Chordata; class Actinopteri; order Atheriniformes; family Atherinidae; genus Leptatherina; species Leptatherina wallacei. The sequence goes on along the minus strand of JAOXYM010000010.1, from coordinate 22,464,986 downwards.
CTATTCTACTGCATATAGTGACAAGTAGCTCGCCAACTGTTTTTGAGTCATCCACCATGATGGTTTTAATTGCACCATCCAGCATTTTAATCTTTTGTGGTCTTTGTTTCTTCTTATACTCCAAGACATCCTGAGAAAAGAGGAGGGGAAAGCCTGATGAAATTCACAGCCCCTCTAATCCTTCTCAACTGTAAACTGCAGTCGCTCCCAGAAAGCAGGGAGGCATACATATCTTAGCTTCCACCAGAAAATATAATTCACTTTGAGAAATGATAAGTGACACCGGCAGGTCTCCACCCCGGACTATATGATTTAATCTTACTCCATTTCGCAGCATGTAGTAATCCAGCGTTCTTCCAGACTCAAGCCAGATTCCCTTCCGCGGATCATCGTCAGACAGGAACAGGCCATAATCTGAGGCTGAAACACAGAGTGAAACAAAACATGCAAATATTCATGCCTATAGATTTCCATTATGTAAATCAGATTCACCAGTCAACCAACCTTGTCCTGTCTGTGCTTCTGGAACTCTCTCTCTGATGATCCTGCAGGCATCATATACAGGGGTGGATGGCTCAAACTGCATCGTTTTCACCACATTGCACTGGCGTACACAAATCTTTAAGGACAAGGCCACCATTTTGGTAGGTACTAAATGGCCTCACCTACACACCTGAAAAACATGTAAAAAACATGACATAAGTTTAGTGTGAAAAAATATTCCATTTGCCAATATCCATATTATTAAAATGGGCTCTTATAAAACAATCAGGCCTCAAAGTGTAAAGAATGAAATCTCAGAGGAAGAATATAACACGCCATGCACAGAGTAAATCATCGCAATGACTTCCTTGGGGATATTTTAACCTGTCAAACTAAACATGCATTTGCAGTAAACCTGCCTCAGCAGCTCATCATTCCTCTGCTGTTCAGATATCAAAGGGCGTGCATATGAGTAACGTCTGCTTGACTGCAGTGTATGTGGAGTTAGCTGAACAAAGGCAAAAAAACACTGCCTTTAAGCAGAAAAAGGGAAAGAGTGCAAATCTGTCTAATTGGCAAGTGTAATAGGAGACGCTTCAAAGTACATCCATCCAGTTATTCACTCCTCGCCTGGTTTGCACTCTCCTTCACAAGAAGACTTCACCAAGAGACAAATCTGTGGGCGTTTTATCATATGCAGCCATTAGGATGAAATCGATTCTGGTATTCTGGGACTCATGTGGGGGAAAAAAAATGAGTCTGATACTGCAGAGCTTTTTTCCCCTCGTCCTTGACCTTGGCATCAACACAGAGAGATGAAAGTGATAAATTGGCCACCTTTAACTGGGAGGCTCTGTCTCATATACGAATTATTGATCAGAAATTCATTTCTTACATATTCTGGAGAAAATGTTTCCATCACCATAGACTGGAAATATTTTACACAACATTTGAGGATATCAATTATAATCACAAACAAGTAAATTACTGATCGGCTTATCCGAATAGCTGGTACATGTAAAATATTGATGAATCAGACATGTAAAGAAATTTAAAAAAAAAAAATTTTTGTTTTGTTTTTTCCCAAATGAAAACTGTTATCCAAGCATTTGTTTAATTTTTTATTTCTATTTACAAATAAATCAACTACCTTTATAATTGTGACTATACTCCCAAATCTACTGCAGCTGCACAAGGATCTATTATGTTTTCCCCAGGGTTGGATATAAAGGATAACATTCAAATCTCCAAACTGACCCAATTCAGAACTCAGTCACAATTGGAACAGAGAAGTTTTTTGTGTCAGAATTCACAGCTTCCTTTTGAGCCTGAGTAGAGAAGTCTGTGAAGTAAAATTTCTTATAATGATGGAGTTGTGAATGGGCCCGCCTGTGACGGTCCCTCTGTCATGGCTATGGGTTCCTTTCCAATTGGTCCTATCCATGCGTTACTTTTTTTTGTACAAAGAGGTAGAGGCAAGCACAAAAAAGAAAAGGTAATGGCGCTGCATGAACTGTCCTTAATGCAAGCTGGCAGAGAGGCCACACAGAGTTTTTGTCATCCAGCTCTTTTATAGATGCTCTTTTCAAAATGAGCTGCTGGATACCCCAAACTGATTAACAGGCCACATAGGCCTGTACTGAATGCTCAATAACTTTCTTATACACAATAAGTAAATAGGCTGTTGTAAGGGATTTCCCAGAAGTCCATCTGAACCAGACAGCCAGCATTAAACATTTGAATAAGATGACTGTAGGTTTAACACAGCAGTGACTGTAGTATCACTTACTTCAGATAGTAAGTGTTGCAGTACACACACGATAAATCCCAAGGGGATAATGATAATCCCTAAACTTTCAGTAGTGTGAGAAAACATCTTTCACTTGATTCTTGTAAAAATACTCCAATGCATCCAATTCCTCATTAGCTCTGCTCTCCAACAAGGATGAGACACACCTCGCTCATCCATCTGTCAGTGGAATGGTTTTATTTCATTTTATTTCTCAAAAGAGATCAACAGGGTAGACTCAAAATGTAATTTTGTCTCTTATGTCTATCACTAATCCATCAGAAAAGAGTCCTGCGTTGAATTAGGTTTGTTTACTACTCTAAATATTAAGACATGAAAATGACCAAAGAGCAGCTTTCTGAGATTCTAAGCATGGGCAATTCAATATAGAGCCTGGAAGGCAGGAGCCATCTGGAGAGGATACAGCTGTAATAAGTGTAACACTTTCCTCTGGAGCAATTACTCACTGAGACATACCCTGGATGACTAGCCGGAAAAATAAAAACAAGAGTAAAACATGATCGAAATGAAAACAACTGCAAAAAAATTATAACGGAATATAAAAACATATTGCACATTTGGTGTGAATAAAAAAAAACAATACAATCAAATCTAAACCTTCCCCCTGTTATGCTACAGCATTTTTCAAGGTCAGCCCATTACACTGAGTCAACAGAAAAAAACAGTAATGATTCCCTGGTAAAAAAAAAAGAAGATACTTTATGCTTTACACTGAAGTGTTTCATTTGCACACTGCCACGGAAGCAGTGATGCAGATGCAAACATATCTTATTTCATCTATATTATCACAAATGATTACTGTGAATATGTAAACAAGACTATCTGAAATAAAAGGTGAATTTTATGACAAATCTGCAGCAAGCACAGCTTTTGGAAAGAACGGCAATTAGCAATTGATGCATCTAAAATAAATGACTGAAAAGTTCAAAAAGTTACTAAAGCAGCAATGAACTGCTGAGGATTATTACTGCACAGATCATTATTATTCTAAGTCGGGTGGACTGTTATTATCAGGTAATCTAAACATGTACAGTTGGATTTATGGACAGCAAAGAATAAGTCCAACCTCAGCAGTTCTCAGGACCTTTGAGTAAAGCAGCATTGAAGCATGCAAGCACTGAGAAAATGTTAGCTGTTCCACCCCACACCCACCCTTATCTCATCTTTACATCCTGCATTGACACTCTCAGCAAAACATCAGCCTTTTATCCCCGTCTGACTGAAGGCAAGGTCAGCTTCCTGCAGGTCAGTATGAATCTGCATTCTTTCTAGAAAACAGTCCAACGTTAGACCATATGACACAAACAAAATTGGCTGATTTGATTAGTTTTGTATTTAAATTTAGAGCTTCTGCAATCCAAATCCATCATCAACTCCATGATAATTATTTATAATAATTATACTCCAGTATAATAATTGCTGTGCATTTCACTTATGGTCTTGATCTGTCTGATACATAGAAGGTAACCTTTTGTCAGTTACCAAGAATAAATAAGAATGAGGGATGAGGGATTTTTGACAAATTCACTGCTATCTAATAGCTACAATCCCTGTAATCTAAGCAGAAAAATGACCACAGATACATAATTTACTCAGCCTGTATTCAGCACATGAGGAGATTATGATCATGAAATACTAATGCAAAAACTTAGATATTCATAGGCTGCCAAAAGAATGACGGATGAAGCATCTTTATTCCTTTAGAGGGGGTAGATAGTGCAACAATGCAGTTATTACTGTTCATTGTCTTCTCACTTTTTTATGCCCTCTATTACATTTCCAAATGGCTGCTATTTTACACCTTGCTAATATCTTTTTTTCCCATCAAAACGTCTTCGTAGTAGTTTTCTTGCACAGATCATCCACTGAATCTAGAGTTTACCTGAAAACAATTTAAATAATTAATAAGTCAAAGCCTTTCACCTCCACCCTCAGCCCTTCTTATATTTCATAAATGAATTAATCATTGCCCTGGAAGGATGAAGCAATTACCAGACAATGTGATGAATCAGATTCATGCTATTTCAAGATCAACGGGTTTAACATAGTCAAACTGTTCTATTCTGTGAGGTTCGGCCAGTATTATTTTTCTTTAGAGGGTTTTAGTCAAGTAGATAAAAAAGCATTAGACCAATGCTCTAAATTCAGAGCCACTAACAGAGTGGATTATATTTTCAGCAACATTTAAAAATGAGCCTTTCCTGCTATGACCCACTCTCTGGATTACTAGGTCTGACACAGTGCCATAATGCAATTCCTGGGTATAGGTACTGACAGAAACTATCAATCTTGTCCTTGTTGCAAGGAGGGAGAGGACATCTCCTCTTACACTAAAAATATCCAGTGATGTAGAGCCTCCTGCAGAAGTACTGCTTCAAAGGGATCCACAGCTGAAATGGGTCCGCACACAGCTTTCATCCCAATTCTTAAAAGCCAGAAGCATTCACTGTTACTTGTATATAGTAGTGGATTATAAAAAAAAAGAACTCTTTACGATTCTTCAATATTCCTTGCAGGGCACTGTAAATTGTCCACACAATTGTGACAGTGTTGGTTTAGTTAGTTCAGTCTTTTGGAGTCCATATATCAGGTAATACTGTACATCGCGTAAAATGAGGCTAAATGTATAATTGTACAATAAGAGATGAGAAGAATTGGCTTCCTCATAAATGGAGGCAGAAACAGCCATTAGAGGAGGAGCACTCACCATGCAGCTGCAGTCAGTCAACCAATGAGCAGCATCTTCAGTCAGTAAACTAACTGTGGGCTGACCTGGCTTCTGAATCAGCCCTCAGAGGGAGTGGTTAATTGTGGCTCCAACAGATGCTGCCCAAATCTTTTTTTCATTTCATTACATACACTGATGGATGTGGATCAGTCCAAAGTAAGAATGAGCTCAACCCATGATGATTTCATTACCAGTATAAAGACCATTTTTAGCCATAAATCCCTAATGTGACTGCTAAGTGTAACAGGCAATGTGATGTAATGATATGAATAATGGAATATGTTTGGAGTCAACAGTTCAATGTTTTGGTTGTTAGTCAGTTTGCTAAAAATAAAGGGTAAAAGTCAAATTCAGATAAAACAGCTTAGCTTCTTCATGTATGAAGGTGGATGACGAAACAAATCCCTGCTGATTAAGTTCTCCTTTATCCTTGTTCCATTTTTCTTTACATATTTATCCCATTGCATATAAAACATTTGGAGAGATGATAATGTATTCATGAGTAATATGACTATAAAATACCAAACAGGTGTTTGTCAAGTGGTTTCAACTTCTCACTTCACGCAGGTTTGCCTATTATGTACCGCTCACTGCATGCCATATGGAAGGTTTGAGGGTTTCCAGACTGAACATACTTTAGCGTGTTCATTCTGGGAGGCATTAATTCCCCACAATTACATTGAAAATATGATTTTATACAAGCAACAGATGCGAGAAATATTTATTTCCTATTATGCTTTTCTGCTGAACACAAATATATATCCTCAAGGAGAAATGGATTATTTAGTGTCGTGATTAAGAGAATCATACAACAGTTCCCAAATACTTAAAACTAACATGATTGTTTTTTATTTCTATCACTGAATGTAAATGTTTTTCTGCTGCACTAATGCACATTTCCTCTCAGTCTTCACATAAACTGTCAAGAATAATCTCTGTGATTACATTAACTGTACATACTGTGCTTTCAAACAACTTGATATAGGTACAAAATCAATGACATTATGTGAGAACATATATGCAAACTATGGGCACATAAATGGTATTTAATTTGAACCTTTCCTTACATGAACAGTTTGAGGTGACTGAAGTGTGGTACTTGATGACCATGATATGACTTCTAACTTCTCTCAGTGAAATTAGATACTCATAGGCGTTAGATTCATGTATTAAGCAACACACAACCCTGGAAGTACGGTTTATGTAAGGTGAAACCTGTGTGCAGAAGTGTACACTATTATTTTATGCTTTCAATTGGTTAGTTCAAATCACAGATGGAAATAAAAATAAGGATGGATATTGCAAGGTTTTTTTTTCTATATTCCGATGTTCTCTCAATTTGCAAGGGTCAATGCCTCATGATGGTTCTGCAAAATGATAAAACGTGTTATTTCACTGAGACAGGCACACCTTTTCAGACTGAACAAGAGCTGTAGTGACGACAAGTAGCACATGAAACACTGTCTGTTGAAGCTCATCAAACATGAGGAGACAAATGTTACTTAGAGAAAATCTTAATTTCTCATGCGTCTTCAAGTGATAGCACAGCTCTTTTATGTTATTTTCTAACAATTCAGCATAGAACTTGAAATATTCCCTGAAACAAGGTTATCATAATTTTATCAGCGATAAAAAGGCTGAGACAACTTTCTCTTGTGTAACCTTTGGCAGATGCAGGTATTTCTCAAAACTGTATTATTTCATTGAGCTACTTTTCCGGTTTCAACACAGCTTGCTCTCATCCTGATACAAATCAGTTTTCTTTTTCTGATCAGTGACAAGTACGATTGATTATAAGTTTGAACTCAAACTGAAAGACAGAATTATTTACGTGAGAATGTTCATTTACTTTTATTCTTCACTGGCAACACCAGCAATCTAAACCATATACAATATCATCTACATAAACATGACAGAAGTAGTATTACTGATTGCAGGTCTATGCGCAAACATGATATATTACATAAATTAAATTTTGCTTTGATCAAATACAGACTAGAGGGAGTGGATTTTCACTCCAGTCCCATCCCACTCCCACAGAATTTTTTTTGTCCTGTCCCAATCCCGGGCTAGAGCAAAAAAAAATTCCTGTCCCGTCCCACTCCTGGTAAAATGAATCCCAATCCCATCCCACTCCCACTCAGAATGACTCCCACTCCTGTTCCGCTCCCATTTTTAAAATGTATTCAGTTTTAAGCAATAAATTGAATTTGATTAGATCTTCTCATCGTTCCATTTCTAAACCAGCTGCTTAGTCCCTGTTTCTGGCCCTTTTGGAGGTCAGTTAAAGCAAAAAAGAAAAATTAAATTAAAAGGATAAAGAAATAATAATTTGTGTCCTTGGGCAGGACACAAAACCCCACCTTACCTCCCGATGTGCCTTTCAGGGGATGAATGTGTATAGTTTCACTAGTATGTACCAATATAATTGCTGTATGAGTGTGTGTGAATGAGAAATGTAGTGTCAAAGTGCATGGTCATGTGACTAGAAAAGCACTATACAAGTACAGTATATTCCCCATTTATCAATAAAACAGTACATGGTTCACACCATGTCTTCCATAGTTAAATAAACTCAAACAGAATATATATAAAGTTGTATTTTACTTATTTATTAAGCAGCTGTTTCCATTCATCCAGCATCCATCATTAATCCTGATTTGTTTATTTTTTAATATTGTAGTTGTCATTGCATGAAGTAGACTGTTAGAGTTGTGATTTCCAAGCTGCATTGAATGCATCACTGATCTGTCACTGCAAGTTTAAGTTTAATTTTCTATTCCTCAACCCGTGGTCGGTTTGAATTGCCTTCTCCTGCATTATTTGGAGAATTAAGTTAATAAAATACCTCAATCTTGTCCTGAAAACCATCTCAGAACTTTAAAAGCTGAACTGTCCGTATAAAAGATCCATTCTGGGTCCGTTTCTGCTTCAGAAACAAGATGCTCTCCACATCCCTTTCTGACATTATGCCAACAGTAAGTGCGCTAATCGGGCGTTAAAGAAAATTTTTACCGTTAAAAGGTATTTGCGTTAAACTTTGACAGCCCTAATTTTTATTTTTCTACCACAAAATTAGTCTGTTGTGCTGTTTTCACAATATTCAAAACCCGCCAAAAGCAGCCCAAATGGGCGGAAAACCGCCCAATCTGGCAACACTG
>JAOXYM010000010.1:22426732-22444599 GCA_028567055.1 Leptatherina wallacei | reverse complement strand
TGGCCGATACCGATTATCATGAAATTGCCTAATATCGGCCGATATTATCGGCCAGGCCGATAATTGGTCGATCCCTAATATCTTTACCTATATTCATGCCACTTAGAGAAATCTGACCAGTCAGGGTATAGAAAAGAAAAAGAACATCTGAGGGTATCTTCAAGTGTCATTAATATGAATGCCAACATGCTGGTTTTTACTGCAAAACATTGCATTGTAGCAAGATTAGCCATGTTGCTCACTTTACCAGTCAGCGGATTTTCCTGTTGTGGCTGATGAATGCACACTCACAACAAAAAACATTAAAAGAAATACAACCAAACATTTCTCAAGTAGTGTTATAATGATATACAGTTTATATTATCTAAGCCAGTATCGCTTTGCATAATTGTTCAGTACAGAGCGTTTTGAAGACGTTTTCAACATTCAAGGTGATCCAAAAAACCTCAAAAGAAGTCCATCAAATTGACACAGTGAGACTACAGCCAAGTGTTCTCTGTGAACGACATCAATGTTTTAGAAGTATTCACAGCTGTCAGGGCTGTCTTATGCTGTCTATGGCTGACTTAAGCACACAGTTTAAGTTCATATTTCTATCACTGTATTTCATAATCAGTTATTTAAATAAAAAGATGCCGTAGGCTCACACTGTCACTCTTATTCTGTATGGCAACAACATGTTACTACAGTATCCCTGAAGGAACAAGCCAAACAATGTCCCTCGAGCAAAACATTCTAAAAGATTATTGTAGTTTTTCCTGCAGATACAACCACTTGGAATTGACTTTTCCAGCCAGCGGGCCTCTAAAAGGTTGCTCATGCTCGACACATCTGTCAATGTGCCAGGGAATTGTGACATCAATAAAGCACAATAACCACCCTCCATCCGCCCTCCTTCTCTTGGGGAGTGCCTACTTGTCACCTTAACCATTCATGCAAGTTCATTGGATGCCACAGATTGATGGTGCTTCCTGAATAAAAACATATTCACACAAAACGATGGCTAATTGTTACAATTTAAGACTTATATTACAGCTACAGTTGAGGCACACACAAGTCTAACTTGGAAGAACACACATATTACTCGTTCATTTTTTAGAAGTCACAAAATGAAGATTCAAAGCCATTCTTTAAAGGGAAATTTCGTCACATTAAAAACCAGGTTATAAAGCCTTCCCACCAGGTTTTAGCCTGGGTTTACCACCACGTTTACCTTGAATGAAAACGACTGAAACCACGCAAGCATACAGTTCCACCAGATGCGTGGAACCAGATTTCACTGTATGTGTAGTGTATGTGTACTTATTGGATAGCAGAGGTTGGAATTATGTTTTCAACAAGTCATCTTCATGCTGTGTATTTGTGGAATCAGCAGGTGATTCCAATCAGCAGTGAATTAACCTGGTTCAGTGGCTGAGCAGAACAAAACACACAGTATGGAGAAGACCCGTTGAAGACACAATTCCAATCTAATTTTTTTTCTTTTGGCCTATACACAGTCACACTAATGATGGGATGCAGTTGGCAATATTTATGAAATCACAAACCTCTTTGCCTGAGTGAACACTCCCTAAACGATCAGATGACATGCTTTTGTCGGTGTTGTCGAGGCTTTTTGACACACGGCAGCTACCGTTGTTGCAATCCGTGTTTGAGAAAGCGAGGTGCCAGAATGCACTATAGGTTAGAATGCCATACACAATTCCAATGTTAAATGGCAGTGATTCTTAGACAATGCCCGTTTTAATGAAAAAAAAGTTTATGTTCTCTCTGCAACCAGGCTCATAGCAAACTTGTTCCAAAAACTTAAAGAAAATAAAAGGGAGACCAATGTGTTTTTATAGTGAATGAGAGTTATTTTTTCTTAAATGCAGTCCAAATGCTTGGAAGAAGAAATTGGGAGGTATTCATTTGGTTCTATTTTTACATCATCCTTCACACTGTTCCTTTAAGATATGGCTGTTTACTAAAGTTAACCAGCCTTCTTACAAGTTTACATGTAAACTTGCCTTCTGGAAAATTTACAAACATTAATCTGATTAAACCAATGACTTGATGGTATAGAGACATCATGAATAATTAATAATGTTTTCCATTTTCCATTTATTTACTAAAAGAAAAGTTAATATTGTCATCCTGCCCATGTCCATAATGTCTCAATACTTTTTAGATAAAAATGTTCAGACCACATTACTGACAGATTAATAGCAATGGCGGTAGCTGAAAGGCATAAATAAAGACTTTAAACAGGTGTGACAACATTTTATTCAGTTAGACATTAGACATTTATTTTGGATAGATTTCATTATAATCCATCAAGAAAAGTAATCAAATACTACAAACGTCAGCTCAATTTTAAATAGTAAAACATAAAATATTAGCCTTAATGTCAAGATGAAAACTATAACCAATGAGCAGATAACCAATTGTAACCAACCAGATTGTTTAATGGACTCCCTTAGCTTTTAAAAAATGTTAATGAATTTCAACCTGATGGTGTGGCTGCACCGCTAGCAGTGGCTAAACTGCTAGGTCTACTGTGTCAAACTGGCAGGCTGTGCTTGCATTTTCATTCCGTATTATCACTTGGGTGCCATTACTGCAAATGATAAAGTGAGTGATCTGAATTATTGGAAGTTAATCATAGTGACCCACCCCGCGACCCGGTCTCTGATAAGATGGACGGATGGACAGACAGTTAAATAGTAGTTTACCTTCAGAAAAATCTAACCAATTGTTCAAGCAACATGTATATTGTTTTTTTTTTTTTCTGTTTATGTGCTGAAATCCAGCACAGTAAAGGCGATCAAACGCTACTGAAGAAGTGTGCACTCAGTCAGGGGATTCAAACTTATCCAGCAACTTACAAACGGAAGAGGACCAGGAAAAGGTCAACTCTGATTCGCTGTTGTCAGGCACATTCATGCAATGTTTGATCAAGTAAAAAGGTTCACAGTTGATCACCATGATCGACCAGAAATTTATTGCTATCATTAAGTGTGATCATATGATCGGCCAGCCCTAAGTTGCAGTAGGAGGGGATGCGCAGCAAAGGGCATTTTTTAACCCAAAGAATAGTGTTTTCCTAAAGCTAACCATGTAATGTTGGTCCCTTAACCTTTTAGTACCTAAATATAATGAAACTGAAAATTGAACAAAGATACATAAAATTAAAGTGTAACATTATCCGCCACAAACAAAATTTATTTTCTAGACCCAAGACTCAATCTTGGTTTGGATGCTCTGTGTTTTACATTGTGGGGGACCAGCTGTCACCACTGCAATTAGAGGTCAATAGGTTAAGCACCTTCTGGAGGGATATTTAATCCCACAGTTGTTATTCAGATGTTGTGGAAAAATATATATATATAAAAAAAAAAGGCTTGCTAATAGACAAAGGACTGATGCCCCTCCCCCTTTCAATTCTGACAAACTCAGATTCCAAATGATAGGTTGCCCACTCCCATGGAACTGAGAAGCCATGGAGGAGAATGCGTAATTCAATTAGTCTCATGATTTTGCTCTAGAGGGGGGGGGGGGATATATCCATTGTGCTGAGACAACCAGGATATGGAAACCTGGTGTATTCCCTGAATATGTTGGGTGCAAATGTGCTGTGTGATCTGATTGAGATAGTTTGACTTATTTAAATACTGCTGATAACAAATAATCCCTCTCCCCTCTGTCTTTTTTCCTTGCAAAACCAAGCAGTTCCACCTTAAATACTCTTGAAAAACCTTATCTATACAAAAAGGCTGAGGCTAAGAGAAAGCTGAATAAGCTGTCTTACACAGCAAGCCAGCCACATTCGAAGCAATGCCTCTGAGCTTCTGCCATGAGTTGAGGATGCTGTCTCCCACTGAACCTGAATACAGATCGCCTTTTCAGAGCACAACCTCCTCCACTGTGTCTTTGTCCCTCCTCCCAGAACAGGATTTATAAAGCTTCACAGTGCCTCACTCCATGAGATTCTTGTAATTTATGACAGCCTTTTCCCAGGCAGAGAGAAATCAAATCAAACTGTAAATATAGTTCATGTTTCCCAGTACGAGCTCTTCACATAGACCATAGATCACAAATAAACGCCAGAGATCCTGACAGTCATTAAATAACAGCATCAATAATCCCTCATGTGGCAGCAGTACATTTGATTTTGGATTATGAAAAGGGCAGAAAGCATGGTTAATGAATGGGACACAGCAGCATTCAACCAAAGGAAAGGAAGAATTACCAGAGGCATCGAGAAGCAAATCAACCAATTCAAACTTTTTTCAAAGTGAGGATAGCCTGTTGTGGTCATTATTACTAGAATAACCTTTGACCCCAGCCTGGCACACACACACTTGACTATGTAATGTGACACCCACCCAGCCAGACTGGGGGGAGAGTCGGGCATCTCAGGGGTATACTTCTCGCAGGTATAGCATGTCCACTGCGGGTGGGCAACCACCCTCCATTAGCTGCAGATCCATCAATCTATATGTCTGTGGAAAGCGAAGACTCAACAGAGAGAGAAGCAAACAGCTGCCATGTAGTGGACTGAACAGATGGTTATGATGGCAAGAAATCAACACAGGATCATTTTAAACTTCTAAATTGCATCTCAATTTGGACAAAGAAAAGATACGTATCTGCAACACTTTTCTAATATTACTATAGAGCTTGTAAAACGCATTTCTTAATCTGTCCCACGTGTCCTGTAAATTTTGCAAGATTTTATTCATTACATATTGTCTTATGAATGTTTGGAGCAGGACACTTAATGCAATTTGTCATGTTCGTCAGTTTCTTAAATGGATTGATGTTATCTTGATGAAAGTAAACTGTGCCTGTTGTTAAAGAGCCTCAAAGATCAGCATCATCTAATTAAGCTAATTCAGTGAGGCAGTTTGCCACAAATGTTGCGCAATTTCTGCATTAAATGACTGAGCCCACGAAAGTCTTGGAGACTTGCAGAGAGATGCAATATTTCATGTGCTCAAGCGTAAACATTTGATGTGCTTGACTGCGTTTGCTATGCTGTATTCACAGAATACACAGAAAATGAGACAGAGCTGTAAACAGTAAGTATTTACTCAAACAAAAGAATAGATAAATTTGTGATCCCGGGATGCTTGGCTTGCAGAACATTCTCAGTAGATGGATTTATGTGTCAGCACAATGTCCCCACTCATCCAAATTAACATAAATACTGCAGTAATATTGCTGTATTTAATTGAGGAACACTGTAGTCCTAATAACAACGCTCAAGTTCTTTCATCAAGGATGTGTTCAAATTTTAAAAATGTAAAGATGTACCTTATGATATCTGCATTGCACTTAGTGTCAGATTTAACTATACACTTGCTTGACACTAATTTCAATAATTAGATTTAACCTCAGCTCTATTGGTTGCAAGCAGGGCTGCTTTTTAATCGTATTTATTTATTTATTTTTGCCAAGGATTTCTGTGTAACAAACAGCAAAGCACAATAAGGGATGCCATGTTAAAAAGCCATAACTTTGCCCTGCTTTATCCAATTAGTCCTGCATGCACTCTCAGCGGTGCAAATATTGTGCTTTCACCAGCTGGAAAAGCAAATCTTGAAGCTTCAACACCAAGGATCACTTGTGCAGAGCTGAATTGTGATACTTGTTTTTGTGGGTATCAAGATAAAAAGTCATCTTTAGGGCTGTCACAAATGAAATTTTAGTAATTGACATAAATAATTTCGAATAATTATTTTTGTCTTTTATGCCACTCTTAGAATGTAAGAGTACTAACATAATAATATAATCCTTCAAAACAATAACAAATAATTTATTTGCGACACAATGAATAAGAAACATCACTGTGTCAGCTATGGCATAATGGAAAACAAAGGGGAGTATGACATTTATGTTAGTTTCTCTTAGTTGTTTTCATAAAGGTTAGGGTTAAGATTAGTCAGATGAAGTCAAGACAATTATGCAGACATGGTCTGCGAAACCTCAAATAATTGCAATAGTACAATTATCCATGATAATAGTGGCAGTCCCACTCATATTATATGAAAAATCTCAATTCATGATTTACTGAACAGTCAGAGCACCATCAATGGCCACTTCTTTTGATTACTTAGCCCACATGATTTAGAGCAGAAAAAATGAAAAAAAAACCCTTCTGAAAACAAAATGAATAAAACAAATAACAGTGTCACTCTTTATGTGCAGCATATGTTCAAAATAAGCTGAAATGCTGTTCAATTGGAATAAGGAAATAAATGAGTGCATCAATGGAGGCATGCAATTAAATGGCTAATGTATAAGTAATATGATTGTTTTTGTAAATTTAATTTCTTTCCTTTTCACGGTGACAACATATCCTATAACATGGCAAGAAATAAAAAGGTGACTAAGGCACCATCAAATTTTTTTTGGACCTCAAGAGTGCCTTGGTCACCTTTTTCTTCCTTGCCACATTACCGCCCCTGTACCAAAGAGCACCTTGAAGGTTTTTTTCTCACCTATCTACCAAACAGAAGCACTCTTTTTTCTGTTCATATCCTATAACATGTTTCCTCCACGCCATTGAGTCTGGATGATGTGATGTTTTCTGAGGTATGTCTGCTCTTGTACTTTATAAAGAAATACATACATTTGTTGCAATGTCATCACAGGATGTATCACAGAGAAGTGAAGGTTTTAGCTAACTTCTCAGCATGTTAAATTAAAGGAGTTAAATGTCATTAATGTCATGACAGGGATGAGCTGCATGAATACAATATTATATTTACTTAAAGAAACAAAAATCGCTGAAACTCCAACAGTTATTAGAATCTGATTTAGGAAGATGTTGATTTCTTCTCTGTTTTAGAGGCTGTTGGCACGGTTGCAGGAAATTAAACACAAACTCAATTGTTTTAAATCAGATCAATCATCAGTTTGGATTGCCATACAATCAATGTTCTAGAGGAAGTCAACAATTTATATTCAGCACTTGTTCAGCAGCAGGGAAAACAGTACAATAACAAACAAGGTTACAGTATGAAGCACAAGGATCTTGTATAATGAAAGCACGACTTGAATTAAAATCTCCTCATTTGCTGAAGATGTTGTGCCATCAGGCCAGGTTTAATTATTCCACAGTGATTATTTAGGATTTATGTTGCACTTGACTCAGAGGATCACCATAACAACTAAGGTAACAACAATACACTAAGAGTTCAAATGAATGGGAAGATTAGAATTTTGCTAAATATTATTGTAATAAGCTGAAGTTCACTTTGGAATTTTTACAAGTTCATAAAACAAAAAACTTTTAGGATATCCATCAAGCCATCACTCCATTCATTGCCTACGCTAGGACAATCCAATTCAGGACCACAGGGATTTTAAGTGCAGTTAAGCTATAACACAATATCACAGTAGCTCTTTTTCTTATAATTAAGTGACACTAAGAAGCATCAGTTTTTACTGCAAAACTGTAGAATTAACTGTGGAATATATATATATATATATATATATATATATATATATTAATGAAGTATGGTTTTCAGCAACTAAATGCTAAATAAATGCTGGCAAAAAGGTATTGTGGGATTGTGTGGGATTGCATGGAGGGGTATTAATTGCTTCAATTCAAAGGAGAATGAAGAAATACTAATGAGTAAAATGAAAACTAACAGTGGTAGCCAGTTGATACTAAATTTTCTAAAACCATAATAGCACCTATTTATCCGGGGAACCCCAAATAAAGATAGTGGGGATTGCAATTATTTCCCATGAACGAGGAATTCCCAGTAAGCGCGGGTCAACAGACATGTTTCATTGGCTGATCTTTCTGGTATCAAACTTGGTATAATCATCTAAATTAGTTTTACAATCAATGTACAAGGACTTTTAGGACAATTTCACAGCCCAAAAGACTATCTGTATATTGTCCTAAGTCAACTTCATTTTCAGAAGCAGAACAATGAATGTAATTCTAGATACTGCCATCCAGTGATGGTAACTAGAGAATCCTTCTGTCCTAACAGAAGGTCACTGAGCTGCTGATTAGCTGTGTATTCATGACCTAAAGTAACACAATCACTTCAACTTTACAGCTTCCAACTGCAAAAAGCACTTCTGCTAGGCTAAAACGAAATCATTTTGATGAGAGTGACACAGCAGACCAGAGTTCTCCCTTGAGAAGAACAGAGGGGCTGACACAATAACACTACATAACCCTGAGCCCAGAGAGAGAGAGCTCTGCTTGGTCAGCAAACCTTGCAGCCTGTGCAGGATCCGAGCAGAGGATGGCAGTAATTTCAGTGCTTCTCTTCAGACAGGGGAGTCCTTTCCCCCAGGCCATCACAAAAACAGCCCGACAGCTGCTGTACACAGAGGACCTGTTGGCCTGCAATTAACCTTGACGTGAAGCCACTTCCCCATCAATAAGATGAACAATTCCATTCAACAGCAGTATAATCTCGTTCACTTTATGTGTCTGTACCTCTGTTAGAATCACCTTGAATTCTATGTACCCATCTGGAGGCTTTTGAAGTGCTAGAAAATCATTAGTTATTTTAAGCCTAGTTTTTGATTGTTTCCCAACAGATTGTTCCTGTCCTTACTTTTGCCATTGGTATCTCTAATATTTGCTCCGTATATCCTTATGCAGAAACTACTAAAATATTTGGTAATTAAAACATTACCAAAATGCTTATTATTGTGACATATCCTCTTCAAAGTCGGCCACTATCTTAAATCGGGGAATTAGTCATTGTGTAAATGTATCAAATGATTCACATCATTAACTGTATGCACAAGAGGACCCTTGGCTTGGATTTGACTGTGCTGTATCTTTCATGCAGATTGATGGTGGCAAGTAGCTTGATCACATGGATCTCTTCCCCACTGTTACCGACCTCAGTTTCCTGTAGCATTCCTAGGAGACTCCTCTCAGAGCAAAATATACACTCAGCATACTCAAAAGGAGGGCAAAACCATCAGAGCTTTTGAGAAGGTTTCACTTACACACTTTTGTACACTACCCATGGAAAACCATCCTAGAAACATGACACAAAAAAACCCCTAAATATCTTACGAAAGCTTTCAACATGTAGTTTAGATTGTATTGAGAGGAGTAATTAGAAATGGTACAACTATTCAGAAGACGTTGTGATGTCCTGTTGGGCATTACTTCAAATACAGTTCTCACAATTAAAGATTATCTGGCAAAAAAATGCAGCATGGTTACAAAAGAGTACAGGAAATCAAGGCAGGTTACAACAAGGTGACTATTCACTGGGCACATGCAACCATTATAACTTAACAAAGAGACCCTAAAGTGTTTCAAGCAGTTTTTTGTACTCAAAGAGCACAGATGAAGTTGCTGTTTACACACAGTAATCCAGCAGGCTTCTTTTGCTCAAACATAAATTCTTAATTTTATTCTCTCATCAGAGACAAAAGAGCATTATTTCAGCGATTTTCCTCTTTGCAGAGGAGGATGTGCATATCACATGATCTTTAGCAAAGTGACCACATGATGTTTACCAATGATAATCAGTTTGTTTCAAGTAGAGCGGGTCATGTCCTCAACATTCCTGTGTTCCTCTAGAAAAACCAAACATGTCTGAACTTTAACTACAAAGATGTGTCTACAACAGTAAACACAGTTCCACCTATTCACTTATACTTTACAAAAACAACTGAATGCCATAGGATAATTTACAATCGGCAAAAAGGCAAAAAATTTGGGCACCTGCTATCAAATGACAGCTCATCACTAAAGAACCCAACTTCAAAACACACACATTTAATGAGATTAGGTGCAACATCTATTGGATATTTGTTTGTGTATATGCATAAAATAAAGCAGCCAAACAGCAAAATGTTAATAAACAGCTGTTTAATAAAGCTGACAGATGGCACTCAAAGAACCTTCAGATCGTGAGACTGTGTTCGCATACAACGGTGAAGTCAAACCTGTTTGCTGCCTTAAACTGGTGTCTCACTTGACCTGCTGATGATAAGTGCCACAGGCTGTGCTGCTGCCACTGACCTGAACCACGCTATGCCAGCATTTACTGACCTACTTCTGGAGTCTGCTTATGCATCACTGACACAGTCACACCACTTTAGACCACACGTACAGTACATACTTGGAATGCACCATATCAGCCACTATTGCTAGGCTTGAGAGAATTGTGTTTATGCAGGACCATTTCAACTTTGATGTGACATCCAACATAAATGATGTGCAGTCAAATGATCAGATTTTCAAACCAAAGAAAAAAACCAACTATGTCAGTTCATATTAATATGCAAATTGTGTTAACAATTTTGCAGTTGGTGAGAGTGACCATTTCTCAAACGCTGATGCACACTAGGAATGTAATCAAGCATGTGCTGATTAAAATATATTTCAGAAATTGATTGCTTGCCTGGAAATACATGATTTCTTTTTTTTCAGATTGATCTGTAAGCATAGCAGTAAGCTTTACGTCTTTTTGCTCTATATAACCAGATCTGGAAGGAAGCCAAGCCCTAAAGAGGCTGTGATTCAAGAGACAGTGTAGAGAGAAAAAACATGGATCTTTTTTCCCTCGGAAGTGCACACAAAAGGCTGGGTCACAGCGACAGCATGGGGTGTGTTTTAGTTTCCACCTCCTACACACTCATGCATTAAATATGGTTCAACAATCACACTCTCCAGTCACTCTCAAAGCCCTTTCTTCCCACCCTCCATCTGAACATTTCCTGGGGAATTCCAACCAGGAATGTATTCTTGATGACGGAGCAACTCCAACAGCTGAGAGGAAAATAATTTTCTAATGAACAGCATGGAACAAAAGTTGAGTCTTTGCATGTTCTCAACATTTTATGGCAAAAAACACTAACTGTAGAATGAATAACTTGGTATTGTTATAAATGGGCTTGTATTGTTACAAAATCCAAAGGAAAACTGACTTCATGAAAGATGCAAGGCAACACCATGGCTCAGACATGTGATTGTCAGTATCGGTGCTGAGTTTCAAGTGTGAAATTAAGCTGTTGTCGCAAAGATACTCTTAAGAGGTTCCCATAATACAAAATCATGGCAATAATGGCCTCTTCAGTGGAGGACAATGAGTGGAAAAAGACAGCATTTAAATCGTGCTTGCTTGTAACGGCCACTGCAAAGCAAAATTGCATTATTTAATGTTAGTATTTAATGTCAAAAGAATATACAGGAACAGTATAGTGCCCTCAAAGAATCTAAAGCAGTGTACTACTTTTTAAGGTTTCAATGTTTCTGCCTTTTTATTTTTACTTAGAAACTGACAAATATGTAATAATCTTAAGTCTTGTGAATACTATCTAGCGTTTGGTTTGATGAAACAGTCAGTTGCCTCTGGCAATTGCGCACTCCATGTGAGCTTGTGACATTGGTGCTCCTGTGTTCTAATTATATCTCTGTGCTGTGTTATGGGAAAGTGTGAATATCTTATTGTAGATGCCTTATTTTGTATCAAATACAGAGAAATAAAGGAACAACAGGTGCACTATGTGCCATTCTGATGATCCATTATTCAGAATTTCCACAAATTAACAATTTTACAAAAAACTGCATCATTTCCTCTAGCTAGCACAAACAATATGTCCATCTTTAGACACCTAAACTAATACATCTACATACAATACAATTTGTAGCTAAATACAAAAGTAGATACAAATATACATTTATCCCAAATGCAACTGAACTCTAAGTTATTTACAATTTGCAAAGCTTTTCCAGCATTATAATAAATGACAAATATTCCTGTTTGGTGCAATTTGTCATTAAACCCCTCTTTGGTATACTAATCTTTACATGTGTTCTTCTTGTTTGGAAGTTTATTAAAATGTGCCAATATAAAGTATAGAAAATTTTTTAAGATACACAAGAGTTGCCTGTACTGGGTATCCAAACATGGCACATTCTCAAAAGAGGCCACTTGGTATAAGCCAAAAACAGAGTTAGCCATTGTCAGACCTAAGTCCTGCTGCAACAAATTTTGTTAGACCTGTGGAGCAGAATTTAAAAAAAAAATGTTTTAAAAAATCAGTAGCATTAATTTTTTTAATTCATATTTTAAATCTAGTGGTAACCACAACAAGACTTTCTGATTACAGAATGATCTAGTTTCTCTAATTCACAGAACTCAAAATATTAACTTCGGTCCTGTAGTTATGGAGATGTCATTTAGGGAATATGAGGATATTTTTCAGAAGGTTGTTTTGAAGTAGGACTGTCGAACTTTCTGAACTTAAGAATATGTTTTTTTGACAAGTTTTGATGGCACTGTGACATTTATTGTGTACATTCCAGGAGCCGTTGTTGCCCAGCAGCATATCCAGTAGGGATGGGAATGGAAAACTCAGGAGCCAGCTTCAAATTTTCCAAAGCATCGCAACCATGCGTCACTGGGGTTATCAATGCCTGTATCTGTGCTGACTCACTGACAATGTCGACATGTGCGTTTGTTGCCAGAAGAGACAATCCAGAGAATGGCTACATACCATTAGAAAACAAGACAATGACACAAGCTCTAATATCTGTATTGGAAAGACCAAAGACCAATACTAATAACAGATCATAGGACAGACCTATATCCTTAGCGAAGGAGTCCACAGCCTAACCGCTACTCTTTTCCGTGCTTCTTACGTGAATGGAGTAGGGATAGGCGATACCTAAATTTTTTCCTGTCAATATG
This sequence comes from Leptatherina wallacei, assembly GCA_028567055.1. NCBI lineage: Eukaryota > Metazoa > Chordata > Actinopteri > Atheriniformes > Atherinidae > Leptatherina > Leptatherina wallacei. The sequence goes on along the minus strand of JAOXYM010000010.1, from coordinate 22,431,916 downwards.
ATACCATTAGGTTATGGTAAATTTTCATCAATATCAATACTGATATTGATATTGATACTTTTTCCCCCTAAGGGAACATCACAGATATACAATGTGCATTAATATCTTTATTTCAAGGGCAATATAAAATATAAATAAAACTCAAGAACATAAATACTTGAAAGAAATCCTCTAAAAATGAAGAAATTATACTGATGAGCAAATTAAACAAAATTAAGATAATAAAAATAAGATAATAAAAATATATATGTTAAAATATAAAATAATTAAACTACAGATTAATATAAAATACTTCACATTTATTCAATGGAAAATAAAGCACTATAATATGTAATGGTGATATGATAGATATAACAAAACATCGTGTGAAATAACCTGCATTGAACCAGTAAAATATCAAAACAAAACATCATCGCTAACAGTAGCAGCATCAGAATGACATCTGATAAGCTACCATATTCATGTGACACAGCAAAAATACACTGTTGCTGGGGTTCACATACAGTTTTATTGCTTACAACTCTCAGAATTGAAAACTAATGGCATGTTTTGTATCAGTAGTGGTGTCAAAAAGGTGTTGAATACGAATCTTTGACTGGCTGGTATTGAAGTATCGACCCCAAAGTATCGATACGCCCATCCCTAAAGTGACGAAGAGTACTCGCTGGAAATTAATGTGCAGCTGCAACATATGTACATATTTTTTCTTTTAATTCAATCCAGCAGTTAAATTACTGGAATAACGTCCTTCTTTCTCTGAGTGCCGGAGAGTTTATTACTGACGAACTGAGTTTTCCTCCTACTGGTGAAAATATTCCTGCTATCTATCCGTAGCCTATAAACAGCATGTTAATATAGCAATTAGCTCACCTGTAGCCACAGGTGCTTCATGGAGACTTTAGTAGGCTATAGTCGGGCACATTGTTAATAAAATCCATTCTGAGAGTAAAGTGTTGAAACAGTTATGGTGGGCATGCGGCCTATTTTGCATCGTGCTTTCTGTGTGCACCATGTGTAACACAGAGGAGAAAAGATGTGCAGTCGTATAAATAAGACAAATAACATCATACTGTTTAGTTATTTAGTAAAATGATAAAGTATAAACCTGTGCTAAAGGAAAAGTCTAAAGGAAAGGTCTAAAGGTAGGCGTGGCAGCAATCTTAATACATAATATAATTGTAGGGGAAACATTGTTACGAGAATGCATTCAGAAGCCAGATATTGGGATTATACATCGCTCAAATATTCACATGGTGAATTTGTTTCCGGCTAAAGTGGTAGTATTCCATCAATAAGTGTCACAATACAGTGGTCAGTGTTTACTTTATTGCATTATTGGTTGACTTTATGTAAACATCTACAGAGCTTTTATATTAAGTAATGTATTATTTTCCCTTTTTCAGACCAGATCTGTAGTTTTGGAATCCATATCAGTTTGAAGATATTATTGATCTGAATAATTTTCTTTACATTGTTTGTGTGGAGTTGACAAAGATTCTTAACTCGGTGTTTTCTCTTTTTACAATATCAAATAGTCAAACAGTTTTTTTGACACCATACATGCGTGTTGTATACTTGTTTCCTTATAGAAGATTGGGTCAGGAATTGACAAGGGAATTGATAAAGAACCGGATCGATAGGCAGAATTGATAATGGCATCGATATCAATATCGCCTCATCAATTCCCATCCCTAATCTCGAGGCTGAGATATCGCATTTCACATGTTTTTTTCCAGGACGCTGAGTCACTTAACAGCAGCATCACATGCCAGTAACTGGATATCAACACACTGCCCGTTTTGAATGCGCTCCATGGCTGATTCATGAAAGAAATGCAAGAGGACATTATTGGAGAAAGCAAAGACAGAAAAGAGAGAAAGGGACAAAAGATAAGACAAGAGAACTAAGAGTACAGGTAGGATGCGAGATGGATGTTGATTGCACCGTCATTAGGCGGCGCCTCACTGAGAAAATCTGCCAAAGTTCAGCCCAAATGCATTGGGCTCAAGAGGTTGATTATCATAATTTTAAAGAAACTGCATGGTTTTAAGATTTTGATTTAGGTACACTCAATGTTCTGTCAGACCTGGGTCAGACCTAAGGGTCAATTGAAATGTTTCATAGTTTGACACCTTCATTAACATCCAATCTAGATCTAATCTAGGTCTAAGCTCATCTTTGCACACATTGCTGACACCATAACAGCCACACAAGAATAGGCATTTATATGGTAATTTATTTAGTACGATTCAGAGTAAGAACCTGATCCCATGCAGAGATGATACAAAGAGATTGGACGATGTAAAATATCCTGTTAAATTCTTTTTTTTTGTGGTGGTGCATTAGTGGTGCTTTATAAATGTTAGAAAGGGACTCACATTTTCATAATGGGAAATATGTTGATGCTTTTATCCTACACTCCCTGGCGCATTTACTGTGCCACTAGAGAATGCATTTGTACGATGGGTACTCCCAGTTGGAATCAAGCCCTAAGCATGTCAGTGCTGTATGAAGCCATCCAGAATCACAGCTGTCAACATCATGCTGAGGCAGCATTACCTTTCAAGTTGCATCACTCAGGTAAAACAAGTCACACTGTGGGTTGAATTCCCCCGTATGGCATGTTTATCCTTCAACTGACCCTTAATATCGAAGATGCCCCTCATGGCAAAGGCTCAGCTGCTCTTTGGAGTAAAGAGGTGGGGTGGAATTCTTCAAACTGTTTAGGCGATTAAGGTAAAAGAAGCTGATGCTGACTCCCAACTCTAACACATTCATTTCACCTGATAAATAACCATTAACCAAAAGATACACAAGGTTTACTCTGTGGGTCCTTTACTCCCTGGCATAACATTTTCTGCCCTGTATCTGTGAAAAACAACCTAATGTCACGCCTCAAAAACACCTCTTCACACCATATGAGCATCAATGTGAGGCAGAAGGTTTCCTAGTAGAAGAAAGGTTCTTTTTTATCGGAAAATACACAGCCTTCCAGCTGCCATCTATGAGAAAAAGGGGAGAATATGCACCCTGACCTCTGCAAGTATGCAGGTGTTGGGCAAAAAAGAAAGAATTTTGCATCTGGAACACATTTGAAATCAGACTTTTATGACTAGAGCCATCCACAACAAGGCTTGCAAGCGTAAAATCTTAACATACTCACCATTATGGCTTATCCTCGTCCTACTCGACCCACATTTTTTGTTAGCCCACATTAAATCATCAGAGGTTAGAACCCTGCATGCGCACTAATCTCACACCGTCAATGTCAGCTTTGATGTTGAGCCGATCCAGATAACATTCACATCAAGTCCAAGTTACTGTACGGCACATTTCTTTGCACAGCCGAAAGGATGCTGAACTGGGCAGCATTAGTTGCCTATTTAACCCAATTGTAAGCCCAAAATTTGGCATGCTTGAATATCTTACACTGAGCAACAACGCCATACAAGTAGGTCAATCAAATCTTGTTACCTTTTTTTGATCTGTCAATGTCAAAAGCGGACAGCCACATATTTAGCGAAAAAATAGACTTGTCAGGCGTGTAATGACGCATCAGATGAAGCAAATCGACTGCTGACAAATTCAAATAAGTGCAAGGTGACAGCAGAGTTGGGGAAAAAATCACACTAATAATGTGAAAAGGTCGTCTGCTGGCTGTTAACATGAAATGTTGTCAGCGCTTCTGCTGAGCCAACGCCGAGCGGTCCGCCTCCCTGTAGTGAGACCTTTTGGAGGGGAGCGAATAGCACCTTCAACAACAACGCTAGGGTTTAGGAAACACGGGAAAAACATGTTAGGAAAAAAAAAAGAGGCGCAAACCTACCTGATGACTCCCACTCGTTAAAGCATGCGAGCTGACTTGGATGTAGGTGAAGCGATACACACACCGCAAGCGGGTCAGCTCAGCCAGCCAGCCAGCCTGCCTCCTCCACGGCATCAAGCCCCTCCTCGTTTATCGTACTGTGGAGAGAGATGGGGGCTTAAAAAAAAGGAAAAAAGGACCACATATCTATGCCGCGCAAAAGGGAAGCAGCGTCACTGTCATCCATAGTATTTGGTAATTACAAATTTGTAGAAGGATCAAGACAGATCTATAAACTGATGTGGATACAGATAAGCAGTGTTGAAGGATCAGGTTAACCTGACAACAATGACATCTTAAAGATGAGAGATATGAATGGCTGAGTTCTCATATTTTAAAAATGCTGTGAATTTGTGCAGTGAAGTCTTCAAAAAAAGCGTGTCAGGAGAGCAGCCATCAGTGGAGGACAATTTATACAGCCTCTTACCACACCAGATCAAGATGGGGATTACTGAGAGGGAGGATGTTGCTCAGTGTGATAGCACCCTGTCTAACCTGTGTAGCCACACAGTATCATAATCATTCAATATAGTCAATCTGACGCCATCTGAATCGAATAAATGTACATTATAGGCTGTTTATAAAAGAATGATACCAATTGATTTTTTTTTTAGGCTGAATAATTTATAAATCATATATTAAATGATTATACTGATTCATGATTTAAGATATCCAAATATATCATGTGTAATACATTCACTATATTTAAGGTATCAATCAGATTTATCCCCCACTCAGAAAGCGTTCTACTGTTTTCTGAGCATATAGCGCCTCCTAACGGAGATAAGACAGCACTCACAGCCAGGACGGACATGAACATGCTGAGACCCTTGAATAAGATTTACATAAATACAAGCTTCTTTTTTGTTCTTTTTTTATTATGTTTTTTTTCCGGGAACAAACTAGGATATCTTTTTAATATTTCAGGTATTTCAATATCATGGTAGATATGTTTTTCCTTCTTCTAGTTTTCAGCCAAGTCTTGATTAGACTAGGCAATGCAAGGCAAGGCGAGTTTATTTCTATAGGACATTTCATGTACAGGACAATTCAAGGTGCTTTACATAAAACATTTGAAGTATTACAGCGGGGTGCAGAAAAAGCATTAAGAAGTATTAAAAACAAACTTTAGAATAAATGAAATAAAAAAATAATAAACAACAAAAGAAACACTCAGAGAAGATAGGATATATCAGTTGTTTTCATAAAAGGTGGCAAATAGAAAAAGTTTTTAAGATTTACAACTGCTGAGAGTCTCAGCAGACCTGCAGGTTTCTGGGAGTTTGTTCCACATGTGAGGAGCATAAAAACTGAACGCT
>JAOXYM010000010.1:22415436-22425441 GCA_028567055.1 Leptatherina wallacei | reverse complement strand
ATATATATATATATATATATATATATATATATATATATTCTTATTTCCTATCCTAGAAATTGTGAAACAGTGGGTTGCTCTAACTAAGATGGTTTGCATAGCTGCTGCTTTTCCTTGCACAACTATTTCTCCATTGCCACAGATGATTAGATTTTTCCTTTTTTTATTGCAATTAAAGTCAATGAAATAGACAAATGACAAAAACAACAACAACAAAAACCTGTATCCCATTAAACATGCAAACAAATAAAAAATAATACAATGATGAGAAGTAAGGGAAGGGTGTGTACTTGCAATCATGATGGGCAGGATATGAGTTAATTTGTATAACTTACTAATAAATGATTGTTAGAGGAATGAGCTCTGGATATAGTGTCAGAAGGCCAGTCTTTTTTTTCCCAACTGGGTTTCCGTGTTATTTAGAACTGAAGTTAAATCTTTCTAAATTTGGATGATCACTCAACAAGTTAAGACATTTTTTTTACTGATAATTTACTTTGGTTTTCCTTGTTGAGAAGAATAGTTTTTGTGTGATGGCTAAAGATGTTCAGATAAAAGCTTGGAGGTATTTTGTTATGGTCAGTGAGCATACAACCCCTAGTAATACGACAGAGCAGGATTGTGGGATACTGACAACAAGGACCCTGGACAGCTCCCCAATGACCCCCAATCAGAACTGCTCCACTGGGGGTACAAAGCCATGTGCAGGGAAGTAATTATCTAATTTGGGCATCACAGTGAACAAGTATTGGTGTCAGTAAAACAAATTTTGTACATTTTATGGGTGGTGATGTATATTCTGTGCATGACTTTGAACTAATTTGTTGAATTTTTGTGTTACAAGACATTGAATAGGCTTTAGAAAACAAACACACAAATTACAAAGTGTGCCATTATATAAAAACAGTTGTCCGCCCTCAAAGCTTATCTGACTAAACAGCACTGTATCTGCAGAGGGGGCTCTGAACGCTCTTGTGATTTAGATATTTCCATGGGAACCAGCAGCAGGGAAGGAGAAAGGGAGGAACCTGTTTGAGCAGAACAGGGGGCGTGTGTTAGATTCATTGGTTTCCTGCCTCATTTAAACCGCCTTCGTTTCTCAAACAGCCAGACTTGCTGACCCTCCATCCACTGACAGGACAACCTCAACTGCTTGTCTCTCAACAGTTTTGCTGGAAGGACAAGTCTATCCAGTCTGGGGCCACTTTGTGGATTATCTATATCTTAAGGAATATAAGGTAGGAAAAATTAACAATCATGTATATTATACCATGGTATGATTAGAGTTTTTTATTTTTATTTTTTATCTCAAAACACAATACAGCAACCAATATATAATTTCTTGTTTCACAGTTTCCTAACTACCATCAATAGACCCATGTGGGTGATGGAGAAGATCCGCATGTCAGTAGAGAGCTCTATCTTGACTATACCATCAGCAGAACTCAGCTTTAAAATTGGTGACATCATGTTGGGAGAAAAAGCTGACAAATCCAAGAGGATTTCTTCCTGTCCCAATATCATCACGCCTGACAACATCCCAGAGTTCTGCATCCCACCAACCATCTTCTCCCTGCAGGAGATGAAGAATCCTGAACAGAAGGGAACAGCTCGCGCTATCAAGGTGTCTCCCTGTGGGAAGGCTAGCCCTGAAACAGAAGTGACATTTCATGAGCTGACCAATCCACACATTATCCAAGTAGAAAGTGTGGATGAAAGCCCCTATGATGGCTGCAGTGATGAGGAAACTACAAATGCAGATCCACAGAGCCAAGCTGCTTTATCCCTTCCGCACCTGGCCAAAGCCCAGACCAGCTATGGCTTCTGCACTTTACTGGAGAGCCCTCACACCAGAAGAAAGGAGTCAATTTTCCATTCTGATCTAGGCTCCTCTCCCCTGTTGCTGCCCAGGAGTCGATCCAGTATGTGCACCAAAGTCTCCCCTTCCAGCTCGCCTTCCTCCTCACCCTCCTCATTCAGCCTTAACAGCTTGACCTCTAGGCTTTCCCCAAGAGGTTACTCCCTGAACTGGCAGGCTCCTCTGGACAGTGACACAACTTCTTCCACTGAATCCTCTCCTTTTAGTTCGCCATTACTGAACAGGTGCCCCGCTAAGTCTTCCCTTTTTAAAGCACTGAGCCATGAACTGCTGTTGTCAAGGAACATGAGGAAGGCAATGGTGTCCAGGAACAATTCCCTGTCCACAGATGAGGGCAGTTCTACAGACAACAGTCCAAATATCATGAGAAGGGCATCCGAGGGGTTAGTTGAAGGCCTGCCAAGCAGCTACAGCCTGGCACCGCCCAACATCTTCCCCATGGACTTGACATTGCACAGAGAGAGGGTAATGAAGGAAAGAATGGTGCCCATTGGAAAAGATGGCTGTCTGAGACTCTCAGCAGAATACTGTTCAGATAACCAAAGACTACGGGTTCGTCTGATCAGTGCCGAGGGCCTTTACCCTCTTTCTGTAGACCCAAAGATTATCAACTGCAGTGTGAGCCTGTCTCTGGTCCCTGGAAAAGTCCAGAAGCAACGCAGCACAGTCATCAGAAAGAGCCGAAATCCAATCTTCAATGAGGATTTCTTCTTTGATGGTATCTCGGAGGAAGACCTGAGCCAGCGGTCACTTCGCTTTAAAGTGGTGAACAAAATGTCCACCCTGAAAAGAGACTATCTCCTCGGAGATTGTGATTTGCTTCTTTCAAGCATTGTAATATCCTAAATCTAAGTAATATTTAACTGCTTTCTTATGTAATTTAATATTTATTTTGGTTTTTGTATTGTAAAGCAATATTTTCTATTAAATAAAGTATTGGAAAACTGAAGAAGTTTGTCTTTAATATTTCACTGTAAAGTGCAGTGTTTCAGAATCCACTTCACGGGATGAAATTTGAAAAAAAATCAAAAAAATCACAGGTTTTCATTTGTTAAGGACGATGCATAGTTGATGTCAGTCAGCCATCTCATATTTCTTCTAAGCCTGTTGTTTTGTTCCTGACCTTTCCAGTGACTAAAATTATCACTAGAAACTAGAAACCTTGCAGGGGAGTTTACATTTTTTCATCGTTGAATATGGAAAACTTATCAGAGCACAAAAAGCTTTCTTTTTTTTTAAGATCAGAAACTAAAGAGCAGGTGATGATTTCTAATACATATTTCCTATCTTTTCCAGTTTTTCAGTGAAGAGGAAATTAATTCAAAGGATATTTATGAAACAACCTGCAAAAAAAATGCTTATTGGATGTTTTCTTTTTGACTTCAATCACACTTAAAATGCCAACACAATTTTAAAGCTACAAATGAGCCTAAATGGAAAATAAAGTATTCAAAACTGACTTTGAATCCACAAGGTAGGCAATGGAGTCTCAGCCAAAGAGCCCAAAATATTTAGTATTAGTATCTCTCAATTCCCAATATATATACAGTACATATTTCCCCATCTAAACAGAGAAGCAACTTGCGCACATGGAGCAAGTACGTATTTCCTTCTGCTTGCACAGATAAATATCAGGCTTAAAAGAACCAGCTGCCACATCAGCTACTAGTTAAAGATTAATAGGATTCTCAGGGCCCAGAAAAGCTGTGATAGGGGGCTGACAAATGCCGCGGATTTACAATATAATAAAACAACACATAGCAATGAGAAGAAATGGGAAGTATTCACAAATATATGTTAAAAATAATCTACTAAGAAGTTGTTTCAAATTATGAGTGGCTACAGAAATGCATGTTTTTAATGCAAATATTTATTCAAATCTGCATTTTGAATTGTACCATTCAGAAAACTTTGTACAAAAATATCAACAACCACATTCAGTTTTAACCACAAATTCAGTGTATCTCAAAGGCCTGCAATCCTCTCTTGAATGTTCTCATGAAAATAAAGGTTTTATGTTCCATACACATGCTTTGTGATACTGATACTGTACTTAGGAGCATCTCATTCCTCTCAAAGAAAACCTTCAAACATCCAACACAGAGAACCAACTTGTTTCAACAGTACCTTTGAACAGGATGTCTTCAGATCCTCTAAGGAGGCTGACACTGCTGGACACTTTTATATTGAGTATTGACTCAGCTGTGAAATTGCCTGTCATAAATGAGACTTATCTGCGATTCCTCTTTCTTCTCAACGGTTGATGGGATTTTTAGGGATTTTCAATGATAAGCCTTAAGTCAATATAGCAGTATTCTCCTTCCCTGATCCTTGTGTAGGTACACAAATCCTCTTTATCAATGGACATTGGGTAAAAACCTCGAAAAAAGACTAGTCAGTGACTGGTATGAAAATAACAATCACCTAAAATGGATATATAACAACAGTGAAAACATTTTCTGCACTGTCAACTTCACACTGAATAAAGTTAATGTACAAAGTTAGCAGTAAAAATTTAAATACCCTCTGTTTTTTTTCCACATTTTGGATCTTGGAACTTATATTAAACTTTTTCATCCTCATGTTTTCCTCAGTTTGAGTATTTTTCAGAAAACAACAGTTTTCATGACAGGTTTAATAGAATCAGTGTCATTAGGGATTTTGTTAATATTTGTTATTTGAGAATATTCCTTTAATTTTCACCTTGAGTATCTAGTTTCTTTTCTCAGGTTGGAATTTTTAAAGAATTAGTTGGGCCTTAAAGGGTTGATCTGATCAATAGAAATTACTTCATATTATCTGTAGGAAACATCTGTCTCCCCACAATCTACACCAAACGCCCAACAGGGGAAGTACGCTGGCTTAATCTCAATTGTCTTAAAATAGTTGCCTGGTTACCTTCGTTCAACAGGATGACTATGCCCCTGTAATGCACGTTTACAACATGCATTACAGGGCCTGCTACGATGAACAACAACTACGTTTAGAACTTGTACAATTGGCCTCAGTATAATTCAGCCTGTATCAAATTGTATCAAAACAACATTCAGTGTTCAATATGCTCTTGAAATGGAAGGAAAATGTTTTCTTAACAAGATGGAAACTACCTCCCCTTTCACTGCCATATCTCACTTGTCCATTTGAAAGCTTCCCACGTACAGAGTGTGAAAACCAGTTCTCTTATCTTGTTTTCTGTTTTACCAGGCTCCTAATTTTGGTCCAAAACATTTGGACATCTCAACGTGTCACATATTGCATCATTTATACAGACGTCTGATGTTCTCAGTGTAAGAACAGCTTGGATTATTCCAGTTTAAGTGTAGAATTGCAATGATCTATAAAATCAACTATTTGTTTCACAGGCATAAATCTTGGGGATCGTATGTTTGAAAATGACCAACATATTTATTTACAAAACTTGACACAAGAAGAAAAAGCCTGATTGAATTGGTCAGATTTGATATTTGTCTAAAAGTTTGAACTTTTATAAGATCACCTGATTAATTAAAGGAGGTTAAAATATTCCATGATGTTAGTGGTGGTGCTGAGACAGATTGTCGTTTCAGTGCCATGACATCACGTTTATGGCCCTCCTCTTCAAACAAACACTGTGCTCAGTTCAGCTTTGTACCAGATTAGTGGAGGTAATGAGAGGGCAATCTAATATATTTTAACTTCATCATTATTCTGAGGCCAAACCAGGTAAGCTGAAACCAGATCTGTCTGAAACAGACACACACAGATTGAAAACACACGCAAACATTGGAAATAACAATAACTTGCCCATCACTTCAAACTCAGTGGTTTTCCAACAATTATTAACTTTAAAGAAATTTAGGCTAAAAATGTTGCTTTTTAAATATTTTGTTTGCTCTGAGTTGATAATGCCAGTTAATTAGAAAACAAAAATGATTGTTTAATTATAAGACATATTTAACTGGACATAATTGATCCTTTAATGACTCTGTTTCCCGTATCAGAGATTTTTCAGGCCATCTTTTCTGACTTTGTTTTGTTAATTACAACATCTGTATAACAGTGGCACTAAATTTAATTAATAGAACCACCAAATACATGTTTTCCTGTATAGACATTTGCAATTTATGATAAGGCCAAAAACAGATTGTGGCGTATCTGCACGTAGCAGACTGATCACTTAGCCTGTGCACCTGCCCTGTGTTACACCACCCACTCAATCACCCCAGGTATTGCATGGAGCTGAGTCCAACCGTGACCTGTTTAGTACATAACAACCAAACATTCTGTAGGTTGGACTTCCTCACAGCAGATCTGACTTATATAAACAGAAAAAAAGGTGTTTGAACTTGCTCAACCCTGCTGAGATGCCACATGAAGCTTTCAGAGCGCTTTGGTGCTCTGGGTAAACAGCTCCTCTCATGGATTAACACTTGGTTAAGGGTGTCTTCACAGTCAATAGATAAAAAAAAAAGAAAAGGTAATTTAATGTATCTTAAAAAGATGAGCATTGTGTTCAGCTAGATGCGTTCATTTGTTAGTCACTCTCTGTCATATGTTTGATCATACTCTGGAACCGGTACATATAGGTACGATGGTTAATTGCATCAGGACAGGGATCAGACTGGAACTCACACAATATTGTCCAAATAGCCATTACACAGTTTGGCAAACAGTCCATCATGACACAAGCCATGTGAGAGGTTTGTGTTTGTGCTTGGGGATATGTGTTTGTTTGACTAATTGGTCATTTTAGAACTACTTATAAGCCATTGCACCATATGTAATGACGATTTGAATTTTTTGATAGAAACTTTTAAACGTAATAGGTCTAAACCCCCCCCCCCCCCCAGACAGAAAATATACCGAAGATTAAGCGAGATAAGCTTTGAATTAGATACATGGAAAGATGACACTGTCTTCCAGCTTGTCTTTGTGCTTTTCCTCTTTCAGAAGCACCTTCCACTCCCATGGCAACGAGGCCCAGCTCCAGGGGAAACCATGGAGATCCTGTCTTTCATGTGGGATATGCTTTTATTTCGACACATAAGTTAATGCAGACTGTCTCATCTATTTGATTTAAATGCACCTCAGCCTCAGTCGTGCTACCGATTGCAAACCGGCTGACAAAGATACATCTTAAATAAAGAGGGGCCAAAAACTTCAGCACATAGTTCTGAGACAAACATACAATTCTGTCTAAATAGATCTACACATTTTTAAATAAAGTCTGTGATATAATTTTCTCTTATTTCATACACATACTGAATATCTGTTTAGACTGCTTATGACAGAAAGAGTGCCTCTTCCTAAATCAGAGCTCTTTGTTCAGTAGGATCCTTGCATTGAATGGATAATGTCATTAGCCAGTGTGTTTTTTCTGCCCAGTCCACGTGCAGTCTGGTGCTGGATCAGCTTCCCTAAGAAACAGAGTCAATGAGATACATCTAGGTCTGTCTGTGTCATTTTTTTACTGTCCTACTTTCTACAATCTACTTACACAATCAACATCCAAACCACAAAGGGGCATGGCAGCCTCTATTCCCCCAACTGTTTGTCCTTGACTTTGAGATGTTATAAAAGTTACAGATTGCTAAGCTAATTCTTTAGTTTGAGAAATAATGTCACCGTAGGCTTAATCATCATAGGTGGGGACGAACATATCACAATACTTCCATGATCAACAAATGCAATAAAATACCATTTTCATAACAATTATTCAAAGATAAAGCTAAAGGTTTGATTAAATAGCCTTTGTGTCAAGGTAGGACATTTTCTGAACTCTAACAAAAACTTTCATATTCAATTAGTTTATTTGTTTAAACCTTTATTTCATGGACACAAGCATGAAGAAATGCATTGGCTATCTTTATTGTGTTTAGATTATCTAAATAAATATATAATGAAACACTGATGAACCATGCAAAAAAAAAAAAAACTACTTGAAAGAAGTAAAGAGAGAAAAACAAGTGACAGGTGAGTGTCCGGACTGGACGCGTAAAATAAGCTTGTTTAATCAACTGGGCAAATTATCATCTGACCAGTTCTGTGAGTGGGCTCCTGAAACTGTGCTGACCTAGTTACACAGGTGCAACCAGTTGATTTCATCAATGAACAAAGCTGTCTACCAGGAGCACATTGGCTCCATGTGGCAAACTGTTGATAATCAGGAGCCTGTAGTTCAACGCCTCACGTATATATGGAAAGGAATATCATATTTTCATATCAAATGCATTTTGTATTTTGAAGCAGATATGGGAAATATTCCTGGAACATGGATGTACCGTACTGTATTATCATATGATACATAAAAGCGCTGTAAATACAACAATTGGCTGAGGACAAGAGATAAGAAATGGCCCACAACCTGTTGTCTTGTGATTTAACTGGAGGTAAACATAGAAGCTTGATGATGGTGTTTTGCCTGCCAGTTTGTTTTACTTGGCAACCAACCAACACAGACCAGGGTAAATGGCAGCATATTTTTCAATCAAGTGTTTCATAAACCCTGACAAAGGAGAAATGGTTTACCTCCCATATATGAGGCTACACTTTTAACATAGTCAGTGTATCAATCAGAATGATACTGAATGATACTGATAATGCTAACACGCTACATTCTCTGAACAGATCAAACAGCTTTTCCTTCCTTTGACGTATTTGAGTTTTGTATACAGTGTGTGGGTAAAGTTTATCATTTTATAGATGAGAAGAATAGCTTTAATTAACAATAATCCTTGATAACTGCTGTCAAAACTGTGCAACTCTCATTTTTCTATTATCTACTCTTCAAAGTTTGTGAAATACACACCGCGTAGCTGAGAAATGAGGCTCTTTTTATGCTGTCAGTGCTTTGTGAAAGAATGAATGTGGGTAGCCCAAACTAACAAGAATGAGCGGTAGCAACCATGACAGACTGACATTTGATTAGCTTTGATTACAAATGTACTGTAGGCTACACATTAATTTTTCTAAGGCAAGTTACTGAATTTAGATAAGAATGAAATACTAATGTGTCAACTGGAAGTTGGTTAAAGAAATTGGCTTGGGCTCAACATACTGTATTTAGATGTAGGTACAGTGTAGCCTGCAATGAATACAGATATTTGATGAAAACAGGGATTCCATGATAACACATAACAAAGTGTGACCACTTGACCTGCAATGGAAATATTTCTAAAGTGCACATTACACCTCAGATAGTTGGTTAAAGCTGACCAGTTCCACAGCAAGTCATTAGAAAGCTCGCAGTCTAGCATGCGGGTCATGGAAAAGTTTTTTTCAAGAAAAGGTGAGCATCGTGTTCATGCTTGACATTCCACATCAAGCTAATATGCTAGAAATGTCCAAACATCGGTCATGGCAGCTCTCCTCTAAGATGATTCTCTTATCAGAGATACAGGACATGTCTACTCCACTGAAATGTCTTTTGCTTCAGTTTTTCACTCAGACTTGATATTTATGCATTCCGCATTTGTCACATCACAGAAAAACTTGCTATTAAACACTCTGCTTAGCATTAATGATTAAAATAATCTGAAAGTAGATAAAACCCAGGTTTAGAATCATGAGAAGCTAATCTTCTGCTCAGAGATGTTTGGCCAATGACTGAGACCAGTAAGCGAAGAGTTTGTTTAAACCAAACCACACTGCTTAGATGTGAAATCACAAATGCATTGTGTAGATTATAAATGCTTCAGTCACCTTTAAGCTATCAACATTCTCAAACTGGTAACTTATACTTAGATGGTATGAACATTTCCTGCCAGCAATGCAGCAAAGCTTTTAATACAGTGACCATACTAAAAGCACAATGATTTAAAATAACTAGAAAAAACAGTGGGAGAGGTGCAGTTGTCCTAGTTGTCCCCAGTGGAAGTCTGAAAATTGTGACAGATATTTGCGATGTTCCAACGCTATTGTCGTTTATGAAATCCATCCATCAATTGTCCACTACTCCTGTCCTTTAACCAACAGCCTGCATGCAACAGATGCTCAAAACTGTTGACTTCTTCCATAAATCCATCAAGCATAACCTGATACCTTTTAGATACATAGTTAGGTGGCATGGCTGGGTCATATAAAGCTCTCCATTAGGAACCGTAATTTCAGATCAACACCAAATATCAGTTAAACATATGTATATATAT
>JAOXYM010000010.1:22373774-22412342 GCA_028567055.1 Leptatherina wallacei | reverse complement strand
TGGGTAACATGGACAAAGAAAGAAAAAAACTACAACAAAGAAAATGGGAGCTTGCAAAAACGAATATTGATTACAAGCAGATTTGATTTAATGTGCTGGTTTCAAATTTACTAAAATTGAAAAATTTTTGCATTGTATGTATGAAACTGTATAATTTTGAAGTAGGTGTTACATCTGATTGATAAATTCCTGCATTACCAGGCCAATAAGGACTGAGTGAGCTAATGCTTCCTCTCATGGTTTCTCATAATGTCCTGCAGGAATTGTGAGATTACCTTGTTTAGGTCCTCATTTGGGTAAATGTCCTTTTCTGTTGAAGGATCAGCATATGAAACCTCTAACCATCTGCAGCCGAGTCATTATGGATCCTGTTTGGGCTTATTTTGTACTCATAATGAAGCTCCTTGAATTTTGAGACTAGTGCTTTATTCTTTTTGTATTTTCCATTATCAGTTATGTTGCATGTGTTATTTGTGTCTCATGTGCATGATTTTTTTCTAGTTTTATGCTTTCATTAAGTAAATATTATTGAATCATGTCCAGTCTTTTATGTAATTTGTGATTATGTTTTTGTATTTTAAAAGCCCATTTTGTGATGTTTATTGCCTAGGCTATAAATACTGAAATACAATATGATGCATTCATGTAACATGTCCAAAGAAAAACCCATTAAATCAATAAATGAATAAGATCTGCAGCCTCATTCACAGTGACATCATATCCTCAGCTCTGACTGGCTAAAATAAAGATCAGATGTTATCCGATACCGACTAAGGACAAACCTTTGCTAGTTGGCCTTTTAAGAAGGGAATTCAATTTATATCTGACCACATCAGTTTGTTGCACGTAGGTAAATGGGGTTTTTAAACTTGATTGCACATGTTGGAGAAACAATACAAACGTAACAGCGTTTTTGCGTAGGCCATGAAAGATTACAGTTCTGGAAATCTGATCCTTCTTTTGTCTGATTGGTCCTTCTTAACCAAAGCCCCAATGCCTCTCTCAGGCTCACAAGCACGTTGTGACAGTTTCCATGTCCGGTTTTAGTGGAATCAAAGTGTAGCCCCAGGCACCACAGCCTTTTATTTCCTCAAAAAGGAAATGACCTGCAACTTATCCACATTAGTAGAGGCCTGCATTCCCTCTAACACATTTTCTCTTCATCCAGGGAAGTCTGTATGTAAAGTAATTGGCACAGAATGACAAATTACCATTTTCTTGGTTAAAAGTGTTCCATTAGCCTACTCTGGTCTGGTTACTGAACGTAATAGTTTTTTTTTTTTTTTAGTCATTTTGAATGATCAAAAACTAAGCTAAACCATAAAAGGTGCAGACAACGTGGTCTGATGGGTATAAAAAGCTTTGAAATGTACCTAATTGGGTTATTATTCATTTAATATGTATGAAAAAAAAAAGAAAATTACTTGAGCAAATTACCAGATAATCATGTTGATGTAGAATGAATGGCAGTGCTTTTACTGTATTAGTCACTTCTTTGAAAACCCTAACATTATTGAGTTTTCTGATAGTTTTTGCTCCAGCAATAGCTTGAGAGTTGCTGCCATCTGCTGGTGAAATCACCCCAACTCATTTGAAACCAAAAGCAATGTGTTTTTGAAGACACTAAAAGGCAATGTGATGTGTGCGATGTGACATCTTTTTTATGCTTTTAATCTCCCTCAGCTGAACTTGCTCGAAGAACAAACAACAGAACAACAGGCAAATCTATGGGACTCTTTATAGTGAAAACAGTCACAAAAACTCACACTCATTTATACACACACAATGGACATGGACAAATAGCCTTTGCATGCAACAACGTCATCTACCTGGAGATACCACAGAGGCAGGCAAACCAATAAAAGGGAAATGAGCTTTGCATGACTTGATTTATGGTTTGTACCTTGAAATATCTCTTTATTTTTGCCCAAAGCAATTATTGACCAGTAGTTACTCAATAACATGCTTAATTTTCTCAGCAAAGAAACATTTGTTTACAACCAATCACCGGGACTGGGCTCATGAATGTTAGGATACACAGTGAAAGTCCCTTTCTCTCACCATGCTATTTTTAGTAGACACCAATGCCTCCCGGCAAAAATCACATGAATATGGATAGTGTGCTCAGCTGTACAGAGTGGTTTACAGCAAGAGAGCAATATTCAGACAGACAACCTACATGTAGTCTGTGTGTGTACAATAAACACTGTACTGCTGTTGGTAAGGTTTTAAGTAATAAAGACACTTATTGATTTTTGGACACATGTCAGGTTTTTTAAAATGTTGTTAAAGGAGAAAAATGCTGGAAATCATAACTTGTATAAATTCCTTTAATTAATCTGCAATATTGTGATATTCCTTTATAGTTTCATTTGCTTTCCTATATTTTGATATAAAAGTCTTGTTGCATCATTATTTAAAGACAATGAATTTTCTTACTGCAACTCTTACCAGTGGGAAAAGAAAAACACTAGAGAAGAGGTTTGTAGCTTGCAGCATTATTTTTAAATTCTTCTCAAAGGGACATACATTTTGAAATGACAAGAGCAAGCATACAGTTCAAGAAATCTTACTATGATGCATTACTGTGTGAAAAAAAACATAATAATTTTTTGTTTTAAAATGTCATTAATTCTTAAAGATGGGATACAAGCATTGAAATATTGATCAAATTTCAGTCTAGCATATTCAATATTTATGTGCTTCCTCTGAGCTTTTTTCTTTTAGTCCAAAAATTCAATCATTCTAAAAAAAAAAAAAAAAAGCTTTATGTTTTACTTTTTCACTAGCCCTAAATGTTTACTTTCCATCACTCGTGTGGTAACTAGCATTGTCTAGCATCTTGTCCTTGACCTCAACATACTTTACAAGTCAATATTATTCAAAGGCTGTCTATGGTTTATGCCTTTAAATAGGCCAATTTAGGCTTGGAGCACATGCATCTTAGAAGACAGGTTTATTTTGGTGTAACTCAATTTTTCTCAAGTCTCCTTGGCCGCCGGGACATATCCTTGAGAAAGAGGCCACAGGATTCTGTACTTTCTGAAACATCTAAAATCAACCATTTCTCCATATAGCCACAATGTCAGCCTTTTAACAGATTACAGGTCCTGCAAGTTTAGCATTGTCCAGCAGAGAGTGCCCTGCCTCTATTTAACATAAGACAGCCACCAGTGGTCAAAACAAACGGCTTTGTAGGTCTGACAACAATGTGCATTAAATATCCTTGGTATCATATGTGATATAACAGAATAAGTGGAAGTAAACTACATTTAGCTTATTAATAATGAGGTGCAAGTCATTCATTTATCTGGCAGTTTTAATCCCAGGGCTGTTGAAATCATTTGGTAAAATTATTTGCTTTATGATATATATTTCTTTTGCTCTGATTTCACTTGGAAAATGCTAATACGTCACCCCAAGACTTCTCTTCTCTTCTCTTCTCTTCTCTTCTCTTCTCTTCTCTTCTCTTCTCTTCTCTTCTCTTCTCTTCTCTTCTCTTCTTCATTATTCCTAATCTCCTATATTCTGATCTGCCTTGTTCTGTTGAACCATGCTCTTCCCATGGAGTGGTCCTGTTCT
The DNA here is from genome assembly GCA_028567055.1 of Leptatherina wallacei. Lineage (NCBI taxonomy): Eukaryota > Metazoa > Chordata > Actinopteri > Atheriniformes > Atherinidae > Leptatherina > Leptatherina wallacei. Next base: position 22,408,760 of record JAOXYM010000010.1, on the reverse strand, counting down.
CCTCACTTGCAGATGATGGGGTTTGGAGGGCTGGAGCTGATGCAAAGTGACGTGTCTCCCCATCACAGGAGTGGAGCTGAGGCTGGCCCTCACTTCCCCCGCACTGGGCTGTTTTTGTTCGCCGTAGCTCATGCGGATAATTTGCCGGGATGCAGTGGAGGGCTGTCACAAGGACTTGGCTCAAGGGGTGTGGGAAAATAGCAGAAGCGTCTTCCATGCTCAAACCCTGCCTTAATGATGAGCATTAAATATGAACATCTTCTTTGTGTAAGTGATGCATTAGTCGCCCTGTGTGCCCCTCTCTCTTTGGTTTAGCGTTTTTTTTTTCCTTTTGGTCCTGTTTTCCCTTCCCTGATTCTGTGCACCGTCGTCTAAATCCTTATTTGAGAATTGGTTGACTGTCAAGGAGCCTTTAGATCATTGCATCTTTGTTCAGAAAACACTCTCAGTTCTTTGTGAAAGCACAACACAAACACATCTATCTGTGACTAAGCCCATGTCCATGCACAAACAGAACTGATTCAGTGTGTTCTCTGATTCAACCATCTTTGCAGCCATGCTACTGTCTGTGAGGACCAGATTAAATGATGAATTAAAATGCAGAAAGCTCATAGCTTACTGATCAAGAGACAGTAAGCTATGAGACTAGTCCCAGTCCAAACCTATAGAATTGTTACATTGACAGTTATAGATAAAGTGATCTCATGAAACTAAGGAAGAAAACATACCACTCTCCCTTAAAATAGACCTCCCTGGGTACTGAAGCAAAGGACAGGGTGACATTGTGAATGCTAACATCTGTGCAGAACCTTGCAGTACCAAATGCCCCAACCCTAAGTTTGAGCAGACTCTACCGTCATCCTCCAAGGAGCAGCCATTTTGGAAGGCTCTCCCGGCACAGATGTTGCATATTAAAATGTAGGGCTGTTTTAGTTGAGGAAATGCAATGGAGAGAGGGGGGCTACTCCTCAGTGGGCCTCACCTGTGCCTTCATCCGCAAAGCCAATCCAAGAGAGGGTACTGTCTAACCAACCAAAAACAAAGTGACATTCAAGATAAAGTCACCCTGTCGCCACTTTGACCTGGAGAGGCTGCGGATGGTGACAAATTGTTTCACACATGAGCACAACATGTTTACAACAAAAACAATTGGCCTACATGTTAATCTCAAGACAGTGATTGCTGTTAGGATTGAGCTGATATTCTACCATGACCCATTTCTGAAAAATGTTAGTAAGTTAAAAAAAGGGGGGGGTTGTGTTAGTTTTTTCCCCATTTCTGGCCGAAATCATAATGAACAATGAACATATTGCTCACAGTAGCTCTCTTCTAGTAATAAAACAAATATTGTCCACAAGATGGAGGTATTTACCAGTTTAATGCTAACCACCTGCTTGACTCGCATGAAACTGACACAGAGAGAGAAAGACACAGGGAAAGATGCACTACATGGCTGTGTGTGACAGACTATGTTCACATGAGCAGTGTCTGATGCCTGCATATTGTCTGAGTGTGTCACTTTGTTGTATGTACAGTATTCAGCATACAAACCTGAGTGGTTGTGTGTGTTTTGACTAAGCACCTCTGGCCGACTGAGGTGCTGGAGGGCCACAGTGTGCTTACAGAGAGGCAGTAAGTGATCCCTGAGCTTATTGGTGGGGGTCCCAGGGGCCCCCAGCAGAGGAGAGGTCAAAGCATGTCAGCTGTCCTGTGTGTTGCCGGACCCTGTGGCCCACAGTGTGCTTGCAAGGGTTCAGGTGTGTCAACCTCTTGCTTCAGCGGGCTGTAAGTAAAGAGACTGAGGTCTGCTGCTCTTATCCAGAAGGCAAGCTGCTTCTGCAGGAGGCCTAACCTGGACCCAGAGAGGCCCTTATCCTTTTTATCGGCATCTTTACCTCCACCTTTAGAGCCTATAGTGTTCTGTAAATGCATAGTTCCAGTAATCCTCCCCTTCCACATGCTACTGTTACCTACCTACCAGAACTGATGCAAAGTAATGAATTTTAATTAAGTCTTTGAAATAAGATGCAACGTCACTAATTGACTAATAATAATAATAATAATAATAATAATAATAATAATAATAATAATAATAATAATAATAGTAAAATGAAGCAAGAGAAATGAATTAATTGTTACCCTAAAATATATAATCTGCCCATCTTCTTGTTTATTTCTAGAACACCTTGGTTTAGATTTCAATTTTTTTCATGTTCAAACAAGGAATCAATTCTCTTGTAACAGTATGAGAGGAGACTTTGATGCTTTTGGTCATTCTATGTTGTAAACAGAGTAGAAAAAAAGAATGAAAGAACAACTTAATGACAAAAATACCAATCAAATTTATTCTTTTCAGTGAGCACATGAGCTCCAAAACATCATTAAAGAGGCTGACTTGATCACTAAGAATATATATCTGGAACAAAAAAGGGGCAGTTTCTCTCATGCAACATAATGATGGAATGCCAATGTAATGATGTTACACTGCTACTGCACATTCTTTTATTTTGGGTGCAGTCATGTTTTCTCCTGCTTGTCATTTTGTCTTTTTGTGAGTCATTCAAGAATGCCAACTAGCTTATCCAGACAGCTGATATAATAGCTTCTGTGGACAGTTGAGTGCTCGTACCTTGACTATGGGTGCTTTAATTAAGATGGTTGTGTGAAACCACAAGCAATTAATGCATGGTATCAACAAGGACCAAGCAGCACAATAGTGAATGGTAGCCAAATGGTATTATTGCAATGGCACCTGGTCCTCAATAGGCATTGTTTGGCTACCTTTTGTGCCCATGTAGTGTGACATATTGCCCTCAAGCACTGACCATCTGACCAGGGAGAGGGTTTAAACGCCAGGCTAATAATAGGAAAGCATAGCCAGGCAAAGGATTTGAGTAATTATACCCCACTGTGGGACATGATGGGTGAAAAGAGAAGAGGATGGTAGACAATGGAGAGGAATAACAAAGTGAGAGTACCCTTTGATTTAGTATTACACGGCAAGTCAAGAAACCAGACGTTTTTCTGATGCAAGAGATTGACAGTCCAAACAATTAGTGGTAAGTTAGACTTAGAGGTTAAGATGGCAAGGACAGTGAATTTACCTGAGCTGGATCAGCAAATGTCAGGCTAATGTGGGAGAGTTTGGGCTCCTGGTCAGTTCAGGGTAGGTACATTGCATGCTAGGCCATTTTCAGGATCTGAAGCCAAGGTCATGGCAAATGTCTGTCTCCCTGGGTTACACAGACCTGCCCTTGAACTGTGTTCCCAGGGAATAGTCTCATTCTCTCTTCAAAAGTAGAGAAAGGAAGCTATTATCTGACAGCCTGTGGAGGAGAAGCTTGGCGATGATAGAGAACTCAGCCAGGAAAATGAGGTTGAAGCAGACCACTAGACCAAAGTTTGTTTGCACAGGGACTTTTATATTGTTTGTGTATTCTCTGCTGTACATCTGATTCTGTGTGTGTGTGTGTGTTTGTGTGTGTGTTTGTGTGAGTGTGCTTAATTTGCAGTATCACAGAGTATGTGAGCCCCTCACTGTGAGCAAAGGAAGGATGCAATTTACATTTTTTGTGCACATGTACAGGAGCAGCAACAAATAAAAACCCATGCCTAAAAATAAAATGACTTGAGAATTAATTAAAGTCTGTGAGTGTGCAGCAACAAACAGATGTGTCCTATTTAGGGCTAATATCAACTTTAGCTAACTAGAGTGGGGAACTTGTGATTGATGGTGTCTGTCACTGTTACAGCTCCAACATGCCTTAATCCTATCCAGTGGTTGCAGAGCACCCAAACACACAATGCCTGATCTTTTATTCCTTTATTCAAATTCCATCGATTGAATAGAGTGATCAGAGGCGTTGCCCTCTCTGGAAGAGCATAATCTCTCCCTGACACATGGAAGACTTGCTGGACTTTGATGATGCAGCCGCATATCCTTTTGGGCTTTCAAACAACGCTGCGTGTGCCGCTACCTCCGTCAGCTGTCTGGAGAACAATCATTCAGTACAAAGCACTGTCAAGGCTTCAGCAAGCAGAAGCTTCACCCCGCCAGCCTCTAATTCACCCCCCTGCTCCTTGCTCGGCTGCAATGCACTGTGGGATTGGATAACCAAATCCCAGATGCAATTAGTGCGCTTTCAGAGGCCATGGCTTAAGCAATATGCTGGAGTACTCCATTGTGCCCCTGTGCACTGGTTACCAGCAAATTGGAGTTTCATCAGATGGGTTGTGCCAAAGACATTTGCAAAAAGCTAAAATCATGGTGGACAATTCACTTTGTTACACTCATGGTGCTAAACAAGAGCAGTCCTGAGAATTTTTTTATTGATGGGTCTATTGTATCTTTGTACTCACTAAGGATAGCATAATTACCCTGTTTATTGTCCTACTGTGAATATGTTAAAGAGCCTATTATCTGAGCCTATGCAAATGGTGGTACAATTTGCTTGCTTGTTTTTATGGCATGTAGCCTACTGGGTCTTTATGTGCTTCATGATATCTAACGGTTTTTGCTGTGAAAGCGTTAGTCATGGGCACAGTGACACTTGGTCGATACCGAATGAACAGACAATGATATATTTATCCCTCGAATAATCCTCAGGTCTGACTACTTCTCCATTAAAATGATAGATTTGACTTGAATAACACCCACACAGCAACGGATGTCAGAGCAGAAAAATGAGCCTGTGTTGTCGCAGCAGGGATGGGATGTCATCTGTGTATCAAATGTGATCATCTTCACGGGCTTGTGGTGTCTGTGGAGCTGTATGTGTCGTCTGGTAATGTCTTATGACAGCCACACTGAACCAGTCCCTCACGGTGTTCCCAGATCTACCTGGAAAGTGACCATTCACAACTTCCCGGGACTGTACTGCATGTCAGTGCAAGGCAGCCTCCTAGACCCAGATAAGCTGGATGTGTGAACAAAGACAGACTTGCATGCTTACATACATTGTGCTCAAATCAAAAATATGGATAATTAGGGTTAAAGCAAATAATGTATTTGTGAATTTCTGAAATTTTCATGCAGTTAATTACAATATTAAATACATCACTTTAGTTTTATTAATTGATTTTCTTAATTTATTGTTGCCTTAAGTTGATTTCTGTAATCTGGAACTTGTTGAAACAACAGCAAAAGGAAAGCAAAGGAAAATAAATCAAATGTACAATCACAAAAAGGTAAAATCGACTTCAGTTGATTGTTTTATTTTCTATTTAAATTGCCAGAAAGCCAAATGGGCACATCAGGAAGCAGATTTAAATGATTTGTATGCGAAACACAGTCACACAGCAATAACGGTTCAACAGCTGAAAAAAGGAAATATTACAAAATAGTACAAAAGATTTTTGGTTGTAAGTCATGATTGCAAATTATTACAATTATTCTAGCTTTGCATTTTTCTGTCAATTAAGCAGCTTTGCATTTATTTTATTTGCTCCACACAAATGTTTTTTGAAATATTAAGAGAGCAAAAAAGGCGACTTTGCTCTTCCCCACCTGACAAATGACAAAAAGTTGCAACTGCTAAAAGTCCCATTTATCTTGCTGTTTGCATTTTTGCAAAGCTGATCATATTTAAACAGAGCTTTGAACAATCTGCACTTTCTCTTGTCACATAACTTTTGTGTATTGTGTTGGATCATGCAAAACTAAAACCCCCCTCCCATGATTGTGTGCCGTCTACTTGAGTTGAGGGGTTTTAACAAAATGAACGGGCTCCTTTTGGCTGCATTAGAAGACAGAGACTATGCTGACGTGCACACTTTTTGAAGAGAATCCCACATTTGTATGGCTGAATCGATACAATTAAAATTGCCTTTTTGCGTTAAGCAGTTTGCCTTCAAGCTCAAAGTGGGGACCTCAGCAAAGTTGTTGTTTTCTCAGTCTACACCATTTACTTCAATTCTATCATCACTGACAACCTGCTTGCAAACTTCAAGGCCTACTGTGCATAAAACAAATGATTTCAGGGTGTCAGCAGATAATGTGGGGTAGTGATGCAAATCTGTTTACCACTTTTCTTCCAGTACATTAAAGGTGCTTTTGTGTTGCATGCTTTGACGGCATGTCATAAAGCAAAGAATATGCGTGTGTGTGTGTGATGTGTGTGTGAAAGAGACAGAAAAGCACAGAGAAAGTGATTAAGTAGGAGCTTGTTTTTATGTATTTGCTTTAATTGAGAAACTCCAAAGATTCATCTGCTTCATATTTCAATCATATATCAGATAATGAACGGCTCATAGAAAATAATTAAGAATGATGTTAAGATTGTGTGTATGTGTGCATATGACTAAAGAATGAAAATAATACAATTATTATGATTCTGTGCCCTCTCCCATTGGAAATGCTCAGCAATCATCAGCTTAAGTTTTGTCACTGTTGCATGATTAACAAATTAAAAAAAATATATATATTTTTAGTTCAGACTGTTTTTCTCAGAATTCCCACATTAATGACTGTCACTGGGATCCTTATTATTTTGTATCTGATGTAAGTTCAGACAGTCCAGGAAAGTTGCCTGACTCGTGCTGCAGTTTCTCTTGCTGACATTGTTTATCTTTCACAGTCTTGGTTCACCCTCATACTTAGCAGCCTACTCTTTAATTATGATTAGGCTGCTTACACTTCTCACCCTCCTCATCGCTCAATTACAGCACAATATTGATTTGTTCCTGTAGAGCCTATCAAGGATGCACAAGCAGGAAATCACTGATGTGCTTTTTAATATGATAAATGTGTTTTAATCCAACATTACATTAAAATGCCATCTTACACTGCTATTACTCACTAAATTAATGATCAGAATTAACTAGTTTGGCAGTTGGAACAAGAGTGGGCCTTGATTCGCTGTTGTTGGTCACTTTACTCAGAAACTTTGTCCTCATACCTGAAGAACTCATTTCTTTAAACGGAACTTTAGGTAAAACAATTTATCACCACCTGTAACAGAAGTTTGTTTGCGATCTTTTGTTCGTTAAGTTCAGACATCCTCCCCGTGGTACGCGTATGTATAAATAGAGCCCCGGGGCACACTACAACTAATAGCAGTCAGTTGGTTATAGATAGTATCTGCAGTGGCACCTTACAGTAACTTGAGTGTATCATGCAGAGAGAGCACACAGACTTACAGGCTAGCCCGGCCACAGAAGGAGAGCATGTGGCAGTGTCAGCAGCCTCGTGCGGCGTGGCCAGGTTTCCTGGGGCGAAGGCTGTGCTGTGCTCCATACGGAGGGCCTGTGCTGGGAGCCCGGGGGCCATGCAGTCCCAGGTCAGCAGATGGGCCTGTGATTATTATTTCCAGGCCTGTCTTACCTGACCACTTCCTCACTCCGTGAACAGCTGTTTCACTCGCTTCACTGAGACGCTACATGAACAGCCATTTTTCTTCTGTTCTTTACTTTGTACATAGTATAAATCTTTACTGTGACCCTGCTCTGGGCACCATCCACCTGTGTCTTACCTCAAGCAAAGGCTACCCTGGAGGATTGTTTAGTCTTTTTCTTGGTCATTACCAACCCAGGAAAAACGGCTATCAGGATTGTTTTTCCAGACAATGGAACTCAAGAGTAAACTTATCTTGGCGACACAATGTTACAGAAGAAGCAGCTTTTACTGACACCCCATCATCTACATCATCCACATCTGCACCAATGATTTTTCCTTTTTATGACCGTTTGGTTTTGAACCTTCCCATGACAGTCATGAGGGATATTAATATTTGACAGAGAAAATATCTTTTTGGACTTGTGGAATGATGTTGCTGTGAAATTGATGTCAGCATAATGTTTTGAAATCAGGTTGATGTATCACAAGTTGTAAGGACATGCCATTTCTCTTTGACTTTGTCAGGTTTAGCAATCATATATTGCAGACTGTGGTGCTTTTGGATGAATACCCTCTTTAGTCAACCAATTCATCACACTGCGGGGAATATTGTTGTACAACACCTGGTGTTCAGACTATTTCGGTGCTCTAAACACTGTTGGTACAAATCATTTGTTCTCCATCCAACAATGCATGCAAATCTTCATTACGGCTTAATTATAACTAGAGGGTTTTGCAGTTTTCTTAAATAGGATCATTATTAAAAACAATGTTATCTATTCACAATCTGCAAGAAGTCCAGAGAGTGTCATTTTTATCATCTTTCCCGGCTTGATGGAAAAACAACAACTGACAAAGCTTGAACAAAGAGTTAGAGACAAATATAGTTTAAAAGAATCCAGAGCTTGAAAATGTCCTTTTATAAAATATTTTCTGAACTTTTGAGCAGAGTGTATTATTGGACATCTCAAGCTTTGGTTTAATAAACCAACAGATACAAGCAGCCTTTGTTCTGAGAGAACAACATCAAAAGTAATAGCTTCATTGCACTGCAATCCAAGAGAGAATTATTTTTCCAGAGAACAAATGGTTTTAGTAAGTAGTTTAACAGCAACAAAAACAAACTGAAGGGAAACATTTAACCAGGAGCACAAAAAGAACTGCTGAAGCAGTTTTAAGCCTCTCAAATCATTCAACATAGATTCAAGCACTTGAATGAAAGAGCAGAATCTGGCTTATTTATTGATGAAAATGAAATGGCTGAGAACGGGGATTTCTTTGAAATGTGCAACATAAAATAATAGATTTTTTCGACTGAAAAAGCTCTAAACTCAAAAAAGGATGAGGGGAGAGGCAAAGCAGATTTTGACTGCTCTAACCCTCTCTTCACAAAGATAAAAAAAATCCTGTTAGAGAGATCGGGAATACACCTGTAAGGTCACGTGCTTGCTCTCAGAAATTCACATAAGGATCCAGCCACTAGCTGTTGATCAGACACCTCTTTTCACACAGCTGGTACATTTAGATTCCCAGCCCCTCCCTCAAATCCCACAGTGTGCTCTCAAGGAAATGCGTGGAAATGAATTATGGAAATTTCTGATGGGAAACTTGGTGCATTAGTGTTTCATTTAGTTTGCTCGTATCCTGAAGCACTGCTCCAGCCTACGAGGGACAGAGCTGGAAATATAACTCTCAGCGGCAGGGAAGCCCACAGGGGTGCGTCTCCCAGTCAGGGCACGGGCTAGTCGATTTATCTGCCAGTGGCCTGGGCCTGCCTGATACAGGCTCTCTCACAGGTGGATTTATCACCTTTGCCTAGAGCTGCGGGCCTACAAACTCAATACAGGCCTCCATTTTTTAAAGTGGCTAAGCACAGCAACCTCTGCTAACTCTCCTCAACCTTTGAAACTTATAGTACAGTCCTCTACACATTCTTTATTTGTGTCAATGCTCCATTTTGATGACAATTCAGAAACTAAAAAGTGTTTTGTGGTTTATTTTTCTGTGCTTATTAATGTATACTGTATATGATTAAAGTGTCTGATTTGTTCATACTGACAGTTTTTTCTTTTCTTTGATAAATTATTCTTGCCAGTCAGACACTAAAAAGAAAAAAAATCCTTTATGGGTACATAAAGTAAAGGTGTCTTAAGCAGTCCATTGTATGGATTTAGATGGCTTGCATGAGACACGGCTAGAAAAAAACATCAGCAATCAAGCTCACAAGGGACAACAGGTAATTTGCATTTGTGGTCATATACGTAGTTAAAATCCTCTTCGCGCTATTTGAATACCAAATTATGCGTCGTATTAAACACTTCTGAAGTTTTTAGTGTGGTTTTCCATTGATTAAAGCAATGAGAAAAACCTTCATTGATAAAAAAAAGGAAAACATTGTTTTTGGGTGATAGATACCATTAATGCAGTATTAAGATATACATACAAAAACAGGCTGAATACACAGTAAGTGTTATTTAGATATCCTAAGTATCCTGAGCCAAATGCAAGGATCCTGTTTTATGTGCTAACATGGCACAATGCAACACTGTAGACTGACAGTGAAACTGCTCTGCAACCATACATGGTCCTCTCAAGTAACACTAAGAAGAAAATGATTGTTAAACAATTCATACATGAATTATACATTAAAAAAATAGTGTAGATGTTTGTCCTTCAGCCTTTATCAACAAGATGCACACTAATTAAAAGTGCCAGTCCGATTCAATCTGAATGTCTGTCACAAAATAGAGATTAGAGAGGTTACAGAATTGGGATTACGCTATAAACATGACTGTCAAGTCAAACTGAGGCAAAAAGTTTGCTTTCAGTAGCTCAAATACAAAGTTTTCAATCTAATGAGTATTTCAGGTGTTTCTGCAAGACAGAGATGACCTTATAGATTATCAGAATATGTAATTAAAAGAATCCTGAAGCAGGTTCCAGTCTGAAAATATTTAGCTGAGTTTGTACTATAATGTGCCAAGAAGTGCAATTAAATTAGCTGTAACTTTTACATAAATCCCACCATACTTATTAGATGCTGAACTTGAGTAATACAACATATACAGTGTTGCAACATTTTTTGAAAGAGAGAACGGATCACCAAATAGCACTGAGAGTCATGTTGTATCTCTTGCATACAGTAAGTGGAATAGCAGAGAGGAGAGATTGAACCAAGCACAGATAGAAATTTTTTCTTGAAAGGTTTGAAATGTAAGGCTACAGTTGACAATGTGGACAGGCCAATAAGAGACATTGCTTATTTTGAATTTTCAACAGAAATGACAACAAATGAAAAGAAATTCACACACTGTATATTCAATTTAAAAAATCTCCACCCCCTCCAAATGTCTTTTTGTCCCTTTGTATAGTTTATGCTCTGCACTTGCATAATTGCACTTATCATTAAACACAACAAATTCCTTATATTTTGCACCCATACATACACTCACATTCACTAACACCCAAGTTTACACAGTTAGTGTGTATTCATGCATGTTTCAATAGCTACAGTTGTGTTTTCATGTACTTGTTGCTGGTGTTATGGTTGTTAATGTTTTAGTCAGTTTATCTTCCCATAGACAAACCCGATGGCCGCTCTGTGTGTTGAGCTATCACATCGCCAATTTTTGCAGAGGCAACCTCGTATCTGCCGCCACCTGCTGACACAGCAGAAAGGATACCTGGACTGAAGAGTTAGACAGTGGCCTACAGTTACTGATCTTATCTGCCAATCTTTAAGTTTTTTGTTTTTCATGTTAGTAAGGCATTGGTTATAACAATAACCAGAATAGAGAAAGGAGAAACATGGGGAAAAAAGTCCACTTGACATTCCTCCCCATGTCAGTTTAAGTAATGTAAATCTACTGTTGCTAGATTGTTTAGTTGTAGTCAATCACTGCAGACCAATGATCCAAATGTGGCAGGATGTAGGAGGGCCCAGGTGGGGATTGAACCCACAACCTCCTGGGTGAGAGTCATGCACGCTGACCAGTCAGCCAAAAGGATATTACTGTGGCCAAGTAGCCAGGGCACATCATCAATCGGAGGCATAGGGACAGAACCCATACTGTCACGCTAATAAAAAAAATATTTATTCAATTTTTTTAAATAGGTATTCAAGATTATTTAATTAATCACCTAACTTGTGATGAGCAACAAAATGCAAACTACAGGTCTCTCATAGAGGGACAGTTATGAGAGATTCGGAAGTTGACCTGCCTGCAAGTGAAATGGGCCGTGTGTGTACAGTGTGTATGTATTGCTCTCTTGAGCATGTACCAGGGGTTACGTCAATTTCATAGTTGTCTTCTGAAAACTAGAATTAAATTATTTATTTGAGATGTGGGGAGAATAAAGTTACCAGTGTGTCTAATTTAAGGATCCATGATCAATATTATCACTGGATCATCCAAATTAAAACAGCAGTAGCTCTCCATGTCTCAGTCCATGAAGTACTGTACAACTTAATCAGGTTTTTTGAAAATTAGACATTTTTCTGATCCGCTGTATGCAGAGTTTCCTCATTCAAAGACAAAAACATAAATAAATTTCCTGTTTCACGTTCCAATAAGAAAATGTATCATGTATCACGCTTTTTCAGTAATCTATAATCTATATGTCTCATATATGAGATTACTCTCATATTTGTCTCATATATGTTTCAACTAAAGTCATACTATTTCTTTCCTTGTGTTGCAGGTCGAAGCTTTGCAACACTTCACAATATCTCCAACATTAATAATTTCCTCTCAGCAACAGGGCAGCCGCGTGTCTCTTAGTCGATTAGCAATAACTAGCATAAAGCACATGACCTGTTGCATCGCGTTAAGCTTTATAGCAACATGGAAACGCCAATTGACAACTTTTCAGCAAAACTTACCGTCCTATTGTTGTTGGGAATAAAGTCTTTTCTGTTAATATTCTTGACCCACTTCTGTCGAACGTCCCTGTGTTTTGCCTGCCCAGGGAAACTGTGTAGACCGAGAGGTCTCAGACGGGGGCAATCTTTGTAAATGAAAAAGGTCTGTGTTGTTCACATTCAGTTTTTTTTCCCCAAAATTGAAGTTTTCCGCTGTTGTTGTAGAGACCGAGAACCACGCAAATCTTCCCAGATTTCCTGATCGTAAAGAAAATTACCCGATTTTCTTCACAATTACATCTGACAGGCCACAAATGTCACCGCAAAAATGGTGGACGGTCTACTTCCAGCATTTGGCCAGGTTAGTCTATAGATAAGGGGTTACGGTTCTATCTTTTGTAGCTTTAACTCCTTTTTCTTCTCTTCTCTCTCTCCTTTTCTCATTATTTCATTATTGCACCAATTTAGGCTACATTTAGGTACTATCTTGCCATTTTACTTTTTTTTAAATTAGTGTTAGGTCTTTGCTTTTCAGTAGTCTGACCGCAGTCTACCCTGTTCAACTTAAAATCAAATAGTGAATATTTATTGAAATCACCCTGGAAAAAGCTGACCAGCATTTTTGGAGGGTTTATGGTTTAACCATCATACCCCTTTCTTTTTTATTATTAATGCAGTGTGTGTTGAAAGATTTTGTATCACACCAGTCACCACTTTTGAGCAGTTAAATTCTTTGCTACAGCTCTGTCCATTACAGTTATTTTATGGACTCATTGTTATATCAGAACCCAGTGAAGGCAGGACCTCTTGTCTGCAGTAAAACCTCAAAGGTCAAAATCAGTTGCTCTGGTGTTAAATTAGACTGCTGTAAAAAACTTTATGGCCATGCCAGTAAATCATTTTCTCATTTCAAGGGCTGTTCATAAAAAGCAACTGAATCTTAACCTTGACCTTGTTGACAGTGCACAGATGAATAATACATCTATCAATTAAACAAAAACTTTGCTGCCTAACACTTGGATGGATTTGTACTTCCCAGAACATAAACTATATTCCCAACTTTTCTTATAAATGCCCATTCAGCTTGATTCTGATTACAAATATCTGTTTTCGTAAGCACATTGTTGCAGCCAAATGGTCCCCCTTGTAGGAAGCAAACCCTTCGGCCAGCAGCAAGCTGGTCCCAGCTTGCTGGCAGCAGCAACAGTGTATACACTTCATGCTTGAGCCACACCTCCACTCAGTCCGTTATGCCAGCCTGCAGTGCATACCTGGCAAACGCCACAGCCGCTTGCCAAGGAAGATTTATACCTGGTGTTTGACCTACTTGAGTTTGCATCTATATTAGTGAAGGAAAGGGCTTGGTTGTGTGGGAGAGAAAGGTCACTGAGATCCCGGGTCTTCCTCTGATGCATCAGGATGATGGAACTGGCTAATTTAATGAGCAACAGTTGTCCCCTTGGCTACTACAGATGGTGCAGCTCTGCCCAATGCCGACTGGATACATAGCCATCACTGGACACACATCTTATTGCAACATAGGCAGGCTGCAATGTTTTCAGTTGAAAAATGTATTGATTCCAAATTGGGTTTTTGATAAAAGTGTAAATTAGTTTTTTTTTCTTTTGATTAAAAGAAACTCTATAAGACATCTACCTCACATTTGAATTATTATCCACAATATACCCACATAGCTTTCACCTCAACACTATACAGAAGCTGGGCAGCTCTAGTCTAAAATAGTTAAGTGAGTAGAAAAAAAGTTGATCATGAGAAACCTGAATGTTATATGAACCTTTAAAAAAAAAAAAAAAAAAATATCTCAAACTTTTTTGAGGAAAGGAAAAAAAAATCCTCCTTTTTTTAAAGTTTCGGAAAGAAAAGTCAGAATTCTGAGATTAAAGTCAGAATTCTGAGTCTTTTCTCAAAATTATGACTTTTCAGAAATGAAAAAAAGTCCTCCCTAATTTTTTTTTTTTTTAGTTTTCAGGAAAAAGTCAGAACTCTGAGAAAAAAGTTCAGAATTTTAATCTCAGAATTCAGACTTTTTTCTCAGAATTCTATTTTTTGTCCAGTAGCCCTTATACTCTTATGTACACAAACTTACAAAGTTAGAATAAAACTTTTTGGCTGCAATGAACAACATAACATTTGAAGGAAAGAAAGTGGAGAATTTCATGAAGTTAGCACCTTTCAACTGCTTTGAGCTTGTGTTGCAGGCAGTCGTCAGAGAATATTTCAGTGGTAGAAGGTAAAATGACTTTATATGAACAACAGCAAACTCCACGAGTAAACGTCAAATTTTCTGGATAAAGCAAGTTAAAGACAAAAAGAGGTTGGTGTCTATTACAGGATGATTACCAGAAAGAAATATATAACATAACATGCCTACTTCAAAAGGCTGTGATTTTTATTAACTGCTAAAAGTGTATTACACATTAAAGAAGCACCAGTGATGTAAAATGTGACAGTTGCTTGCTATAATGCAAATCACAGCAGGGGGAACCTGGAAAAAAAACATTCAGGCTGAGTTGATTTAATCTCTGATGTGTAGTGATTAAGCCAGAGTATTTGTATATGAGATAAATTCCTCACAGACATGCAGCTGCAGGTGTACAACACTGCTGCCTTTTAGTTTATTGCCATTTAGTCTCAGCAAAGTTCTTTTGAATGACTTTGAATGAATCTTCTGGTTCTACCTGATTAGAACCAAAACTGTATATTTGTGTTGTGGTGGGAACTGAATTGATAAAAGGCTAATATAATAAACAAAGTTTGCTCTTATGACCAATTCACAATTAAGATTTGTTTATTTTTCATTTCCTCAATAATGCATTTTGGAACATGATTTTGGATTGTTAAACAAATGAACAATAAACTGTTCTCTTGTGCAAAACTGAACTTTAAAAAAAGAAATGTTTCAGAAGTAGATACAGTATATTTTTGAATATAAAAAGATTATTTTCATATAATTACTAAACACCACAAAAAATGTAAAGTACAGCTGTACAGATTGCTGATGTCTGCATAATATGTAAATCTTAAAGTATTTACTATTCTAACTGAACAAATATGTCAATACTTGCTATAAAATGAGACTGAATAACTTAAAATGCTAATAATAGGTTGTATTACACCTTATGACTGTAGAATCTGTATTTTTCTTTAATTTTCAAAGTTAACTCATTTTATTTAGCATTAATAGACACAGAAAAGTTCACAGCACAGAATGTTTTTCAAATAGTTTTAGCTGTCACAACAACAGCATTATTTTTTTTCCATTGCCAACATTAAAACACTACAGGTAAGTCACCTGGCACTAAACCGAAAATAATTTGACGTCTGTGGAATGAGACGCAAGAGGAATGTACTGGTGCACTGGGTAATTTGCATGATAGAATAACCTTCATTGTGTTTGTAAGAAAAAAAGAGCTAATGTATTCTCTGTATTTGTGGTCATGCTCTTCAGTTTTTTTTATCACCCAGAGACGAGCATTAAATCACCTCACTGGGGGAATGAGTCGCAACAACGGAAGAAAAAAATGAGGCAGCTTTTGGATCTAATGAATTCCTGGGAGAATAAACACGGCTTTGAATAAAGCCCTAATCACGAATTAAGTGGTTGTTGCCATCATACCTTTGTAGAACACACCCACAGACACAGACCTGTGTCTGTGTTTGTGTGTGTGTGTGTGTGTGTGTGTGTTCAAATTATATGATTGGCTCTAGTAACAGTGAAAAAAGATAAGACACAAGCTACCCAGTCTTCAGTCAGTCTCTTTTTATAGATAGGGCCAGGTTCATTTCTGAACTAATCCATTGTTTCAATCCTCTCATCAGTGGATCTTTGCTGTCTGCAGCGTCAAGGGTCAAACTGTAATAACAAAATGTGTCCACTCTGCACAAAGTTCACCTCTTGCTTTCTCTCCATGAACGTTGTGATACTGCATCGTGATAAATGACCTGATCTGCAGTATGTAAATGTGTGAGTTACAAAGGGGGCTTTCTGCAACATGCCTCTTCATAACTAAGTTTTTTTCTGTACCAATATTGGCTCACTGAGTTGCCTCTTTGAACAAGGAACAGCAACCAGCAGAACAAAGACTGGGCTAAGTTTTTCTCAGTGAATAATCCCTCTGAGCCTTCTTTGAAGGAGTTCTTACACCAGGAAGGTGGAGAGGGCAGATTTTAATCAATACAGGAAAACAAGGAGCTCAGGGGACGTGAGGAGCCTACCAGTCAGGATGAAGATTAAACACCTCTGTCTAAAACACACTCAGCTTATGTCAGAAAGCCTGGGTAACTTCAAATCCATCTATCAAAACGGTATCAAACTGTGTTTTTCTAACAAAGCAATGTTATATGACATGTATTCTCCCCTACAGCTGTAGGTGAGCATGTGGATCATAAATCATAGCAGACAAAGCTCAGCTTGACCTCTAAACGGTTTTATATCAGGCTATTCTGATTCAGTGAGGATGTCTTTTGGCCTCAATAGGTACACTTACTTTATTTGAGCTTTGAACAATGCAGACTTAATCCCAGAGGGCTGATTCTGCATAACAAACAATATGGGTTTGTTCAGTGGCTCATGCTTTTTTTTTTCTTTTTTTTTATATAGATCTGGGAATACTAAATCCTTTCCTCAAGGTCCACACCGCACTATGTAGATCATTTTTGTGTATACATTTATCTACAAATCTGACCTGAATTCTAAGAATTTGGCAGACTACTTTTTTTTCCTAAGAGTAATATTTGAACTTATATTGTGTGATATTTTTCTTAAAAAAAAAAAAATCATTATTGGAATATTTGACTGTGTGATGCCGTTTGGATGGACACTGCTGTAACTCCAATCCCAAAGTGAAGTACTTTTTTATTCAAATTAAGTCCAACCAAAACTTATTTTTAGTCTTTTCAGTATCATCTAACATTAAAGATATTAGCATCTCCTTCCATTTTGCATGCTCTGTATCATCATATGGAGAAAAGGGAGTAACTATCATTTTGATAACAGCTTTTAGTCCTTTGTTGAAAAAGCAGATGTTTTGGTTTCAGTAATTTTTCTTTCACAAATCATAGTTGAAGGGAGAGACAAATGTGGGAGGTACCCGGATGAAGGAATAATTAAAAGTTACATAACCAAAACAAAACCAAAGATGCTGCCAAAGAAGGAAGTCCAAAAACAGACAAAACAAAATACTAAAATGAGCTGAGGCAGAAAATCAAGACAGGCTGACATGGAAGAAATGACGAGAATATGGAAGAAAACAAAGGAGCATCTATGCTGGGAGAAGTGATTAGGTGAGTGGATGCAGGTGAGTAAATGAGAAACAGAACAGGTGGCAATGTTGCAATCTGAAAACAAGATGGAAAATAAGAAAACATGTCAGGTAAATGATGGGCAGAAACAGAATAAACCGAAAAATCCAAAGACAAGACCAAAATTACAAAACAAAAGTTAAGACTGAACAGAACGCAAAAGAGATACAGTAACACTCTCACAACATAACAGACACAATGCAAATACTAACTAAACATAAAGTGGGAACTATCAAAAGCAATGAACTCAAATAAATGAACCAAAATAAATTATTATTTTTAAATGAACACAAAAGAAGAGCTTTACAGAAGCTGTATTCACAAGTAAATCTAAACTAGGTAAATTTACTAGGTAAAGGTGACATTAGAGAACACAGATGTTGACAGTTTCAACAAAGAACATTGAGGCACATCTTGAAAACAACACTTTGTGGTAAAGTGTTCCTTATACTATATGTGCACTTATTTATTTATTCTTATGTACCTTTTTTAGAGTTGAACTCACTCTATAGAACTTTGTTGCTGCTGACATTGTTAGTTCATGTGTGAGGCTGCGATACATGATGATAACTCTGCAGCTTGTGCTGTGTAACTTCGAGCAGCAAAGAATTCTGATCTGAGACTGAACAACTGGTCACCAGTCAAACACAATAGGGCTAAAAACAGATACCAACTAATACAGTAGTTGTTCCACTACTGTATATGTATTCTTCACTGATCTACAATAAATTCAATAAGTCACAGCTTCAGTGTAATACATGTTGTGTGCATTGAAAGCTCTGAGTTATGAACATGGAAAACCGGCCATAGTTGACAAAGTCATCAGTCTGTACAAAAACATCAGTCTTAGATAATGTAAGGCTATCTCAGACTTCTGAGGGACGTTGCACAAGCAGTGTTTTTCTTTTGTGTTAATTAGACACTCCCAGTCATGTTGGCTGCAAGGCTGGTTTCACTGTGGAATAATCTCTTTGATTAAAAGATCTAGCACTCATGAGAAGGCCTCTGTGATAAAGCCACTTTCAATCGGGAGGAACCCCCCCAGCTTCGGAAAAAAGCAACCCCCACTCCACCCTTTTTTCACCTCTTTTCCCAGACAAGCAGAGAACAAGAAAAGGAAGAGAGATGCCTGAAGTGGCAGCACTGCTCATTTCATAAGCAACCCTATCGCTTTGACTCATTTAGGAAGATGAAAGACAGTTACTGTAATATTTGAAGCTGTGGCCACCGCAGCTGAACAATATGGGAGCTTCTCTGAGAGTTTGAATGTTTTTTTTTTTAGACACACTACGAGTGCATGCTGGCTGGAGCATGAAATGAAGCACAATAAGAGAAATTCTGTCACAGATCTGTCTTAGGCTGAGAGGATTCGGGCCTTTTCTCAGAACTGTGGGTCACAGTCAGAGGGCCTGGCTGAATAATTGATCAATGAATGTGCAGTGAAAACAGAAACACAGCTTAGCACTATATTTCCCGTCTCCCCCTGTAATGTGCATTGAATCCCACAGATCCATCAGCTACATGCAAAGCTCTGCTGAGCTGAAAGGCCTCCAAGTTCACTTCAATTATTCAGCATCCCTCTAAGATTATGAATTATTGAGCTAAAAGTATGTTCCATATACAGGCATGTTCTGTGGCTTGCTCTAGACAGTGCCCACTCTTTAGATGTGTGTGGGATCTTTATTTTTTGTGAAACAGACAGCTAGATGATAGGTTAAATCAGTAATGACAATTTTACTGGCTGAGTTAAGGAATATGAAAATCAGAAAGACTGTTTGCTGTCCCAGCCACTGCAGGAGCAGGAATAAGGACACCCACATCTACGGTACCAACTTATATTATCAAATGAGCAGTGTACAAAGAGGTGCACTCATAAGAACACTTTTAATTGTTTGCACAATACAGTAAGTTGGCAAAGTTCTGGACTCATGAGATAGTATTCTCTTTGGGGCTGAAAGTGAAAGGTGTTTAGTTTTAGCCACCATCTGCTGACAGCTTGCACAGCCAGCTTCAGTCCAATCACCCTCTCTGATGGTATGAATTGTGCCCAGGCCTCTGATGAAGAGTTGGGGTTCGCTTTTCTTGGCTTGTGTGGAGGAGGAAACAGATGATACAATTAATTATCAATAAGTCCCTCAGTAAATCAAAGCCATTTTGGCAGCTCATGACAAAAAAACCGACAGAACTGCCTTCGAGTCCTCACCATCTCTTCATTGCCCATTCTCAACAACTGCTCTCTGGCCGCCTGCCTTCAGTACAATCCACAAGGTGTTTGAATAGATTGTTCAAATATTTTCACTGTTGATTCTTCGCTCTCGTTTTGAATACAGTATGAAGGCAGGCTTCTCTGTGGAAGAGTGGAGAACCACTTGACTGAGTGCATCCAACTTGCCCGCACATCTCTCAGGCTCTAATGAGCATTGGCTGTGTCCGAGGCTGGAAAGCAGGGAGGCTGATAGTAGCTCATTATTTCCCTGCCCATGCTGGCCTCTGTATTCTTGTTTGTGGTCAGCTTCTTCTTTTCTTTTGAGGGGGTAAACATTTACCCAGTGGAAAACAGGCCTTGACCATTAGGCACCAGGGAGCAGCGGTAATGGAAAGAGGGCCCGCTGGATTTCTGTTCACCACCCTCCTTAAAAGAATCACTCACTCATGCTCACTTTGGCATGAACCTTTTATTGGAATTTACAACTGTCTGGGGAGTGTTCCTCTGCACAGGTTGAACTATGGTTTTGACCTTACACAGGAAAGGCCATTAAATGGGGTTTATACAAACTTTATGGACAAGCAATGAATTTTAAAACTGCAAGGGAAAATGTGTTCATAGTGTTGTTAAATATAAAGCAGCACCCACCTTCTACATGTACTGTTGGTGGTCATTTGTAATGACACGATGATGCTTTTCTTCTGAATTCTCCTAAGGACATCTCAGGAATGCAGCTCTGTTGATAGCTGATTTTTAAACAACAGAGTGCTAATATGAAAATGTATTTTTTTGTTACCCTTATCGATTAAGACATTACAAGCGTGCTACTAACTGGCGAGCATGTAACTGTTTCACAAAGAGTGTGTTTTCATTGGCCCCCTGCTGTGCATTGGAAAAGCAACACATGTGATAGTGATGGAGTGTGTGCAGTCCTTTATCCTTATATTAGGGGCCCGAGGGGGAAGAGTGGGGTGAGCTCTCTAGGGTAAGAGAGGCTCATTAGGCAGCCACTGCCTCCCTATAACCCAGCTGGGTCTGAGTGCCAGCAGACTGGGCAGCTATCTTTCTCTTCATCTCTCTCTGCTCCCCCTGTTTATCCATCCTCATTGCACACAGTGAACTGCTGCTTTTCAGATTCACAACTCGTGGTGCAATCCTAATTCTACATTGACTCAGTTAATTATGTTTAAACATAATACCATAAAAAAAACACTGAAGCATGACTTTCTTTGGTAAGTCACAATCATGATTACAAATGAAATGCAATTTTTACCCTCTTCTTGTAAGGTACTGCTTTTATGCCTATTTACCAGTTTCACACCAGAATGTGTAGTAGCTACAAAGATCCACTTCAAAATCAGAATAACCTTCTTACTGCATTTTCAAAGCTCCAAAAATGAGATTTTGCTTTGCAATTTATAACTCATTTAGCATTCTGTAAAACTGTCATGAATGTAAATATGGCATAACTATTAAATATTCCGGAAAACATATATAGGACGAAAGACACAATTAAGGGTTGTGTTAAGCTGTAGAGTCACATACGAGACCAATGAGCCCCTATGACCTATTGTTGTCCAATAACTTTTCCTTTTTTGACTCACCGTCAAGAGTATATCACTAAAAGGCAAGTGAAAGAACTTTCTGTCTTCAAAGCTTCTCAAGAAGTCCCATGCTTGTTGCTCTGATGGACCACTTTTCATTCCTTCATGGACTTTTTTGTAAAGTAAACAATAAAGAAAGATTTTTGTAATCCAGACTGTCCTTCATCCAGAAGGTCTGAGTTCAGGTCCTTGTGACAGCACACATCCATCCTTTTGAAGTGTCCTTGGGCTAATGTGTGAATCTCCACCAACCCTGGCCCCGTCTTTCTGTTGCTGACCCTGTACCTTGACCACTCAGAAGGAGGTAGGCAAGCAAACAGATGAGCTTGTTCAGAGATCAGTAGAATATCTAATAATAAGGTAATACGGCATAATCTAAGTGAATAAAGGGAAAACAGTGAAAATACTGGCATCTTATCTGTAGCCTTCAAAGAAAAAGAAAAAAAAACTTGACCAGGAATTATGCTTTATGCAGCAATGCTGGGGGGAGGGGGTCTACTCATATTACTGCCTTCCGTTTTCCAAGGCTGTGGACAGCGTGCCTTCAAATTAAGGCTGCTAAGCGAGAGACTCAAATTGGAATTTCGATTCTATTAAGAAGTCATGCCCAGCAGCAAAAAAAATGCCGAATTGGCCCACTGCAATAGGAAAAAGATCATTATAGGGCAAAAAATATTAAAGCACTGCTGATCTATTTGCTGAAGATAAACTTAGCATATGTCTCCCTGTGCTGCCCGGCAGAGGACTGCAACAATGAGGACGTCTTTTTTGGAAATTGATTAAAACGACACTTTGAGATCAAAGTCAAAGAGCTTCCAAGTCCTCCAGATGTGAATGAAATGTTTAAAAAAGAATAACGCTTTTTTATAATTGCTGTGCAACATGAAACAATGCATACAGTCTGTTTCAGCAGTTTTATAATTAACCCGGCACTGCAATAGAAATATCACCAGTTGTATTAAAGTGAAAAGGCTGCTATCTGGATACATTGTTGGTGTTGTGTGGCATTTTATTATATGCTTAAGGGGGACAAAGAAAAGCCATGACACTTTGTTACCACCTTAAAGGACCTGCCCAAGAGTCCCATTGTGTCTATCATGTTCCCAATATGCAGCTTTTATCTGTCGAATTCTCATTTAAGGCTGTTTGCCTCCTGACAGTTCATCAGGTTCTCATCTCTGGGCCAGGAATGAGCCATCATCAGACCTCATCAGGCATGGAGAGGCAATCACCACTGGGCCTTTTTTAGCTATGGTGTATTCTCCCCAATGACAAGGCCACTGACTGCATGTTGATTATAGGTGTGTTTTTCAGTCTTTATATCGAAACGTCTTTGAAGGACATGGACGCAAATGGGGAGCGGAGGCAGATGAAGGGTCAGACACATCGGGCTCATCCATCTGTAACAGCAACCAAGCAGTGTATCACACCAACCCACCACACTATCAGCCCGCACCATGCTGAGAGATATACCTCTCATACTGCCCACAAAGCAGCTCAGCATCAGAACCCACAGATGACTCATTCTGAGGCGACACAGACGATCTGAGGCGATCTTTCATTTCCTTGTCAGAAAGAGATGCTATGCTACCTCTCCAGTTTATTATGCCACAGATGCGTTCAGTCATGTATAGAGCTGAAAAGGATGCAAAGCATGAAACAATGTCAGTGTTTTTTAGTCATAAATTAGTTGAGTTTATCAGAGCTATTACTAGATCACAAATACACATTTGAAAATATTAATTCAGCATCACAATACAAAGTAAAACATGAAGAATTCCTGGATGATGAACCTTCTTTTAGCATCAGTGATATGTTTAATTTACTGTTAAAATGTTCAATCCAATTGCAACCTGATGAATGTTTTCACAGGTACATTAGTGTTTATAATGACTGCTGTTTTGGAGTCACAGAGCGGAATTATTAGAAATCAGATTGAGAACTTTCTGTTTCTCAATCAGACCCAACAACCCTGTATGTGGTCTCAACCGCCTCCTACAAAATGTGACAATGACACATGGTGTAAACCTTCTATGCGTGAGGCTTTCAGTAAATGTTCTAAATTATCTAAGCAAATATACACAATAAAGAAAGAAGATGAAGGCAATGACACAAGAAATACAGAAATGACAGTAGTAAACAATAAGTTCAGCCATCATGATCCATCAATAAAATGTGCATTTTAGCATAAGAAAAGGGATGATGTGCTCCACTGATATAGCCTTTATAAGTTATGGCTTTTTGCTGTTAGTATTATTATTACCTGAAGCTCTTTAATTCATTTGTTGTTTGTTGTTGCTATAGCAGCTACATTTTGTTGCTCATAGATGTTTCCGAGGCACCACAGATGTAAAGGATTTATATTAATTTAACTCATTCATTGTAACATATGTTTGCCTGCTATCAAAGACAAGAATGAATGGAAGCTAAATATGGCACAAAGCCAGATTACTCTGTGCATGTAAAACATTTTTATGTGTTGATGATGATTTACCTGATCGGACAAAGACAAGAGATAAATGACCAGGTATGAGGGAAAAATATAAAAGATAATGTTATAGAAAATAGAAAGATAGAAATTGAGAGAAAACTAAACAATTTCAGTAATATGAGACTGATATAATTTATCCAGTTGTTCTGGTAATAACCAATCTTTGTCCCATCTTGGTGAAATAAGCCGCAAATTGTTTGTTGATATAGTGGTCCCTCTATTTGTAGGATTGAACAAAAACAAAAACACGGATTCTGTTGAAAATTATTAAAGGGGCATGAATGGTTACAGAATTCTTCAATTTTATAATCAATGTTAATCTATCAAAAACATTATTTCTCTTTCTGCTACAAATTTAAACAATCATTCAATCATACTACACTCAAGGTGCTTCTTTTCTCTAACCACATATTCAAGTGATTTAATTCATAAAGTGGTAATGGTGTTATACATCAGTGTTAAACACCAGAAGTGTATTTTCTTTTGGATGATTAATTGGACTGTAAGGTGCCCTGCAGCAGCTCTTCAATATGACACATATAGAAGCCCCTTTATTGCAGCTCCAAACTGTACATCATATTTGCAGGAGTTTCTAAACGGAACTTAATAAAGTCCTCATTTAATTGGCCACATTACTTGCATCTACATTGCATCCAGAGATTCTCATTATGTATGCAGTCTCACAAATGCCAGCAAAGGTAACTGAGAAAACTTGAACGCTAAACAGTATCATTTCCAAGTGGAGAGAGACAGCTCCTTACAGAGTTCCACTTTCAGAAGCCACCCATTACTTGTGGAATGACTTCTTTGTGTAGCTACCTGCGCTCCGGGTTTATTTTTACCCTCCCTATGTCCCTCCTCATTCTTTAGCAGCTTCAGGAGATGGCGTTAGTTTGGCTTCATCTCTGACAAAAGATAAATGAGCTCTGGGTCTATGGTGATCCACTATGGCTGCCAGGGGGTTCCAAAATAGAAAACTATTTTTCATATGGAGCAAAGTGATATGGAGTGCGATGCAGCAGGCGCTAACATTTACCATATCATAGTACGCGGGAATACACTTCATTCTTATTTTTTTTCTTTTCTTATACTTTGAACTTTTCTGTTGGCTGAGAGCTGAGGCAATTAAAATTGATCAAGTATGTGTTGAAAGCAAGCTTACATCTGTTATTTACAGAGTTTGTGGTTTAAAGAAAGGAAACTAAAAAGGAAAACACAAAGTTGATATCTTGATAGAAATGATTGAGCCTTGTTTTCAGCATTTAAAAAACATTAAATAACATAATGTCAGTCTTTCCTCTGATCTCAGCATCCATGTAAAATGCTCTTTCTCCTACATGTGGAACAATGTCTATTAATTAGGGAGGATTTGCAGAGCAGCGTTGTCGCTTTGATAGAAACACAGAATCGGTCATTAATCACCTTCTCACTACGAGGCAGAAAAACAACACTGATGTGTTTTCACTGGGAAAAATGTCCTGTGTCAACAGGAGATCCACCAGCGCTTGCTATCAGCTGAAAGAAACTTTCCCATTTAAATGAGGAGCTACAGAGCCTCTGAGGCTCTTTGAAGAGATGTGCTTGGCACAAACAAGAGCCGCAGCCTCTCCTGTGTTTTTAACAGCCGAAACATTGCTGACACCTGATGGGTGATCAAACACCAGCCATCTCTCCCTGAATCCTCATGGGGGCTCATCTTTGTACTCTGCTCTCAACAGAAAAAACGGCAGACCACGCTACTGGGACACCCCTCCACTCAATATTTACTAATGGCTTGGCCACCTGACTGGCTGCGGTGTATTTGTAAAGACAAATACATTTGTTGGTTTTGCAGCATTTGCTCTCTCACTCTCCGCTTTGAATATAAAACCACCCACAATGTTTCAAGTCTTACTCTAGATTTTCCCCTAAATATTCTGAGGATCTGAGCTGTAGGCTAAATCACCTCTGGGTGAAAATGAGTCTAGATTCCTCGTGGGACCAGAGAGGGTTTGTGAGACGAACTCTTAGTGGTGTTCACAGAGAGGTCATACTTATTTCTGCTAGTGGGAGACAAGTTTTCCTTCCTGATCTGTGTCATGATCCTTCTTCTTAATGATCCATCTTTGATGTAGTGAATGCATACTGTACTCGTTAGAGTAGTATTAGCATGAGCATTACAGTAGTGGGCGATCACATGAAGTCAGACTGGCCACACTGGAGATGCGCTCTGCAAGGACCTTCCCTTGTCGTAGAGGTGAGATGATTTATGATTTATTTTCCAATAACTCCCAGTTTGCTCAGTGCTTTGGGCCCTCCTGTCAACAATCACTAGGCATGGCCATCCCCTTATACCTTCCCTCCTACATCTATACAGTGGAAGTTTCTACAGCCTTCCCATCCTCTGTTGAGACAAATTGGGAAGGGGTTTCCATATTAATACAGTGCATTTGTACCGCTTATTTGGATCTCTTGTAGGGGATGGTGGTAAGATTAAAAACCCATGAGTGACAGAGCTCCAGTGGTGTTGGATTCAGTCAGAGTCTGGCAGGCTCTGCACACCTGGGCCTTCAGGCAGATGGTGGGGGTTGAGGGTTACATAACACTAGCCTAAGCCATATGTCTCCTAACCACACAGAATCTTTAGGAGACCCATAGATTGCCTCTGAACGCAGTCCATGTGAAACCAGGGGGCAAATGTGTTCTGCTCCTTGCTCTCAGACCAGGTGTTCAGAGCACCGATCCTCTGTACTTCTGTTCTGAACATTGGCAGCAAGGCAGCTAACAACCGGATGGTGGTACAAAAGCCATGATCATGAGCAGAGCAAATTCTTTAGTTTCATGCTCAAAGGGCTGTTCATTATTACTGGGTTTAATGCTGTATGTACTGCTGAGGATATAGATTTTTTTTTATTTATTTATTCTGAACAAAAAAACCCAAAGAAAGCAAACAAAACAAAAAAATGTAAACAGAAGAAAAACCAAGTAGGTGGGCATTCCACCACATTAAAACCAAAACAATTAACCCTTTCATTTCTTTTCCATGTTTAAAAGGAATGGGAAGAAGTCGAAACTTATTAATTCCCACCCCCTTCCACATCAATAAAATCCACCTTCCAGAAGCCGAGTCAGCTCCTCACTCGACAACCCAAGAAGCAAACACAAAACATACAAACACAATACAGTTTCAATCAGTAACTGGTGATCCTCAGTGACATTCTTTACTGGCATATTTTTGATAAACCATTTCTTTATATAATTTTTAAAAACTGTTTTAAGGTAATGCATGCTTTAAACTCCACATTCAAACTATTCCACAGTTTTATTCCACAAACTAGAACAGAAAAACTTCTTTTTGTTGTGTGGGCATACAAAAATTAGAAAATTAAGTTTACCTCTTAAATTATAACCCCTTTCTACATTAGAATTGTTTCTGAATGTTATCTGGTAAAAAAATTATGTTTTGCTTTGAATGTTTTTTGAACAGATTGAAATTCCACTAAGTCCATTAATTTCAACAGTTTTGACTGTAGAAATAATGAATTGGTATGATCTCTAAATTCAGATTAATAGCCTAAACAGATTGAAACATTATCACTAATCAAATGACAATTTTTGACTGGGAAACATTGTCTCCTGTAACCAGTCCAATCCATACCCTACAATACCCAGTATTCAATTCATCTTAGCTTTATTCATTAAGCAACTTTTACACACAAGTGAAAACCGGAAATGCTTTATAGCTAAATCAAAATTATGATGAACACAGCCATGGTAAAACATGAAAAAAAAACACACAACAAAAAAAAAAAAAAAACTCATTAAACCAGATATTTTAAAAGTCCAAAATAAAATAAAATGGTTAAAAGTATACAAAGATGAATAAAAAAAAAAATCACCAAAATGACCAAAAAGGCAGGTGGTTTTAATGTTATGGCTAATCAATATATGCGCAGTAGCCCAGGTCCAATACTGCTTTCGTTTACAGATGAAACACAAATTCATGGAAGTTTATCTGAGCTGTAATTCAGTTAATGTAAGTCTTTTTTGAACATTCAAGGCTGTTCACAAAACAATAAAGGCTTAAGAAGTCTGTTTGCGGGATAATAAAATCCTAAAACAATCTTCTGGCTTCTCCTCACCTTTTTCTCAATGCATTATCCATGGTAGATTTCCTCTTTGTGATACAAGTGCTTTAAAATTCGGGGGCTTAAACATACAAACATACAGATGCAGGCGTACTGTGTCTCACACATAGACACTTTCACAGTGACATGTGAAACATTTTGGGATAGTCATAATGCAGAGATGAAGCATCCAGGGGGAGATTAGTGAGCTAAATGGGAAACAATAGATGCTGCAGTGGGACAGGAGGATATGATTCTTCCTTGTGTTAATCACAGCGGAACAGCCCTGTCGTCTTCACCAAACAATGCCACGGTGATGCTAATGGCACTGCCAGCCATGACTAAGAGTGCACTCCAAATGATTGATAGCCAGAATTGTATCAAGGTGACTTTCAGTCAGTTCCATCAGGTTGTTTAGTCTGATCGATAATAACCGATGCATCTTAACATAGACATACCTGCCACACAAACTCATTCATCAGGTTGTAGTCATTATCTTACCCTTTAATTTTAGTTCAGCGCAAAGAAATATTTCATCCTTGTCTGTCAAGTGCAAAAGATTTACAACCGTGGAGCTGATTTTTCATTTATTATTTTATTGTAGATTCAGAATTAGAATCTCCGGCAGCATTCAGCTCTAATGCAACAATGTGTCAGGAGAATTCCCCATCTGATGCTGAAAGTGCAACACTGGAGCTGGCCACATCCAGTCTTAATATGGATGTAAGAGCAGGTCAGGCCAGCTGCAGAGACGAGAGCAATGTCTCTGTCCAGTTGGCCCACTGCCCCTGCACACAGCGCACTGTGCCCACAGGCTACAACAACAACACACAAAGAGTGCCCCATGTGCTACATCACAAATGAGAGATCAAACATCAATGTTCACCATAGGCATTCTGAGCAAGCTGTTAATCACAGTGAATTTAATGTGTTCCAGTTGAGAGATCACCCAGAGAGTACTCTAGTTAAACTGTGTGTTTTCAGAGAAGAGCAAATGTCTCCACATAATAGTGTACACATTACTATCGAGCCACATAGTAGAATTGAATCAAATGGCTTTCATTTATGTTGTATGTCTCTCCGCTGCATTTTGTTAAAGGCATGCAATGTAGAGTTTAGCTACTAAATAGCCTCTGAATGCTTATATGACAAATGACATTAAGTACAGAAAAACAATAAGACACCTTTTGATTTTAACACCTAAAGATTCTCATTTCATCATTCCGGTTCAAACCAAAGACATTGCCAAGATGCTTACAACAGAGAGGTCTGGTATCAAATTTGAAAAGACAGGGCAAATCCCAGAACGTGGCAACAAATAGCCCAATGGCAGTGACTCACCTCTTTGAGAGGCTTATGCAAACCCAGGGGGAAGGTGATGGATTTTTCCCCTTACCTACAGTGAGCGGAGCAGATGCTGGAGAAAGATTCTGGACGTCACGAGAAGTAAAATATGATTGCACGTGTGTGTGTGTGTATTTGTGCATGAAACACTAGTTTGCAGAGTTCTGGAGTTTCATTAACTTCTAAAATACTTAGAGGGTCAAAAAGGATGAGAGGAAGAGATTACACATCATCACGGCATGAAGAGCTTCTCCACAGGAAGCCTCATATCTCTCAAGTTATATTTGTGAGCTTGAAGTTGTATTTATTTGTTGACACTTTGGAGAAAAAGATCAGAATATAAACAAGATGAATCAAATAGTCGTTTTAAAACTGGAAGTATAGAAGTTGCTTGTAACAACCATTTTTTAAAGCATTTTTTAACACAAGAGGAAAAACCTAAATTCGATTTAATAGAAATGCAAATCCCCAAAAAATTATAAACTATTGTAACCCTTACAAAAAAGAATTTATTTAAGATGCATTTATTAAAATACAATATTTTTTTCCTCTTATAAGATTAGTTGAATAACAACTATCAGTTTAGTTATTGTTACCAACAATCCAACTGATATTTTAACCGAGTCCCATTTTATATTTTGAATGTAATTTACCAATTGAGAATTCACAACAAAAATGCTTTGCGTCTTGGAACACACATTGAAATAAACTTGATTAATACAATCTGAATGGTGCGTATTCTTTTTTCAAAACATTTAACTTTTCTATTTATGTCTAACAATTTTTCAGCTATGTTAATGCAGGCATTGTTTATCTTTGAAAAGGTCATTAGAGTTGTGATGAGAAGCGGGCTGGGTGGAATGATTTGATTGAGGTAGTGGAGGTAGCTCTGGCACAGTGAGTTATGGACATCCAACAGAGAGGAGCCTCTTCATTAGTGAAGTGATTAAAATTGATGGGAACCTATGGAGCTCCAGCTCCCCTGAAATCCCTGGAGCATAGCTCTCATTCTGCACTCATTTATTTGGGACTTTGTGTTGATCAATAAAAGGTGCCTGCTGCTCACTATGGGGTCTGGTTGGGGGGGGGGGGGGGGGAACCCACTTAGGAAAAAGAGAAGAAACTTGTTTTGTTGCTGAAGACAAGCATTTCTGTCAACAATTCAGGCTTTAGAAAACCTTGGGGGAAACGAGAGCTTTGACTGTTTTCTCTATGTAATTTTCTTTATAGGGTGTCTATTTTAGTCATTGTGAATTTTAGACTTTTGTTTGGAAACCCACACTCTTTCAGAAACTCCAAGTTTGGTCACGTTTTAACTTAAAGCTAAATGTGTTTTCACGAGAACAGAGACAAAGTAATGCATGCACGAAGCCTGTAGTTCATAGATACAGTACATTCCATTTCTTTGGACATGTTCAGATGGGTGATAGTTTGTCTCAAAGTGACGTTGATAACAACCTTGTCACTGGTCTGTAATGATTTGATGGTATTGAAATGGTCCATCATTGTGTGTGAGATGTTTTCGGGTAAAATGACTGACTTGGATTTGACTTGTTTTTTTTTTTTTTGTATCCCAATGGTTAATTTCTCAGTCTCTCATTAATGGAGTGGATAAAAACTACAAGCCTGTGATTTATCAAGACAACAAGTTCTGTTAGGGTGACTATAGATTGGTCCATGGTAAAATTCATTTATCAAAACAAATCAGCATCTTTTAAGATTACAAGGGCTTTACACAGAAAATGCCATATTCATTTAAGGCAAATTAATTGAAGTTTATGCAGCCATTATAGACGTACTAATACACATGAAAACATGGTTAATGAAAGAAACAAGAATTCATTTCTGTGTACTGGACCGAAGCCAGATAATGGGCAGAGACGCTGAACAAAGTCCAGACTCTCTTTGTCTGTGTCCAGCTCTGCTCATTAGAGTGGTGCTGTGCAGCTCATGGCCCATCTCTCCCCGCTGCTCTGCAGGGTCCCGCCTAAACAAACAGAGATGATGTGCATCACATGTCTGATGATTGCAGGAAATAAGAGTTTCTGCAGTGCTACAGGCTGCGACTTAATATAGACAATTTAGGCTTCAGTGAAAATGTAAAATGTGGCAGGGCCTTTCTGCTGACATTTCTAGTCAGCAGTGTAAGCCTGTTACATGTTCAAAACCAGCAATGTAATCAACAATGCAATATAATCATGTCTGTACAATATCCTCATTTTAATCAATATCTCCTTGTAAAAGACAATAGCTCTAATAATGACTTTAGGAAAAGAAATGGAAAATATGAGTCATCAAGCATCTCTTTGTCAACATTTTTCTAGCAGTTTTAAAATTAAATGACAATGAAAAGGATTCCTTTATTAATGATTATAATCATTGCTGTTACTGAATTCCAAAACAAATCATGTAGAGAACATTATGTCGTGTGGTGAAAAGAGATGGAGGATTTTAAACAACAACAAACACACATTAAAAGAATTGTTCTGACAGTATAGCTGCATTATTGACTGACTTTTATTAAGTGTTAAACTTTTTCTATGAAGTGGATTTTGCTGGCTTCAACTAAACTTGTCATGTGCACTTAATGTAGCCTACAGGAACTATCCAGAGCTATTATACAACAATAGGTATGTTGGAGATGATTGTTAGGTGTTTTAATGGATGTGGATAACTTGATTTGTTCAACAGTATTTGGCAACACATGCATCTGATAAATTTGAGTTAATTAAGAAATTATATCACAATGTATAGTTTTTCCATGGGTGAGGACTAAGAAGTACATTTTTGAAAACGTCCCTCTTTATACCTACCAATAATAATGTTGCTAAACATAATAATTAAAAATATTGTAAGATGAGATTCATTTTGTTTGAGTTGAACACACAAGTTTAATTCGCTTTCACAATATTATGTTGGTATTGTGGTACGGAGGCGGAGCGATACAGTGGAAGTTGTAAATATGTACTCTGAGTTACCCCATTTTGTTGTGTGACTGTTTAGTCTGTTCGTGCGTTTTCGTTTTTCACACCGGCATGGTTTGTGTATGGTGTTATCACCCTGGCTGTTTCTTAGACACGTTGGTGTATGTAGTTTGTTATTTTTTTCATTCTTAGTTTCTGCGTATGATCTGTAATACCTGTTTTGTTTTTTTAACATGAGAAGAATTTTGGGGGTTTTGTTTTCACAATCGAAATGAGGATATTTTGTTTAAAGGGAGGGAAGTGTGTAAGATGAGATTAATTTTGTTTGAGATGAACACACAAGTTTAATTCGTTTCCACTATATTATGATGGCATTGTGGTAAGGAGGTGGAGTGATACAGTGGAAGCTGTAAATATGTACTCTGAGTTACCCCATATTGTTGTGTGACTGTTGGGCAAGCGGGAAATAAAGCAGCAGTGTATGTTGTGTATGTTTCTCAAACCCACGATTCAAAATATCCATTAATAGTTAACACTGAGAACACATAGAGCGTTACAATACCAATTAATTATTTAATTGTAAATATTTTAATGACACTTAAAGTACATTTATAATTATTATTTATTATTTATTATTAACATTTCATGTAAAAGTTTTAAAATCTGTTAACCCTTTCATTTTGTTTGGCTTTGTGTTCCAGATAGGACTACCTTTTATGGAAAAAGCAGACTACCCCATGTGGCTGTGTGGTAGGAGATGCTACGATTATTTTTGACCGAAGTCTTGGTGACTTTGCTGCTGTATTCAAGATTGCCGTTTCAGAGTAATGGTCTAAGATGGTAGAAGCTTATCCATAACAGCTTCATTAAATCTATACGGCTTTTTGATTTCCTTTCACCTGCAGTGGCTCACTTTCAATTTTGCATCATGGAATTTGCATGACTGAGATCATCAAATTGAGCCTCAAACATAGTCTGTACTAATAAGTTCAGTTGACTTATTGAGGTGTGATATCAAGACAGAAAAAATGTAATACTTTAAGTAACCTTGGGTCCTGTAATGCATCTAAGTTTTCTGGTGACTTAATATTTAAAACTTCAGTTTGGTCTGAGGATTTTCCTTTTTTTCTCCTTTTTTTTCAACATGTCTTTCAAGCTTCTTTTTACTTTGATACTAATGAGGGAATTGAGACAAACTCTTGTGCAAGTTTTTCTCCTGTAGTGAAGACAGGGATAATCCAAAGGTTTAAGCATTTGAACTTCACTGCTGTCGAAATTGTAAACTTTGGATTATTACACACTTTCAGATATGATGGCAAACGATAGAATAAATGCTCCTCTAAGCCTTATGATACCGTAATTGTGACCAATAAATTTTAACTGAATAAAAACGTCTTCTTTTGACTTGAGCCCTGTGATTCCTCTGTGTGGACATTTCACCCTCCCTTGCCCCACAGATCCAGACAGATGCAGGCTTTGAGGAAAGTCTTTTTGTGTTAAAGCCTTTGAATATCTATTCTTTATGATCTCTATTCCCTCTGCTGAAGTTCAGAGTGTGCATGAACAGAGGAAGGGGAAGGGCGAAATCCTAACACTGATGATGAGATGACACTGAACATACTTTGGAGAGCATTTTTGATTCTTTACACATTTTCCTAAACTCAGACAAATATATCCAGAAGCTATGACTGTATTCCATACGCTGGTTCGATGAGTAATGGTTGTTATGACAGGGAGCAGTGTCAATCAGACATGATAGCTTGAAGAAGTAAAATAAACATGAAACAAGGCGAATAAAAAGGGAGTTATATAAAGCTCTCCTTGATGTTCAGCATCGTACCTCTTTACCCCTAGTGTGTCTGTTCTATAATGGCACAAAGTAGGAATGGGTTGTCACTGTCTTTTTCATCTCTCTGCCTTTTGTTAGTATGTTGAGAGAGGCAAAGAGAGAGGGAGAGTGAGGAATGAGGAAGAAGAAGAGGTTGCTGGGGATTGGACACAGTCCCTGCACACCCAATTAAAGGAATCTTCTGCTCAAAGACACAGTCTGCCAACATATGTTCTGACATTTGTCTTCCTGAGTGTTGTGATTTACAGTGCCATGGCGCTAAAGGCTAAATTAGCTACCGCCCAGCATCAGAGACCTCACAGTAATGTAGGACTGGCAACGATTGTCAGGAAAAATTGGGCGGGCGGTGAGCTGCTGGGTTGCTTTCATCATCACAACTCATCAACGGTATGAGTTGGTGACCACGGTGCTTTGTTGACCGATGAGTCAAAATAATGTTTTGTCCTAACATGCTGTTCCCAATAATGCCTTTTTCCCACCCAAACATGAGTGGGAATTAAATCAGGTTGCACAGGTGTTCCTGATGAGCTGCTCTCTGAGTGTATCCCACATACACCAGCTTGTGCCTTGTGTACAGTGTTTATACAAAAATATATGTCTTCTAGCTATTATATTTATTTAACCAAAAGCAGCAGTTCCCAACCTATTTTTCCCAAGGACGCCCTCAATGCAACTACCAAAAAGCTGCGGACCCCCCGCCTGCCCCATGTTGAAACCATGCTTGGTTTTATGTTTTCAATAGCTAGCTTCTCACCATAAATGATGCATTCTTGCTGATTGCCTTCTTTTGATAAAACCAAAGTTAAGGTAATTACCAACATATAGGCTTACTTTTTTTTTTTTTCAAAATAAGGACGAATCATCTGCACTGTAGATAGATAGATAGATAGATAGATAGATAGATAGATAGATAGATAGATAGATAGATAGATAGATAGATAGATAG
>JAOXYM010000010.1:22359835-22373674 GCA_028567055.1 Leptatherina wallacei | reverse complement strand
AGATAGATAGATAGATAGATAGATAGATAGATAGATAGATAGATAGATAGATAGATAGATAGAAAGATAGATAGATAGATAGATAGATAGATACTTTATTGATCCCAAGGGAAATTGTAACAACTCAGTAGCAGCACAAAAACAAACAAAGTACTATGTAATAAAAATATTAATGGTTTTTCATGGAGCAAAGTTTGTGTTTTCTGGCTCCAAAACACTGGTTCCATGTGAAAGAAACATCCAAATGAAAAAAAAAAAGCTTACGTCACTACACCTCAACTCCCAAATACACCTGAACTGTCAAAGCCTCGGGGGACCCCAGGTTGGGACCCATTAACCTAAATGTATGGCTATATGGTTTTTTTAATCACTCATCACTATATCTAAAATTGAATGTAAAATAAGATTTATTTTAAGTTATTTTGCACGCACAACAGTATTTATCAGTCATACAGTTTCTCTCCTTTGTTTCAGATAAATGTAATACTTTTCAGATCATTGCAGTTCATATTACAGATTTCCATGAGTAAACCTCTATCATTTGCCGTAAAATCTTGCAAAATCTTTCAGCTCTACTTCAAAAACATATTCAAGTTGTGATTTTTTTTCTAGTTTGGCCCTTGGAGCTTCATTTGATGATAGTTGTTATTCATTTTAAATCACAATACTAGGTCTGCTTTTTGCAGACTGGGCTGACATTTGTGTTCTGCATCCAAGAAATCCTCTGGACAATTTTCTCAATATTTACTGAAGAATATTTCACAGTAGTAGAAATATTTAAAGTTCAACTTGAAAGAAGGACCTTATTTTCACTTTATTGTGAGCAAATTTTGATAATGTGTTGTTTGAAAATAGTTTCATGATATCAAGAAGTTTTTTGGTCCAGTATTTGAACAGTGAGTGCCAGAACTTGCCCCACAAGTCACTTCTTCATTATTGTGTTATGTCTTTCATTTTTCCCCCCTTACTTTTTCTTTCACTGAAACTGACGTCAGAAGGAAAAACTTTAAAAAATCATTATATAAAAATGTTTGAAGAAGCAGCTTCTAGAATTTTGGAATTTTGCCTAAATGTCACAGACATTTTTATGATATATCTTTTTTTTTTTTTTTTTAAGAAAACCCATGGCATGAACTGGAGAGGTAAAATTAGTTAAATGTAATGATAGTTAATGGGTAAAGTGAGCAGCACAGATGGTCAGATAGGAAACTTACTTGTGTGGCTATACATTTATGGACTTGTAAAATATTACACCTTGTGTCATTTTTTTGTCCTTTGAACCTTGAAAGCACAGCCCATGTAATGGAGATCCTCCATCCCCAGGCACTGCTTTGCTCTAATCCTGTGGGAACTGTTTTTTGCTACACTAGATTCCCTGGGAAGTCTTAAAACCATGCAGCTATTACACTTCTAATTATACAAGTACAAAACCTTGACTTTGCACCTAGCATAGCTAAATTTATGT
Organism: Leptatherina wallacei; assembly: GCA_028567055.1. Classification (NCBI taxonomy): domain Eukaryota; kingdom Metazoa; phylum Chordata; class Actinopteri; order Atheriniformes; family Atherinidae; genus Leptatherina; species Leptatherina wallacei. The sequence goes on along the minus strand of JAOXYM010000010.1, from coordinate 22,372,209 downwards.
TGCCTCAAAATGCATCATGTGTAAGACTTCTTATACACACACAGATACACACTGAAACCAAGACCTCAAGAGCTTAAATGAAAATGACAAAATAATATTTGTATATCACACACAGACAATATGACTGTTGAAGATTTGCTGGGTGTGTGCCATCCCAGCAGCCTGTCTAGAGGTGTCTTACAAGGTGAGTGGATGCTGCAAGAGAAGGCTGCCTTGCGGTCAGCAGGGATGCAGAGGGCCTCAGGGAAAAGCTCTTAACTTCTGTCAGGCACAAATAACCACGCCATTTTTCACCTCCTGATTTTTAACAGAGAAAATCATTCTAGTCCCAAGTCATATGAACTCTGTGTACACACCATGAGTCAATTCTAACCCTGACAGAAAGTAGCTCATTTTAACCTGCCAATCTTTATTTCTCCTCCATTATAACATATTTAATTCACAGTTGACTGTTTGGGAGTACTTGCCAACAAACAAGCATCTTTGACTATAGACTGTATAATTTTTTAACTGACAAGGCATGAATAAGTGCAGCTTGACACCCCCCCCCCCCCCCCCCCTTACTCAACTGCATAGAATGCACACATTTTCTTAACAATTAGTGTATGCTTTTATTGTATAAAAAAAAGAAACCACCATCAGCACCTCACTTTAGTTTCTACCTTAAAAAGGAGGAAACATAAGATGTATATTTGAACTTATATACTACAGTAGCTATTTGGTATATTGAGATTTTTCACTCCATACATACATAATATTTTAGCAACCTGAGGCTGAGTGTGGTCACTTTGATTTACTGTGGTCAAACTGCTGCTAGGTGGTGCTAATGGTGCTGTCTCTGAGGGAGAGACGATACTGCAAGTGCAGCAACCCTTTATGTATTTGCCAAAATCGTAAAAGTGTAGAACCATCTCAGATTATATGCAGCAGTTCAGTTTTGATACCCCCCCCCCCCCCAATCTGTATAAACTGTGCAGAATGTTGTCCTGAAATAACAGCAAAGCCTTTTATCTGCCTCCTAGGCCCGCTGTAGTGAGGCACCGATTCTTAATATGAGAATGTACAAGAGCGAGTGCCCCTGTGCTCATGTATATTGCCATACATCACATCATTTAACACTTTGAACCGTCAGAAAAGTGTCACTCAGTCTCTCTCTTGATACCTTCATCTGTCAGGCTGAAATCATAAATACAATCATTTCCCCAATGTTGGCTCTTTATTCTGTCAACCGTTTCAAAATATAGCTGTGCCTCTTCATTTCCGACACATGAATAAGTGAAAGGCCATTAATATGTCTGTTTCATTACACTCTGCCACTCTGCACTGCGAATAAGCAAGCCAAGAACTGCATGTTTGCTGGGGTTTAGTTCTGATGTCCGATTTGTAAAGCAACAAAGATATGTTGCCATGCCTGCATGAAAAAAAAGAAGATATTTCTGAGAAATTATATATTTTTTTTCCTTTGAACAAAAATAAATGAATTATAAATACCCTTCATATAACCTTCTGCACTTTGTTATATTGTAAGCTTGATGTAAGAAAATTGACTAAAATGAACCACAGAATTATGAGCTTATTGTGTGATTATAGATTCATATTTCCTTTTCTAAAGATAACCCTGTTGTTTGGCAAACATCCTTTTCCTCTTTTTTTTCTATCACCACTCCAAGACAAGATTAGAGGGGAAACTCATCAGTCTCCTTGGCTGTTGTCTGATAAACTTTTTATTTGAAGGGTGTCCTGTCTTGTGTCTCTGGTGTCTTCCTCTAGTGCACTTCTGATTTGAAATATAGCCTTACATAATGAGGGAGAAAAATAGAGCGGTGTTGCACCCCTGAGCCAGTGTCAGCTTAATCAATCATCTGATCAAGGCAGGCATGCTTACTCTACTCGCTTCGCATCAGCCACATCCTTCCCCCTGCTCAACTATGTGACAGCAGCATAATTCATTTTAACTCAAAAATTAAAGCGGCAACATCAAACTCGTCCTTGCACCTTTTTGGTAAAAACACAAGGTACACAAGGTAGTATGTTCGACTGACAGAGTTTTCACATTGCGTCTCTTTTTGTAGGTGCAAAATGACTGTTCATTTCTTATCCTTGCTTCAAGGAATGAATGCATGTGAGGAAAACTTAGTTGCATCTTTTTAGTGTACGTTTTAATTACAGTCAGGTTTGTTTGCATGTATAATGCTGTTGTCATATAGATATGCCTCTGAGATAAAATTTTGAGTGTGTTTATGTTTCAAGTTCAAATTTCAGCCTCCCTGCTGATCATGCAACAGGCGTGGAATGTGAGTTTGGGGTTGATGTTGTCATATTGCAGTGGGTCAGAAGGTCGGAGAAATCTGGAAGAGCTGAAGCTGAGCAGAAGGAATGAAACTTGGCCTCTTCGCCTGGCAGTGAGAGATTCCTTCTGGCTTTCACTCAAAAAGGCAGCCTTCTCCACAGCCTAGCTCCAAAGTTATATCATGCTCTTGTTGACGAATTACATGCAGGAGTGCTGTAATGGAAACATTATAACTGAAGTTTCTGCTTCAGATTAGTCCACACTTAAGATCCTGCATGGTTTTAGCACTTATTAATGTGCTTTTGTCTATATTTCCTTCCTCACATTATTGTCTTAAATTTTTGCAATTTGAAGTAACTTAATATTGAGATAGAAAAAGTTCAAACCTTAACCACAAAAGATCTGACACTGTGGTAGTGGAGACCAAAGATAAGCCAGAAACACACGAGTATTTTAACACATTATAAAGTGTCAGTTTTGTGTCCCCTGGCCTATACCCTGTTATCAACTGTTTACATCCAGGTGCTTGACTTTTACTAAGTGACTGACAGGTTTTAGTCGGTTTAGCTGAAAACTTGAACTCCACAGCCTCACTGTGGGCAAATTTTGATTCTCAGCAAAACAAAACATAACAAAAGGTTAAAAAGGAGAATAAAGCAGATTGAGGCAGACAATTTGTCAGATTTGGAGAAAAAAAGAGGCCATGGGTGATACATTTTTTAATTTGATACTAATAATGACAATAGAACAGGAAAGTACAATGTCAATTGCAATTATTTATACAGCGATTTATTGTATAGCTGTCCTACATCAGACAACAATGTTAGGCTTTATATTGTTTTGACTATTTGAAATCCATGACAGAGCATGGTCATTGCTCAGTGTGACTTTATAGTGAAAAAGTAATACGGTATAAAGAGTAAAAGAACTTGGAAGGAAGCAGCCACAAAGACAGCAGAGTATACTCTAAAACTTAAATCTTGGATAAAATAACTGATCTCAGCTGAAATTCTTGATGATGGTTTGATGATAAAGACCTTGTATAGCTACGGGCTAAAAAAAATAAAATAAAAAAAGTCTACATATGTTTATCAGGCTTAAACAGTAAACATTTGGCCTATAGTCACCTCTACGACTTGTCTGTGAGCTGTCTGGCTCTAAGCTTAGAGAAAAGGACCATGTCAAAGTCCACGTGCATTGGTTTAGAGAGGCGTGGTTTCGTCTCGCAGATCGCCCTCTGATCACGTGCAGAAAGCATGGTGCTTGTAATTTCTGCGTAATAAGCGGCGCAGCGATGCCGGTCGATGGGGTGACATTTGATACCAACCGTACACAGCAACTGTATCTTAAAACGTTTCTCTCCAAACTGCTGTCAATCCGCTCTTTTATCAGGCAGAGCGGAGATCCACACGTTATTCTGCGAGTAAAAGGAAGAGTCCTTTCATCAGCTCTAGCAGACTACTCAGATATGCAGTCCGCTCCTCCCACAGGATGGTGAAGATTACAATGACGGTGGTTGATGGTGGTGATGTTGATGAAAATAATGAAGAGCACTCTGACAATCCCTGTTAGAATTCTTGGGCATTAGTTGGGTAGTTTAATGACCGGGAGCAGCTTGCAGACTGCAGTTCCATCCAGGAAAGGCATTCCCACTGAAGGAATTTGCAGTGAATGTTTAATGCATCTCTGCAGCTTTTGATTGAATTTGCAACATAGTTGTTGGTGATTAAAAAAAAAAAAGATTAGAAATGTAGGCTAGATGCCTATATATAAAATGTATTTTGTATTTTGTGATTAAAGCAAAATGACAACCCTGACTGCTGACTTAAACAAGGAATATATCTTTATTTCAGTTCAGTAGCTAAATGATCATATATTCAGGCAAAAGCATGCTATGATAGTGTATTTGGACCATTTTGGACAGTTTTAAGTTTTAAATGTAGTTGCAATGAATAGGCAGCGATATTTAAATCTACCAAACTTCATAGGATATAATACATAAATGAATAGACTCGTTGAAGAAGGTTTGACATCAATAAAACATGCCCATTCCCATGTAAAAACTGCGCAGGGTCGATCAGCTTGGATTACTTTCAGGCCTACATCTATTCTTCGGCTATTGACAACCTCTCCCTTTTCAGCTTGCATGACTGGAGCTCTCACTAGCGCTGCTAGTGGACAATCAGACCTACACACCCACCTCCAGACACACTCGCATTTCTCATTTCTTACTTCTAGTCTAAATTACATAGCAAGACGTAGTGTTGGAGCTCACTGATCGCAGAGAATTAGTTTTAAGTACTAGCTGTAGTTAAACAGTGAATCTGAAATTCAACATGGAGTCCCCTCCAGATCCAGCGAGCGACCCGGGCAACAGCGCCTCGGAGCCGGCTACCCCGGTCAGGGAAACCCCGGTAAACCTGGAGACGCTCCGGAAAGCGGACCATCCAGCCCCGATTCGAAAGCAGACCTGCTCAAGCACCAACAGAGGTAAGCGGACCGCATTTGACATTTTTTTTAATGGACGAGGGAAGCATACCGATCGAAGAATTTTTAAATTCCAACTTAAAAAAAAAAGGAATAAAATCGCGACCTCTTAAATAACTGCACCCTGTCTAAATTCACCACAGCACTCTTACATTCTGCTTTTTCATTCACAGCCACCGCGGCGTTTGTCCGCTTGGTTGTAAATTAGTGTTTCGGTGTATGCTGCTGGTGTTCAGGCTCCACTGACAGCCCAAATCATGGGGGGGTGATACGGTCACAGATGTCACATTTACTCTGACTGCAAGATTAATCAATTATCCAGCAACTCACAGCCGACCAACAGGACCTTCTCTTCGTGCCAAAACAGGCCAACATGTGCGCTCCAAGTCGATATTGACAAAGTGTCGAAAGTGAACTTTGGGAAACTGTGGGTTAGTTTATCGATCAGTCCCGTTTTGCTTTGTGGGGACGTGTCTCCGCTATTCCCCGCACAGCTCAAAGCAACCGTCTGGCTAGATTTTTACATTTCCAGCAAACAGATTTAGGCTGTTCCTATGTGCAAAAGACGCCCGAGCAGCTGGAATTTGTTTAGTGCCAGCAAACACTGATGCAAGCATTAAGACGCTGCACGGCTTTTGCAACTTATTCCCCCCCACACACCCCTCCACCTCTATCATGATTATACAATAAAACTAAGCAAGCCTTCAAATCTGGCTGTCAAAAGTCTGCGTGCATTGCTGCATGGTCACTAGTCCTTCTTTTTAAAACATAATTTATCCATCACGTCCCGTCCATGTTGTACAGTACAAGACAGTATTTAACCACACCCCCTCTCGGCTGTCTCCAGTACAGGCTAACCGGGCTCACCCAAGTTCAAAGAAATAGTGCTTTCTCTAATTCTTTAAAGAGTTAGTGTAGTTAACATGGCACTGAGGCGAGAGGCGTAGGTGTGACAATTAATTCATTGAACGGTTCTCTGTGCGCACTCCTCCTGTGCGCAAGTGTATATTTAGAATGTGATATGGTGAATGTGGAATGTAAGCTGGTTATGTAACAGGTTTAGCCATAAACAGAGGCGCGCAACTGAGAGCACAAATCATCATCGCAGATCTTTTTACTTTGTAAAATAGTTAACCAACTCCTCGTTCTTACCACGATTGTTTAGATTTAGAAAAAGAAACACTCCACTTTAGAGCGTATTTATATACCACTCAAGCGAATCTGTGTGACTTTGTGGGTTGGCACATGCAGCCTGAGCGCTTATGTAATAGAAGGGCAAAGACAGGTAGTTGGTAGGATTCCTGGATTGATTTCCTTTTTTTTTTTTCACAAGTCTGACTTTGAGACACTCCTAACCTGCTGACCCATATTCACCCCACCCTTTTATGCACAGGATTAAAGCGCGTCTGGAAAAGAGAAAGACAGGAAAAAGAACGCCTTTGGTCTGTTATGTAATACTGAATGGGTGAAAAAAAATCCCTGGGACAACCTCTGCACTATTAAAGGAGTTTTTCCCACTCAAACAATGTCTGCAGTTTTTACACAGAAAAAGAATGGTTGATGGAAGTCTTCACAGTGGAGGGCTTAAAGAAAACTTTTGAAAACTTTTTTTTCCAGCTTAGTGTAAGTTTCAACATTTGCCTGAATTTGGTGATCTTTAAGTTCCTTAATATACTTGGTGCCTAATTTTGAACTGTGTAGCTCTAACAGATCGTGTGTCCGAGATAAGAAGGTGGTTGCTTAATTTCCAAGTGCGTAGAATGTAAATGTGAAACATTTTTTCCACATTTTTAAATTCTTTTTTAAATCTTGGCTGCCATCTGTGGCTTTGATGTTGTATTAAATATAACAAAGGCAATGTATTTCAGTCTGCCATCTCAGATATTCTCTTAAAAAATGTTGGGAGTGTGTTTGCAAAAGCATTAAAATGCTAAAACAGTGTGTCATATGTTCCTTTTACAGCACCCCTGGCCAGGGTCTCACAGGAGGTGTTTTACAAATGTAATAATCTACAAATATTCATCTCGCAAGAGGGCAGAAGAAAAGCTTGCTTTCATAAAGAGAAGACGGCTTAATTGCTTTATGTAATAAAATGTTTATGTAAAAGTACACAAGTACTATTAAGAGGAAACTGCTGCTGGATATAGCTGAGCCACTGCTGACTGCAGTACAGCTTGAAAATAAACAAAAATAGTTTGTTGGTTACAGACTTGCAAGACATTTTTTAGGATTACAATTCTACGCTGAGACTCCAGCTTTTGAGGACAGACAGAAACTAACATCTGAGAGGCTGCAGACACTTTCTTAAGCGCAGTTTCCCTCTTTATGCCAGCAGTATTAGACATTCTGAGGATGCACATTTCTTATCTTGCATGCAGAGAGTTTACTGTTTTAACCCCGAGTGCTAATACCTTTTAAGTACAGTAGAAAGGGCTTACTTCAGCAGAAGCTATGCAGCACTGTAAAACTTGAGTTGGCCAGAGAACAGACCTCTACAGGCTGAGTCTTACTGGAGAGAAGAAAAAGTGTTACTTTCATATTGCAAGACCTTTGCAGATTTAGAGACAATCAATATTAATGGTTTGGTTATGTAAGGTAATGCTCTGTGAGGTGGTGTGAAACCTCATAGTTGCACAGGGAAACTCTGAAGTGGAGTCCCGGTGTTCGGGGTCTCATTAAACATTAGCGTTTTAGAGTGTTAAAAGTGTGTCCGTGCTTTTGCATGTCTTACTGTAGTGTAATGCTCCATGGTGCAACACTGACTGCTATATAGGTCTCCTCATACTGTATGAATACTTGTCTTTTACTCTGACAGTGAGTCATCTGAAAATCATTTTCCTTCATTAAATAGAAAGAGGCCACTCATAAAGTACAGTTAACATTTTGTTGCTTTTAAAAATGGGAAAGTTGTTGACCGTTGACGTGTGATGTGGTTTCTTGCAGTGGCGAATAGTCAAGTGTATCCTGTGTGTTAGCTTTGTCTCTGTCATATATGCACTAAAAACATTCTGGCTTTTTTCTACTAAATACCAGCTCTCTTCTGATTATGTTGCGATATTTTAATGTTATTTTAGATGATCATGAAATGTACGTGCTTGCCTAAAATAAAAAAGAAAAGCTGTTTTGAGAGTTGGTTTCATGGTAGGACGGAACACCTGACGCTGCAGTATAAAAATATTCAGTTTCCCTTTTAATGAACGTGTAGCTCGGCTTTATCCAGCAGTTTTATTTTTGGATGCAAAATCAGATTTCTCAGCTAGTATGGCAGAATTTATTTGGGTTATTTTTCCTCCTTTACAAAAATGTTTTTGCTATTTTTTTTTTTTTTTTACATAAATTCTCAAGGAGCAGTTTGTTGGCATGGGGCTTATATGTAACTGAAGTGAACAGCAGCATTATTGTGGCCGTGGCATTCTCAAATTCCGTGAGTTAGGGCTCTGTTCCCGCTGGAGAGCATGAAGATACAGGTACAGGGTTATCGCTGAGCCTTCAGCTGGAACAGATCTGGGATTGGAACTTTCTTCATGCTGATTACTTATAAATTAACATCAACGTTCTGCCTCCTTGTATTTTCATTTCTAAGATATTTCAAATATTAACAGTTCAGTTGCAAAACCTTTAACGAAATAGTGCCATTAGAGTTGTTGATTAAACATTTCCAGAGATTTTGTCAGGTTAGAGGTTCGACTCTTTATTTCCTTTTGTCAATTCCGAATGATCTGTAACAAAACAGGAAATGTGGATGAGCTGGTAATCACATTAAAGAATATTTGGACATTTAAACCATGCAAATTATAAAGACAATATTTTTTTTGTATGATAATGCTTCCATACAGGCATTGAGCCTTCCTTTCAGAGCTATGTCACTGCCTTAACTTGCCTTAATTTGTAGCAACAAGTTGAAACTTATCTGACTGACAAACATCAAACTTAGTAGGGGTGGAAACTGTGAAGTAGGCTATAATGTGTAAAAAGTGTCTCACGCCAGCTACCAATATAAAGCATACATTAACTTTAAAGCATTTTAATAACCAGCTGATTCATAAAGAGCCACTTGATTAATTTTTAGATAGATAGATAGATAAATACTTTATTGATCCCAAGGGAAATTGCAACAACTCAGCAGCATTATAAAAACAAATAAAGTACTATGTAATAAAAATATGTAATAAAATATGTAATTGAAATTAAATTGAAATTTAAAATCAAAAGGGCCGACTCTTGCCTAGTCCGGTTGTAAAAGTCTTAACCAGACTACTCACTGTGGTGCCCCTCTACGTCCGCTTAGTGTGCTGTTAAATAGTCTTATTTTCCATACAATGTTAAAAATAGTGTAGTAATAAGTTAAACAATCAATATAACATAACATGATGTTGATTATAGAGATTTTCTATTAGAGTGAAATGACAAACTGTGAAAAAATGAGATTAAACATTACATGATTAAAACTAAAATACATTACCTTGTTTGTGGACATGATTACTGACTCAAGTATTGGTCATTGTGATGAAGTCAGTAACTTCCATGTTCCGTTATTTCACAACATCTTTACTTTGTCTTTACCCGTTTTTTGGCTGTGAGACCACAGATCGATTGTTTAAAAAGCTGCTGCCCAACAGTGTAAGCATGGGTTGTATACTTTTACAACACTGTGAGCTAAATCCTGTTCATGCTATGAACTATTGCAAGAATAACCTGAACCAGATTTCCTTTTCCGACAAGTGTGTGGTGTATTGCGGCTGTCGTAAATCACGATCAATGATAGTAGCATTTGTAGATATGAACCTGTTGTTTTTAATTATTCAACAACTGAAACATTATGTGGAAATCATCCGCTTGCTTTGTAAAGAATATTTTGTTAATTATAAAAATGTGCACTATTTTTCCATTTTCATTTGAGTCCCCTCAACCACAAGGTAATTATCTGCATCAAAGTAATGTATAAAGGCTTGTTTGTGCGATTGATAGACTTGGATTGTTGTTGGACCAAAGACAAGCTATTTTCCTGGCACATCTGTTTTGGTTTTACACGGGGCAGTTGCCTGACAGGATTGCATTGCACCTGTTTTAGGTTGGCCAATTAAAACATCTTGCTTTCAACAATACCATGGGAAATTACACACAGTTGGTATGGCAAGAGAGCTAAGTTGATAATTGCAGTGTAAGTTTCCAAACCTGGTACAGATTTATAATTATGGCAGTTTGCTTTGGCATATGTTGTACTTCATATATATGGTTTTTCTCAAATTTGGAATTCATTAATGAATTTTCACAGTAACATCAGCAGGATTGTGTCTAATATTTACTATTACCCCTGCCAAGGTGCGGAGGTTATGTTTTAAGTAGCGTACATTTGCCTGTCTGTCCGTTTGTCTGTCTGTTAGCAACATAACTCCAAAAGTAATGGACAGGTTTTGATGAAATTTTCAGGAAATCTCCGAAATGGTATTAGGAACAACTGATTAGATTTGGGGGGCGATCCGGATCACCGTCTGGATCCAGGAACTTATTTTACCACTAGAACCGCCAACATTTCAATACCCCCAAGAACAACCAGAGGGGGTCATTTTAACACACTACTGCCACAGCATCAAAAAAAGAGACAAAGGTGGCGTTTACAGAGGCCATATTTTTTCACCCTTTCAATCTTTTTTAACAGAGCACTGGATGTCCGCTGATATTGATTTATCATATCGCACATGAAGAGCTTAATAATGAACTCACGGCGGGTCATTCTGGCATCGATGCAGCTCCAGTAGAGGACACATGCATTTAGTGCAGCATGTCCTGCATGTCCATCTGCATGTCCAAAACGTTATAAAACATCTCACCAGCCATCTTCTAGTAGCAGCTCCAGATGAATACTGCCTCGACATCTTGTCAAGGATGTCTACTCTTCATTCTTCTGATTCTGTTAATCTCTTTTTAAATTATGTTTTCGCCGGCGTAGTCTGTCTTTCTGTCTGTCTGTTAGCAACATAACTCAAAACGTTGTGGATGGATTTTGATTACATTTTTTAAGGAAATGTCAGAAATGGAATAAAGGAATAAGTGGTTACACTTTGGAGGTGATCCGGATCACCGTCTGGAAACAGGTATTTTTTATATATAAAAAAAAAAAAGATTACAAGATGACACTATAGGTGTTAAAATCTGACCTTGTTAAACCCAGATTATGTTGATATTCTGGATTTAGTGATCTAGAAGGTGGGTGGTCTGTTGAGGCTTTGGGTTTTTTTTTCTTCAGGTGACTGACCCTATTTGGCTTGGTGGAGGTCTGCACTCTTTGAGTGCTTGTTGTTGATAATTGTTACCCTCACAATTTAGTAGAAGAATACTAGTTGGTCATTTTTATTGATGCTCTTAATTGTTTTATTTTTTTGTGTGTCAAATTGTGGAAAATAATGTCAAAAAGTAATTTTATTTCACATCCAATGAAGTTTTCTTTTGGTCAGGCCACTGAAACTGACCAGTCAGTAAGGAATGGTCTTTTGTGCAGAGCAGCCTCACTTATTTATGTTTTTAGAAGGTATCTGTAAATATACAGAGCATGAGTTTGTCTTTTCATGGGGACTTTAACCTTGTAAGTTTGATTATGCTCAATTTTAACAATTGAAAGTCACAAAGAAAACACTATAAAATGTATAACAGTTGGTTTAAATAAAAAGTTTTATGAAGTTGATTAGACTCTACACTGCGCACATCTTTACTGTAGACAATGGCATTATTTTTAGCATACTATTTATCTGATGACATTCCAAGAAGACAATGCCAGGAATTTATTAGGGTTATTGGGTTTATTGGGTGTGAAAGATTGGTTTAGAGAGCATGAGACCTAATTTTCACACATGGATTGGCCAGCACATAGTCCAGACCTAAACCCCATTTAGAAACTTTGGGATGTGCTTGAGAAGACTTTGTGCAACCAGAATTTTGAGGTCCACAGTTCTCTTACTGCTATCTTCAATTCAATTCAAAATGTATTTGTATAGCACCTTACAAACAACATGAGTTGAACAATGTGCTTAACAGCTGCTGTCAAAAAATATACATAAAACACAGATCAAATAGGTTAGCAGGAGAAATAATTAAACAGAATCATATTAATAAGCCAAAGTTTAAAACTGCACTTCACTAGTATTTGAAGGCCAAGGAAAAAAGGTGGATTTTCAGTCTAGATTTAAACTGATCCATCTTGGCAATTCTATGTATTTAATATGTTCCCATGATGTCAAACAGGTAAGCACTGTGTTTGAGGTGGGGCCTTAAAGGAATGCATCCACACATGTGCCTCCAATTAACTTAAATGCTGTCAGTTAACCTATCAGATGCTCCCAAAGCCATGACCAAAAAAATTTGGGGCTTTCCCACTTAAAGACATAATATTTTTTTTGTATGTTAACTTCTGACTTTAAAAAAAGTGATAGAATTTCCTCTGACATGGTATGGTATTTAGCAAATGGAAATAATTTTAGTAATCCCACCTATCCAAAGGCAAGGCAAGGGAAGTTTATTTTGACAATTCAGGTTTCTATAAAACGTTAATTGCATTACAGCAGTGTGCAGAGGTCTTTTATTATCATAAGAAAGAAGGATA
>JAOXYM010000010.1:22340187-22359735 GCA_028567055.1 Leptatherina wallacei | reverse complement strand
ACAAGGCACATCGATTTCAATTGATGTAATTGATAAGTCCATGTGAAAAAAAATAAAGTTACACGAAGTGACACCCCGCTTTAAGCAATGCGTTTTTTTCTTTTTGTACAAATGGAATTAAAAAAATTATTTTCTATTTATGGATTCTGTATATCACTCAGATAAAGTGAGAAAAAGTTTAACAAACTTGTTTAAAATTTTGATATTGTTCAAATGAAAAATGATGAACCTAAATGAAAGACAAAATTTGTAGAAGTATTTGAAAGCACGTGTATTTTGACAACATGTGTAAGTTTGTATTTTTATAGATGCAATTGAAAGTGCCTCTCAGTTGTTTATACAGGAGTTTGTCTCTGAAAATAAGGTTGTTCATGTTTATGATTTTATGCACCATTCTCTGCTTTAACCAACTGCCAATGATTATGTAATGAGAATAACTTAGTTTCACAGCTATTTTTAAAATCGCTGTCTCAACACAACCAGCAAGTTGCACTTCAAAGTAACAATGATTTTTTTTTTCTTTAGCTTGGTTGGTCTGACAGCTTTGGTGTCGTTTGGTGTTGCACTTTGGCCTCTAAAAGCACCAACAGGTGCTTTTCCTGGTGGAATATTAGATTTTTCTCGAATGTGAAGGGATTTAGGACCTTTCAACAAGTTATAATTCATGAATTTTTATGTGTTTGATATTTCTTTTTTTTTTTAAGTGATTGTGTGAGTGTGTATTAGTTACCAGTGTCTCACCTGCAGGTTAGCAAGCTTCTCTCCATCTAAATCAACTCAAACCTTGAAAGTTTCATAGTGGTATACTATATTGTCACTATATTGTGGATTGTTACACACTGTCGCTTCTGGATCAGACAGATAAATGGCGTGGGTCTAAGTAAGTTGTCCATGAGGTGACTGTGTTGCTACACTGATGTTCTGAAGAAAGTGACAGATGAGCTGTCACATCGGCATCCGACAATCCTCTGAAGCCAATGTATAATGGGATAAAAACAAAATAAGCACACAAAAATACACTTAAAACTATAACATTAAGTTTGAGTTTTAGTTGTTTTAGCTGTTTTCATAGACCCTTCGTGAGATGCCTTTGGCTTTAGCTCGTCCAGCAGGAGACAATCTAGTTCAGACACTGTTGGTCTTCCCCAGCGCATGAAAATGCCAACTGTTTCGATAAACATTTGGCCTGATAGCCCAAAAGTTCATGTGACTGAAATGTGCATTAATGTCAACTATGTTCAGATTTCCTGCATCTATATTTTCATTAATATGAAGCAGAAAATTCAATTTAGTAAGGTTCAAGTGATATCCATGTGCTTTTAATCAGTACAAGTTAAAGGGTTGTATAAGTTGTTAGATTGTGCTGGCATTGTACAAAATGCTTCACTGTAGATGGACAACCCACACGGAAAGGATTTGACAAAATAGCTACTCCATTTTAAACTCGCCCACAAGAATGCAAACCTCAAACACTCTGGTGCTTTTCATACCTTGTAAATGCGATGTAACATTTATTTGAGGTGTAGATTGAGCCTAGTGCCGTGCAAGCTCTATTAAGCAGTGCTAATTTAAAAAAAAAAAAAAAAAGTTAAAAAACTTAACTGAGAGCAAGTATGAAAGTTTAAACCTTGTGGGACAGTTTATTTTGGAGTTTGAATCACCAGTGGCCTAACTGGGGCTGGCGAGGAAATTTCAACTGGTGACAGACACCAGATTTGATGTGAAATCTCCAGTGGTGAATGATAGCTTAGATCTATGGCCCATTTACAGAAGTTTGTCTCTTAGATAGAAAAATTTGAATAGTTATGACCGGAAATACTCCAGATGCATTATTGGAGGGCGTTAAAGGAGTCTAAATTTAATGTGGTACACTGTGACCTAAGTACTCGTGCTGCTTGGCTCCATGCTGCTCTGCGTCTCTCTGATATGAAATGGGCCTCTCAGAAGAGGTCGAGAGGGAAAGCGATGGTGAGAGGGGTATGAAGGATCACCCTGAGGAATTCTTATGTCACATCTGGTGCCAAGCCTTTCACATCTCCACTATTGTGGATGGTGGAAAGTCCCTGAGAAGGTAGGTAAGCCCTTCATATGGAAAATCCTACTGCTCAGGAAGTTTAACCTGCAGTATCTTTCAAACCATCACTCCTTTGTCCTTGAACAAATTTGCACTGAACACGTTTTCATGCTGCTTTACTCCATTTGTGAAAACTCTTGTGAGCTTAAACACATGCGTACCTGCACACTTGGAGTGGGTATTTTTTAAGCCCGAACCTTTACTTCCCCATGCAGGCTACAAAGCTTTGACATGTGTTAAACACTTGAGAGAGAAATCAGGGTGATCTCACAGCCTTGGAGGTTTCTCCAGACGCTGTGCATGTGTCTGCTTTAAAACAGGAAAAGGTAATGTTGTAAAATCTAAACTATGTTATTTAAGTAGCACACCTCGAGAGCCTCTTAACTGTTATTTAACTTGAGTTCTGTAGGCTTAATGGCCACCTCTCCACTGCCCCACTTTAAGGACTTTCTTGAGTTGAATATGACATTAGACTGAAATAAAAAACGGAAATATCTTTCTTGAAGCAAGGTGGAATAAGACATGCTTTCTTCTTTGCTTAGTAATGATTTAATTTAACAACATAACTTATATTCCAGGAGTTTATCAAATATAGAAATATTGTAGACACGACTTCACAGGTGTTTGACATCATTCAGGGAAATGTTAACATTTTTCTTTTTTTTTTCAAGTTGCTGCAACATAATTTCATCAAATGTGTAAGTATGTAACTATGTGAATAAACATAGATGAGCATACTTTTCTCTTGGTTTTATGATGTGATGTATTGACAAAGGCACATCTCATATCCTATCCTCCCATTATTACAGTAGTATAAGGGTATTGCCTTACTAAGTTTATTTGCCAGCTGAAATAAACAAAAACTTTTGGAGACATGGGAGATAAAACAACTTGAAAATTAGTGTCATGTGTGTTGGTTTGATTATTTATATTGGAATAACAAGCAAAACTTAATCTCATAAATAAAAAAGGGAGAGATACAGATCCGTCCCCTCCAGGTACTGCCACCACTTAATCGAATTAGCTCCACTTGCAGGCTTGACGGGCTCTTCAAACACCCCTGGTGACTTCTGAGTGCCGATTACAATCAGCTACTATTTTCAGCTTTTGATTAAAATCTGGTGAGGTTGGACATATTTTTTCTCTTTTTTTTTTTAACTGCAGAACTAACTAATTATTAACATTGAAGCTCGGCTCTATCTTTCTTTTACTTTTTTTTTTTTTTTTTGGCCATTTACTAAGGGCCAATGAGATGGAGTAGTTAAACAATACCCGCAAGTATTAATCATGTAGAATCACTCTGTGTGAAATTATTATCTTGGTCTTATTGAAAAATCTTTTACTAGCCATTGTATTATACAAATGCAGATGTTTCACAAACCATTGTGTCTTATTAGGCAAATCTGAATTTAGAATATTTGTAAAATCAAAGAGATTATTTGTATTAATTTCTCATTGTTAGATTTTGTCTCTTTCAGAAGAATTTGCGTCTTTGTTAGTCTAGTTGCTAATACAGATTTCCTCATGTGGCAGACAACAGTATAGTAGAACTAAAACAACTCTTTACTCATAACAGAATAGAAGATGATCTCAATTGTTCAGGCCTCACACAGTGTGTCACAGAAATATTGTTATGTGCTTGTCAAAGAAAATCCTGCTCTTTTGTTGCTTTCAAAAGGCAGCTTTTGAATATGAATAAGTCACTAATGAATATTTGGTTCATGCGTGTGTCTGAGAATTGATTGCTTTAGGAGGCGTACCAAGACAGAGTGTGGCACGATGGGGTTCAATCAATGTAGCAATGCCTCTTTGCTGCTTTCTGACAGTGATTGAAAGACAGAGACACTTTTCACCATGTATGATTCTGGAATATTTATTCACTGACAAATATCATCTGTCTGATCAATCAATATTTGCAGCTTTATTTTAGTAATGCAGTGCTTAAGAGGCAATAATTAACGCCATACTGGGTTGTTAAAAGCCTATTTTTATGTGACAGACCGAAATAGACGTACAGAAATAGGAAGATAAAAACCTTTGCTTGAGGTTGGAAGTGGCAAATCATGCAGACGGTTCTTATAGACTGCACTATGAACTTATCAGAAAGTTGAGATTTCCGAACTACTTTGGTTGCCTTTATGTTATGTTAATTGCAAATCTGGAGTTTTTGGGTCAAAACAAGTTCAAACAAACTTTGTTCAAAGATTTTTGGTTGATAAAAGTCCAAAACCAACACAAAACGAAATAATTTTTTTTCATCTATTTGTTATTTATTTAGTTACATTTTTTATGCTGTTTTTAAATGACAGTTGACACAATATTTTGATCAGCTTTCTCTCTCCTTAGCAGCTGTATGTCAGCCTTTTTTTTTTAGGTCCCAAGTACATTTGTGTAATTGAAATATAGTATGAAACTGTTTAAGTGGGGGAATATTCATCCAGTGTCATCTTGTATTAAACAAGTGTGGCTTGTGATGCTCATTAATTTCGGTTTGCTCCAGTTGCGTTGTTTGGGCTCTCTTTGCTGGCTCAGTGCCACAGTGTCTTCTGAAAGAGCCACTTCATCTCTGTCAGGGGCAGGTGGAAATTCGCTGCACCCTTCTAATTGGACAAAGTGCCTTTCAAACTCTTAGCCATCATACACAGATCAGATTATCATATGGACCAGGTGTCAACAGAGATTTTTCACCTATGTCTTCCCTTCCTGCTCTTGTCTGCATCTTTTGGTTGATTTTTGGATTCTCTCTGAGTTCTGTCACCTTTCAAACTCCATGCTGACAAGCAGACGATGAGCAGCTTAGTGCACACTGTTCTATGTGTTGTTGGAGGGGTCAGTTACAAGAAATTGCAATTATTATTTCGACTTTTCAAATTGACTTCAGTGCTTTAGGGCAAAATTTCCAAACTCCGCTTATTGATCAATTTTTTTGCCGGGTTTGAAAGATGATAAAAGTTTTTGGCCAAATAAGTCTTAAATTTAAACCCTTATAAACCTGGCAATCTTTAGCCCCAAGTACAGAAACATTTGCACAAACTAAAGAGAGAATCTGAGGCTGCAGGCTGGCTCACAGGGGGCTTTAAGGTCTGCTGTATTGCTTGAGGCCAGACCTCACTTTGCTCATAAAAGTAGTGGGTGAACTCTTCAGATCAATTCTTTATCTCACAGTTAACCGGTGAAAAGGCCTGCACGTCGGGTGATGCTATTTTGTCTGTGGGTCGGTTAAAAGCATAACTGTTGAATTTTGAATGAGTCCGGGGAGTGCAGCAGACTTCTGATTGATGTAAGGGATGAGGTGGTCCAAGAATGTAGCGATGAAGCATCTTTTTTCCCTCTGTTTTCATATATAAAATAATATCAATTTTTTTAAGGACTGGCAAATAGGGTTCCTTTTTCGATTCAGTTTTTATTCAGTAGTGTTTATGATGAAGAAAAAACATCAAACCTTCAGTGTGTCAGTGCATTTTTGTACTGAGACACGTCTTTCTATCAAAACGATGGGCAGGATTGTCAAAATTCCATCAACATTTATTGTCATTTTGATTTAAATTTCATTTATTGCTACACTCTGGTCGATCACCTTCAAAGCTTTGATATGACTTTAGTAGCGTACCCTCAGACAAGTCCTTCACTCGTCTTAGCTTTACTAGATGTCACTGAACAGTCCTGCTCCCACTGTGCCCAATAATCTGTTTCAAACTCTTTACTTCCACTTAACATTTCCTCAAATGTGAGTTACTGCTGACTGATAAACTTTCTTAACTTGCTTGTCCTTCATCAGTATTAGTCCCTTTGTATTAGTACCTTGTTTATCAACGGCAGTTTTATATGGTTTACTAAATGAACTGGGGACACTTTGGTATCATGACATTTTGCAATGACAAGTTATAGAATACCAGCTTGTTGGTTAAAACCTGCTGGAAAATAAAGATGGGCCTAAATAAATTGTTATCATTATCAATGAGTGCTCACCTCCAATTGGACAAGGGGTCCACTACAGGTGGTTGCTGGCAGGTTGAGGAATTACTTGATGTTATGGCTGATTGCCCCTTTGTTCTAATCAGTCAAAATGATGGATGATGTTCAGATTTTCTGTCACTTTAGAAAATAATTAAATAAAAATCATGTACAGCTGTAGGAATAAATGTATTCTGTTTTATGAGGATAAACGATGCATTGTATTTTCTTTCTGGATAAACAAAAGTTGTTGATTACCGAGGATGCCGTTTGGACTTTGGATTTGGTTTCCTTTGATTTGTATCTCACTGTAACCTTGGTTTGCTGCTATTGAAGCTGATGCATTTGCGCACAAAATATAATCACATTTCATCACAATATCCTTTGAGAAGTTAAAAACTAAATCAGTAAGATGAAGTTATGAATGCAATTCCTTCCACGCATCAGAAAAACAGGTGAAATTTTGACATCCTCAATTGCTTATCTTGTCTGTATGTTGTCAGCGCAGATGTACTTTGCTATGCTGATTTGATTCTGGGCAAAGGAGAGTGGACAGGAGAGATTGATGGTGGTGTCCCTAGTCAGACAGATAACACCTGATTCTGCCTGCAGGGGGCTGGTCCTGCTCACTCCTCCCCCCTGTGCCTCAGATGTGTCGAAGGCTGTGCTGAGGAGGTGAACCGTTCCTTCAGTCAATGCAAATTCAGGGCCACATTCAGAGACGATCCCAGGACGATTGAGCCAACGTGGCCCCGAGCGCTCTGCACCACATGATCCATGCATCAGCCACACCTGGGAAAAACCCACACAGGCATGGAGGTCATTTGTTTAGCACAGGTGCATCTCATACACACACACTTACACACGCTTGAGCGTGTGCTCAGAAACACGCACATGGCCAAAGGCACACATACACACAGGTGTTAATGAAATGCTGTCTATTCATTTGGTTACATATGTGAAAAATCGCTACAGAACAGCACCTCTTGTTACAACCCGTTGTTTCTGTCACTTGTACAAAGCAACTCTGGATTGATAAAATTTCAACTGTAGCCGTTAAAATGGGTATGAAAAAACACTAATGATGTAAAGATTCAGGATTACAAAAAGTAGTCAGTGGTAGTTATTGCAAGTTGTTCTGGATTTATGAGTGTCTGGTAGTTGTCAGGAGATCAAAGTCTAGATGGCAGCCTTAAAAAAAGGTAAAAGTAGAGTGTTGCAAAAAACTAACGCAAAACATTTTTTTAATTTAGTTCAAAGAGTTGTGAAGCAGGTTCCCAGTGTGTGAAGCATATGCTTAAAAATGTGTGTAATAGATCTCA
Organism: Leptatherina wallacei; assembly: GCA_028567055.1. Taxonomy (NCBI): domain Eukaryota; kingdom Metazoa; phylum Chordata; class Actinopteri; order Atheriniformes; family Atherinidae; genus Leptatherina; species Leptatherina wallacei. The sequence goes on along the minus strand of JAOXYM010000010.1, from coordinate 22,352,385 downwards.
ATATTAACTGAAGCACATGCTGGGAGTGTTAGCGGATAGCACACACAAGTGAATGAGAGAAAGCAACGGAGAAGCAATGACCTTCTGTCCCATCATTTACCCTCGCTTGCCCCCCACACTGCTCCCAAATTACTTTGTTTTTGCCAATTAAAGGAGCCAGCTGAGCATCAAGCAAGCTGCCATTTTTTGCTCACCTAGACCCATGTGACCTCATCGCTCTGTCATCGGCAGAGATAGTTGTAAGTGGGAATCTCCGGGGTGGCTCTGCGCCACCTTAGACACCACTGTGTTCACTGAGATTAATGCTGCCATTCTTCCTCCAACTTGCAAGAGTCAGTTGGCTCTCTTATCTGTTCCTGGTTATAGTGTTGCTCATAGTTCCTCACTGCATGAGCCAATGAGACGTACCATGCTACTAAACACTTACACCGTAGTGATATTTCCCAGATTACTGCAGGTATGAAAGATAATCTGTATCTGAATATGCAAGGAATCTATTGTGTCTTGCTATCTTATTTTCTTGTTGCTGATCAAGATACCATATGTTGAGAAATGGTTCTCTATCCAAATCCTTTAATGGCTCAATAATAGAAGGACAGCATACAAAACAATGCCATGGCAGGGAATGAGTGAAGGACCGGAGTGTGTGGTGTTTAACAGCCATACGAGCACAGATTATGTGCTTGGAGGGGCTGAATTGAGTGCCAGCAGTGACAGTTGGGCTGGGAATTGAGCGTGCCTGGGACGTGCGGCTTGACTCCGCTCGGAAACACCACTGGGTCCAGGGCTCATCTCTGCAGCCCTCCATCTCGCTCTTCTCACAGAACCATTGTGGCCTGCCGTTTCTCCGTTTCTCCGGGGGAATGGAACAGCCCCGGCTCCCGCTTGATGGGCTCTCACTAATGGCTGTTTCTTTGAAAGCTGACGGGCCCGTTTGAGGAGGAGTGTCTTTTACTTCCCTCCAGCTTGCCTTGGCTGGGCATTCGTCAGGCTGCCTGGCTTTGCTGTCCTGCCCACATGATGGTGCGCCAAGGGGCTGAAACGTCTGTCATTTGTTTTACTTTCACATAAAAGTTGATGATTTACCAATAAAAAGTAAAAATAGGCTTTTGATGATGTCTGGAAGCATATGGAGAAAGTGTTGCAACTGTGGCATTTTCAGCACTTTGTTAAGCTTAAAATGACAAAAGACAGGTTTTTCATTGTAGAATTTTGTGTTTTTTCTGGTAAAGAATTGTCTCCACCGTTTTCTGTAAGGTGAGCAAGAAGACACTGACATAGTGAAATGTGTTTAACAGAACGTACTCAAGGTTTCACTAATGATGCCAAACATTTTTAGTAGAATGATCATGTTTGCTAATCATTTTTTTAAAATATTAATATACATGAAGCATTAACTAAGATCAATTGGTACCGCTGTAATTTCAAAACAGTTTTTTAGTCTTTTTTTTTGTGAAAATAATTCCTTTCTTCCTTAAAATGGCAAAGATGCATTTAAGTATTTTGGGATTTGTACATTCTCATTTTGTCCTTGCCCGTCCAGTCTGGAAGCTCAAATTAATGAAATGAAATATACTTTATTTATCCCTCTTAGAGGGAAATTATTGTTGTAGCAGGGTTTTTAAAAAAATTGTTTTTAATAATGATACATGCAACATGATTAATGATTAATGCAACATAACACATCTTGGTGAAGTGTAAGCCATGTCACAGAGATGTTTGGATACACTGAGGTGGGATTGACCACAAGAGACACAGTGAAACATTTATACACATAAAAACATGAGAAAGAGCCTGGAAAAAGAGGAACAAAATGATGGTAGAGATCCTTACATTGAGCTGAAGGTAAAACAAGTAGAGACAAATAACATGAGTGGACTTGACTATGTTAGCACACAGTGATGATATGTCGCTAAATGCTAACACACCTTATTTCTGGTTGTTGGCAATAAACTCTTGTGTTTTTTGTGCGTGAACTGTATTGTGACTGTTGGACCCCATCAGCCTCTTGTTTTGACCAGATCAACTTGTAGAGTCCTCTCTGTCAGTGAGAGTGGTCAGTCTACTTGATTGTTAGGGAATGAGAGTGGGATCAGGCAGACAACGATAAATGAAAGAGAACCAAAAACTTAACGTCCTCCGCTTTCCCTGACTGTGTAGCATACACAGTTCTATTGCTCCCTATTGCACTGGCAAGCTATGTCTTCTTGCACAGGCAATTTTTTTATGTCTTGGGTGACAGCTGTAAGTTGTTTTTGTGGTGTGTTCAAGTGCTGTTTTGTTTGTTTGAATGCTGGTGACACAAAGAGACCCAGTAGGGGGACTCTTGTTTGTGCTGTTTCTTAAGACTGGTTTGGTGCCTATAAGAGCTCTTCCATACCCTTATAGATGGAGACTGTTATTGGTGCTCTGCCGTTCCAAATGATTGCTTGTTCCACTCATATGTCTTTAGCGTGTACAGAACTCCGGACTCTTAAATCAGTGGACAGGTTTCACTCACTTTCACACCACAAATTACACCACAGATCCACTCCATGGTCAACAAGAATAAGATTGTTTTCCACCCAATGCAAAAACAACTCTCTTGAATTTGACTCTTCTCAAAAGCACCAGTGCCTGTGAATGACCTGCACATGCACAGCATTGTCCTTGTGGTGATTTTGGGAGGCTGTGGAAAGAAAAGAGATTTTATAACTCTTCCTGGAAGATCATCATGCAAATATAGCCAAAATCATTGCACAGAACGTTGTCTTTAAATTACCTCGCTTTTGTCAGATGATACTGTAGAATAAAATTAGGATTTCTACAGAGGAGAGTGGCTGCTTCAAAATTGTTTGTATATTAACCATTGTATATAACGTCATCTGACAAAAAGAACATAGTCAAATATGCAGCTTTATTTGGAATTTGGGTGAAGAAGAGAAGCCAACAGATGTAAAGACCTGGCACAAAGCAGAATGCAAATGTGATGTCCTTTTGGAACGTGCAGAATATGGTTTGGGATTGCCTTGCTCAAACAAGCAATGCCCCATTATTGCCCTATTACTATTATTTATATTATTATTTCCCCAATGAAGACATTATATTATTATATCATGTTATATGTTGCCTTCACAGATGTGCATGTTAACAATGCCCTGTTTACTGATGCGCTCCTAAACTTTCACTGATAACAAGCCAGATGGTCCAGCTTCTGTTAAGCCTAAAAGACATAATGGCTGTGATTTCAAGGAAGTAATGTAAAAAATGTTCATTCATTAGACCACAGGAGACCTTAGTTTACTTAAATAAGTTTGGTCCCAGAGAAGCAGGAGATGTTACAGGACCTTTTTATACATGTTTTTATTTAAATGCTAGAGCAGTCACCAACTGTATTCATTTACAATGTTTTTTATTGGTGTTTCTGAGCCCATGCAGTGATTTCCACAATATGACAATTTTTTTCCATTTAGTGCTTCTTTAGAGCTCAAAGAGTTCAAATTTTTAGCTTTGTCCCCTGCATACAGATTTAAACACATATACTTGAGTCTTACAAATTCACCATTAATATGTTGTCTTTTTTAATTTCTTTGAATTAAATATTGGTTCTTAGTGAAATGCAAATCTATGGATTATCTTCAGATAAAATATTGATTCCTTTGGACTGTCCGGTAAAAAACAATTAATTGTACTGAAATTTCTCCTTCAAATTTTGTACTGGATTGTTTCTCTGAGTCAAACAGGAGATTTTGGTTCATTCTTTTGTTGTAAAAAAAGGACTGCAGCAACAATCTTTAGCAGATGTATTCCCTGCACATCTTTGAACTCTTGGGTCTGTTAAAAAGAGTTAAATTTGAAATCGGACAAACATGCTAGGTTGCATAACTTTTTATTGATGTTAAGCGAGCATTTTGAGAAAAACAGTAGATGACAGGGACATCTACAGTATAGAGGGAGGAAGTGGATCAGTAAACCTGTCATTTATCTGGTTTTGTGTCTTTGTGGTACCCTTGACCACTGCCCTGTCTTTTCACCCCAGAGGGAGCTGTTGTTTCTGTTGCCCTCCTCTTTACTGGTGCACAAGTTTCCAGTTTCTGGAGACTCCATTAGGAAGTTGAAGTTGTCCTTGGAAAGCTCCTCTCTAAAACTTCTCTTGTCTTCACTCTCTCCAACCCTTTCCTACTCTGTTTCACGTGCACTCTTTTTTCCCCACTTGAAACTAGGGCGGAGGTCAGAATGGCGAATTTGATATAAGAGCTGACATGCTTCTGTGGAGCACCTTGTCAGCCCAAAACAATAGGCTTGCAGGAGCTGTTATGCCGAATAAAGAATGTTCGCATATTCCCACAGAAATGTCCTCCGCTAGACATTCCCAAAAGACATGAGAATATTTGTCTGCATACATTTTTACCAGTCCTGGCCCGGTAGACGATGGAGGTTGAGGAAAAATTAATTCATGTAACATCTGAGCAAATAAGTTATTCCACAGGGGAAACTGAAAAAGTCAGCCACCTTACAAGTTGGAACATTTATCCTTGTGATATTCAAATTTGTCATTAATTTCTCAAATGATCTGTTCTGTCTTATTCTGTTTTGTGTTTACAGAAATCTTAGCTCTTGTAGTGCAGCATATGATGCTGCTGCTGTGCCAGGCCACACATAATGTTAGTGAAGAAGTAACAGATGTTAGCGATTGCATAATGGCAAGAGAAAAAGCAGTCGACTGTGGTGCTGTTCATCAGTGTGATCAAATAGTTTTAATTTGATCTGACCTCTCTGCGCTGCCTCTTGGTAGGAGCGTACAAAAGAGCATCATCAAACAGGTCGGGATGAATGCAGCCAGTCCAGTTCAAACCTCCTGCGCTTGTGTGAAAGAAAATCTTTGTAAAAGCATCACAATTTTTCAAGCTGAGCTATAAAAGCAAATTGTGTTCATTTTTTTTTCTTTTTCTTTTCAAAGAACAAGATCAATAGGTATTTGAAATACATTTTAATAAAGTGCCCATATTATAAAAGAACATGAATCGAAAATGTATGTATGTATGTTAATATAACAGCTTTATTCATTTTCCGTTGTCAGAGATCTCTCATCAACCAGCTGTCACAGGCAGTTTCATTTCAAATGGAATTCATGGATATGACATTTTAATTGGAACACTGTTCCCATTAATTGAACAAATTAGAGAGAGCCTACTTGGGGAAAGGTAATCTCTGGGAAAGATTATTTGGAATTAACAATTTGAAATAAAAAACCTGATGCTTGGCTATATTTGTGTGACAGCCAGTTTTGTGGCAGCACATGCAGACAGCAGGAGTGTTCAGTGTCTTCATTAAAAGTGATTGAGGAATGGGTCAATTTTGTCTGTTTGGCTGGTTGAGCTGAGCATTTTTTCCTATTTAATGTTTTTGTCTTATTTATGTTTGCTCTGTGCACTCATGAAGTCCTCAATTTTATGCATGCTTACATGACACAGTGAGTCATGGCAGTATCATTTTATGTTTTGTGTGTTTGTACGTGTAGTGTGAATGCGTGTACATACACGTGTGTTGGGGTTTATATGCTCCTGTGCGCTGTACCGACGAGTTGCTGCCTGATTTGCGATGAAAGACAGAGTTCACCCTGCAGCTTCTACTAAAGAGAACACTAATAGGATTGGATATTGTTTAGATTGAACAATTATGCGAATGAATGCGTTTTGAATTTATTTTTTTAAAAAGATTTTCAATTCCAATTCATTGAGTGCTCAAAACAGATTACATACATGTTCTCTTTAATTTGCAATTATTTATTTTTTTCATGCATATTACGTTGTTTGAACAAAATGGAAATGATAAGGGTGTTATTTTGGTCTTTATGTAGCTGTAACAGCATGTTTTTGTTTACAAACCTATCAATAAGTATATTGATATAATACAGAATGTAATATGAATGTGTCTAATGTAGAAAAAAAAGTTTCCTGTTCACACTTTGTGAGCTTTTTGGCTCTCAAACCAGCCCAATTAAATCACATTAGCTGGGCAGTTGAACCAAAGTTTGTTTTATTTTGTGGAATATGTCAATTTGAATATAAGATCACAAGGGCTGGACAATTAAACACAGTGTTAAGGCATTGATTATTTAACACCCACAATTATTTTTTTTTAGAAGTCCGTTATTCAGGAGCACTTGGGGTGAGCCTTGCTCACATGAACTAGTGTTGTGTTGAAGTTTGTTCCTCATCCAGTTCTGCAATGACCACATGGGGAAAGACCACATGGTAAGTGTAACGTCTAAAAAAAAATCTATTTTAAAAGTGTTTCTGTTCATTAAAAGGTTGTAAATTTCAAGAATTTGAAATTAAAAAACAACTACTTTTCTTCACATTATAGTAGTGCTAACACAGTAATCTTGCTCTTTTAGAGCAAAGCTAAGTAATCTTAGCTTTGTTCCCTATGTGTTTAGAAGGAAAGCAGGTTAATGCAGTTTGAAAATTTATAATGCTTACTTTTTACCCTTAAAAAATATATCCTGAAATTTTCACCCAACTTTGTCACATATATATTTGATGATGTTACATTAATATTTTAGTTTTAGTTAGATCTTAGACACTGCCACCTCTTAGCTTTATAACCCCAGGTCAGTCCATCCAGCAAACCACTGAGGAGGAAAAAGACAACACAAGAATAGAACAACCACACTGACAGAAGTAGGTAACATTCATATAGCAGTACTTTTAAAATGAAAGTGTATGACACTGCTTTTGAGTTCATTGTTGAATTTTGCACAAAACGATGCAAGTAATTGGGCTTGATCACAGAAAATTATGCAATTAATTGGAATCAAAAAATCTAATCGTTGCCCAGCACAAAGAGTCACAAATGCAAACTGTAAATATGGAGTATTTTCATCACTTTATCGGCGTGGAATAAATTATGATTATTATTATTAACAATGGCCTAAGCATGCAGGCAAGTTGCTCATGTGCTAACGATTCTGGAGAACCAGATTTCAGCTAGGTGAGCCAGGGAGGTATTATGCCACTTTACCATGTATCAGTGGTGATGAAGCAAATACTAGTTGTTTCAGTTAAATGTTTGTGATCATGCGCTGTGTAAAATAGTCATTGCAGTAGCAGATGCTGGTGGTGATCTTTGCTAATATGGTTCTTCCCAAATCTATCCTGTAAATCCACGAGTAAGGTCTTTTAGTATGTATGTAGCCCCCTAGTACCTGTAGTGTGAACTTCTGAAATAAGTTAATTTATCAGGTTGTTATCTCATAATTCATAGGACATTTTGATGATTTAAGCTGTTCTGCAGCTTTTTGCCTCTTGGCAAAGTGAATTTTTGGACAGAGGAAGGTGGTTAGATCCCCAGATATCAGATACATACCTAAATAGTGAGGTTTGGCTATGTAATTTAGACTTTATGCACCTGTTTTTTCATCCTGAGCACAAGAATAAGAACTTTTTAAAGGTTCATTATGAGATTATTCTGAACCTTTTACTCGGCAGCACACTTGTGTGTGTGATGTTTTTACCACAGAGTGGAATAACTCTCCCTATAGGTGTCTTGTAATGTGAGCTGCTGTATTCTGTGTTTTTGCAGCACATCTGATCCTTTTACAGTATACATGTTAGACCATCCCACCTGTTCAAAAAGGAGCAAGTAAACATCCAAATGTCCTACCATTAAACGAAGTAAATTATTTAGATAAAAGAAAACAAACAAAAAACCTCTCAAGACAAAAATGACCAGAGATGGAAAGATCTACACGGTTAATGTAGGGCTCAACATTGGGTTTGGGCTGAGTGTGCTGCTCTCCTGCAACACCCAGTGGGTTTTACAAGGTTATTCTCATGGTCTCTAACGCAACAAGTCAATACTACCGTACTGTTCACAGTCTTTTCAAACATTTTCAGCAGTTAACTTCTAATATATAAAAAGTTTTATTTAAAAGGAAATCTTTGGATTAGGTTTAAACAGAGTATTGATTCCCTTGTTTCAGAATTCACTGTTGTAATGAAATATTGACACTCAGCACCACAAGTGTAAACTTAAAGTTGCTGCAGATGAAATTGTTAAGAGTATTGCATGGGTTACTTTTGTGCTTTGGATGTGCTTTCTAGAGATTTTGAGACTCACTAAATTTGAAGTGTATTGCAGGTTATTCATTTAAGGGTGGCTACATGTCACTTTGGGTAGACTGATAATTTGGCAACTAGAGAAAAAAAAAAAACAACTGCCAGCTGGATCCAAGTGTAGCTAAGTGTGACTTATATTTCATCAGATTAGAATGAAAACCGTCCACTCATCTTGCAAGTGATGAGAATAAATTATAACAAATGGTTGTTCCATTATTGGCTCATTGTATTATATTACAGCACCAAAACAGAAAAAGGTGCAATCTCTGTAGAATTGTTGCTCATATTTGTTGTGCAACATTTAGAAGAAGCCCTTTGCATTTCCAGCTCATTATGTTTCATCCTATTCAAACGATGCAGTTTGTCAGCTACCACATTTCCTTATTAACCTGTGACCATGGAGCTAGATCCTTAAATGTGCAAAATTAATCACAGCGTGGTTCTAAACACAATGGGCATTTGTTTGTGCTTGTAAACATAAAGAAATGAGAGGGTGAAAAAAATCAGATTGTACACTTTTTATCAAGCCACAGAGGTCTTGGTTAATATATCTTTTTTAAACAATTATTTTTGTCAAACTGAAATACTAGTGATTCATCTGATTATGAATGAAGTAAAAAAAACAAACTATAATAATATCTTGTGTGCTGTAGTGATTATGCAAAGTGGTTCAGACATCTAATTGGAGCTCTCTGTAGTAAAATATGGAGGGAAAGCAGAGGATATAGTGTGAAGAGGAAAGTGAGAGAAAACCAGACTGAGGGGGCTCCTAGATCGGGGCCAGAGGGGGTGGGGGGTGGGGGGGGGGGGGGGGGGGGGGGGGGGGGGAGTTCCCCCATGCTTGTCAGAGTTTGAGGAAGTTCAGAATTGATGGAGCCCACAGGCGGCACTGCTAATTTTAGTTGAAATCACCTAAGTGGTTTGGCTAATTTATCCAGGCTCCTCAGCCTCAGCCCCTGCTTTCTGGCTCTCCACTGCTTGCCCCTCCCTCCCAGATATACCCACAAAGCGTGAAGGTACCAGGAGGTGACAGTGGGAACAGAAGGGTATTTTGTGCCCAGCTGATTTGCAGAGCACTGGGTGGTTTCAACCTGTGTCATACATTTGGATATTGTTTGACCCTTAACAACAGCCCAGGTTGAATCATTTATTCAGTAAAAATGATTTATATTGCTTTGTATTTAAAGTGAAATGAAAACAGATTCACCGATTGCAATCTGAGATTAAAATGATATTTTAGATTGAACCTTTCTGATATTGTTGATTGATATGTGAGAATGAGCATTTGCATATCAGAAGATCATTTTGCAGTGTGATTTAGTTTAACGATGCCAGTCTGCCAGGAAATTAAAGGCTTTTCTTTTATGTGCCTCTGTACAGTGATTTGTTAGAAAACTAAGTAAAAGGAATTCAAGATTATCGCATAAGGTCATTGTAGATAAATACGAATATTTTGCTTCCTTGTAATCAAAAGCTTTTCCTCTATGGAGTTTTGTAGGCTGCAATTCAAACAGCAAGTTGTTACTGTGTTCATAGGAGTGCTACAGTATGCTTTGGGTTATTTTGTATGATTACTCACAGCTGGTTGTCTAAACATGAGATGCATCAGGCAGGGTGACTGAAGCGTATCAAAACTTGTAGATGTTGTGAGGATCTTGAGTGTGAATGTGAAGCAGCACACATATGCCTGCCAAGATGTTGCTAATGTTTATCTGATGGTTGTCTCAGGAGTTTGTATGGGTGTCATATTGGGATCATATTTACTTAAAAACAAGTGTGAAATTGCGTGCACCTCATTAATTGAGCATTAATGATGTTTAATCACTTCAATCGTTTTTGTAAGTCTAATAAAACAAATGGTAACATGTTACTGAATTTAAATGACATCAAATAGGATGTGTGAATTTGATCTGGGAAATATTTTTTGTTTAACTTCAAGAGAAAAAAAGAAACAAAGAAAGAGAAAGGAAAAACCTGAACTGCTCACCAGGCCTGTTCAGTCATCCATTCATGAATCAATCATTTTGAAAGGAAACTGCAGCCAAAAAAAAAGGCAAGTGAGGGAAAGTAGCACCCTTGGCTTAATCTTCTACTGAAACAGTAATTAAAGACGGATAGAAAAAGTACTTCTTTTTTCTCAGCATTGCATTTGCAATCGAATCAGACATCCATAGATTTCTGATGTTTGTTGGATACCCATTTAACCCCAGATTAATATTAATTCCAAGACATCAAAAAAACACTACACTGAACCAGGTTGTTGTGTGATTTTATGCCATGCACTTTTCTTTATGATTTGTGTGATGAAAAACATTTTATTAACTGAGACTAAGCAGTTTCAGACAATGACTTAAGACCGATAAACAGATAACGTCTAAAACCCTTGAACTATATTCGCAATATTTAATTTCCTCTTTCAAAAAAAACATCTCAATGTAAACTGTTTGTTTCCACATGGAGAGAAGTTTCATGAAAAAAAAAAAAGCCATCCAGAGCAGCAGGCAAGAGAGATGTTTGAAGTCTTGTGTGCAAGCCAGCAGTTTTTGGCAGATGAATGTAGGGTTTTATGAGCCAAGCACCTGGTCAAACTGCAAACAATGAGGGGCTTATGGATTCTCTTTATCCAACAACTGCTGAGATGATACGTAGAATGTTAGAGCTTTTATGGCCCCTTTAAGAAATGCTGATGCACAAAAATGCTCAGCACTTCTTCATGCTGTGGAAATGTTTCATGTACTTTCATTCAGGTTTATGTACTGCAAGAATCTACTCCAAAAGCTATACTGAATATATCTAATATATTAAAGCTTCTAAATCTTCAATAAACATGTGGTCTACTTTACAAATTACTATATAAACAACTTAAACAGATTACCAGGTCCCAGTTGCAAAATGATTTCATTGACACAAATGTCTTAATTACAGGAAATGTGAGAGAGAAATATTTAAAGGAAACAACGGGGCAAACTTATTGAAAAGATGGAATAGAAATATTGCATATAGCTTCAGCTTAAGAACTAGCTGCAGTATTTAGTGTCAGTGTGGAGGGTCTTATTTGAGTCTTTAGCAGTGATCGAATAATGAGTTCCACAGATGGGTTTGTTGGCTGAAGCTCTGCTGAGTCCGCCGTGTATGCAGTAGAGAGTGTCAAAGTGTCTCCTGTGCAGGATCATCTCCAGGACTGTGGAATGGGTGGTATCTGCCAGACATGCTGGCAGTCAGTGGGCCTTCTCTCCTGCACTACCTGGGCTGGAGCTCAGCCAGGGTTAATTATAGGGGAGCTCCAGAGTCTTATGTCACTAAGGATGGTAGACAGAATATTGTCATACTGCCATGTCCTGTACAGAAAAGACAAGAGAAAAAGCACACCTGCTCAGCCTGAGTTTCTGCTGTGTTTCATTCTTTCCTCTTTTTTCCCCACTGATTTTCAGGTTGAAATGAACTGAGGCCAAGAGCCATATGGCTGGTAGAATGAGTGTTTGCTGGATGAATCGGTAATAATGGCGCCATACAAAAACTGATAATGGATTACTTGCAGTAGATTTTGTCATAACATGTTAGCAGACATTGCTCTGTTGTATGTTTATTTGCATGCTGTGTAGTTTGGAGGTGACTATGAAGACATCACCTGGTTCAGTTGCATTATCTTCTCTTTACATTCCTTAGGCAGTTCTAAGAGTGTTGTAAACAATAAAGGGCCTAACTAATAAATAGATGTAATGATAAATATTACATTAAACTTATTAATATCAGTGTTACTTTGTTGAATACATGACAAACAATGGGACCAAATGCGTTTGCATTTATATGCATGATATTAGTATATTTGTATATCTGAACATTATCACTCCCTATTCCCACCTGGTCCTCAGATGATGTTTCTAAATTATTTTTGTGAAGCATTGACCTTAAAGCGGGGTAACTTTATTTCAAATTAAAGTATGGCCAAGATGCTACATACTTGTAAAATTACAAGACCTTAGCACCTACGAATACTGAGAAATAAGTAAAACAAAATAGCTATTTTCTATATTTTCGGACCGAAGATTCCTGTAATGTTTACTTGCCGTGTGCGGTGCCCGCTGGCCCGATTTAA
>JAOXYM010000010.1:22268844-22313297 GCA_028567055.1 Leptatherina wallacei | reverse complement strand
TGGTCAGCTTGTCCTACAGGAGGAGGGGCTGGATGGTGTTGAAGGCACTAGAGAAGTCAAAGAAAAGAATTCTCACAATGCCGCTTTCCTGGTGTGGATTCTATGAAGGAGGAAGAGGGTGGCGTCCTCAACCCCCATTTTCTCCCTGTATACAAACTGGAGAGGGTCCTCAGCCTGCAAAACTTGTGGTCTGATGGAACGGGCGACCAGCCACTCCATTGTCTTCATAAGGTGGGAGGTGAGCGCCACCAGTTTGAAGTCACTGAGACCGCTGGGGTGTCTCTTCTTGGAGCGGCTCTCCAAGCTCAGCAGCACAGGCTTTAAGCATCGCGCGCTTTGGCGACATCCTGTCAGGCCCAGCTGCTTTCCTGACACAGAGTCTCTTCAGTTTTCTGCAGACCTGCTCAGCAGAGATGGTGGTGGGGGGGTGGGGGTGGTCAAGCCCCATGTTGTTTGGGGTGAAAGAACGAGGATGGGTGGGGGGAGGTGGGGCAGAATGGTGGAGTGAGAAGGGGAAGGAAGAAGGGGGGGGGGGGTGTGGATGGAGCGGTGGAGGCCGAGGGGTTTAGGGGGCTGGGGGTGCAGCGTGGAGTCAAACCGGTTGAAGAAGATGTTGAACTCATTGGCTTTCTCCCTGCCCCCCTCTGCTGCACAGCCGGTGGTCTGGTTACAGCCTGTGATGGTTTTCAGGCCGTTCCAGACTTCTTGCATGTTGTTCTGCTGAAGCTTTTTCTCCAGCTTGGTCCCGTACAGCTCCTTTGCCTCACTCAGAATGAACCGGAGCTCCCTCTGGGTATTCTTCATCTCCATCTTGTCCTTTTTCTTAAAGGCCCTTTTTCTTCCTGTTCAGAACAGCCTTCACTTTGCTAGTGATGCACGGTTTGTTGTTAGCAATGCAACTAACGTATCTGACTGGAACCACCATGTCCACGCAAAATTTGATGCAGTCTGTCACACACTCAGTTACACTGTTGAGGTCCTCATCCTCACGTGAGCTCAGCAGTACACTCCAGTCAGTAGTTTCAAAGCAGCATCTGAGGGTCTCCTCAGCTTCCATCCTGAAGGATCTGGTGTTGGGGGGCTGCCTTTTCACCAAAAGTGTAATGAGGCTGCAGGAACACTAAGTTGAGATCAGACTTGCCAAGGGGAGGGAAGGGTTTGGCTGTGTATGCATATTTGACATTTGCATACAGCAGATCAATAGTCCGGTTTCGCTGGTTGGGCAGTCCACAAACTGATGGAAGGAAGTGAGAGTTTTATCCAGGGTTACATGATTAAAGTCTCCAGAAATGACAATAAATGCCTCTGGGTTCTGAGTCTGTAATCCCGCGATGGTTGAGTGGTTAGACTTCTGCCTCCTCATTTGCCCTCAGAGGAATGTAAACACACAACGGGTCATTCCTACTATTCGGTGCCATTTGAGCCTGGTTAACTTCATCCAAAAAAAGCTGAATTTTTCATGATTTTATTAATTTATCTGAAGGAGGACTTATAAAACTATAAGAAAACTATGGTGGTCCAGCTCAGGATATTTCTGTTTTATAATTTGACTAAATTCTTTCAATGTGACAGTGATCAAATGTCCCCCCTGTTACCAGACATTCTCATCTCTATAAATATATGTTTTGAATGTACCATTTTTGAAACAGTCCTAAAGTTTAAGAGTTAAAATGTCCCTTAATTTATCATTGAAATCAATTTAGCAAATATTCAATAAAATATTGAATTAAATGAAAAAGTCTTGCTTCAATTTAAGGTTTGTTGTAATTTTCACACATTTGTTTGGGAATCAAATGGATTTTCAATGTAATGTGTCCCTATTTTTTAAGTGATTTGATTTAGCTACTTCCTATCCTTCAAGTTACCACAAAAACAGGATTAATATTTGTTAGTTTTATTTAATTATTATCAAAAAACAGATAGGTTACAGGTTGGGCATATGAGTAACAGGGTAGACAGGACATAACAGGGTGGACATTACATCAGGGACCAATACATTCAATTTTGATAGTCAATTTATTGAACCTTTCCATGAACATTAAAGCTTTAAACATTACTTGAAATAACAGGATATCAACAATTAACCATTAACTTTCAGCTACGTCACACCCCCCGTTAACGTCCATCTCTTACACCCAGCAGTACGGCTATTCTGGTCCACTCCCTGGTTACATCCCATCTTGATTATTACAAATCCCTTCTTTTTGTTTTACCTGACAAATCCCTCCATAAACTGCAACTGGTTCAAAACTTTGCTGCCTGTATTATTTTCAGAAACCCCTCCTTATGTTATATTACACCTGTTCTGCAGCAGCTACACTGGCTTCCAATTAATTTCCGTATCTTCAACAAAATTTTACTTCTCACCTTCAAGGCCATTAACAACCTCAACTCTCTGTATTTTACGGAACTCCTCCACATCAACATACCCAGCCGTACTCTCAGATCTTCCTCTTCCATCAAACTTACCATCCCATCGGCTCGCTTAACCATGTGGTCTAGACCTTCAGCCGCTCGGCCCCCTGACTTTGGAACGCCCTGCCACTGAACATTACACAATCTGATACACTCACCACCCTCAAATCCTGTCTTAAAACACACCTTTTTTGAGTACTATATTCCCCTTAGTTATGGGATTGGAACATCACTGTTTTACTGTGTAATGTTTTTTTTTTTTTTACATGTTTTATATGTCTTTGAGTTCTTACCTTCTTGTATTTCAATCTATTTGTAAGGTGACCTGAAGGGGCCTATATATAAAATTTATCATTATTATTATTATTATTATTATTATTATTATTATTATTATTATTATTAACATTTCATCCACCCATACTGCCCCCCTCCACACTCAAGACACAACACATTGAAAAAAAAACTTTCCATATCTTCATTCAGGGTATGCACCTCGGTGCACCCCATAGCACTGTTGCTTTTCTGCAGCAGAAAGCACCATTTCTAGACAAATAAAAGCATGCCCTTTCAACAAATCTTTTACAAATATATCTCAATTCATAATCAATAATAAAAAACAAAATATGATTGAAAATTAAGCTTATTTAGCTTTCTTTCATCCACCCTGTTACTGTGTGTCCCCCCTGTTAGAGTGAAAAACAGTAACAGGGGAGACATTTTATGCTAATATTATCTATTACCACTCATTTGATGAAAAACAAGCTGGTGAAATATATGGAGGACTTTCAAAAAATTTTCAAACCATATTTTCAAAATTACCAAAAATTATTGGTTTCCACTCTAAATAATAATAAAGGCCCCACCACATCAGCCAAGCATTCTAAAACTATGCCGCCATTAGACAACACTGACGACTATATTTAGACTAGACTATATTTAGACATTTCTAGATGCGCCTACAATAAACTAATATTCTCAGCACAAACCACTGTGTTGCCGTGGACGATGACGACGTCGTCTTGACATTGAAAATATAAAACAATTATCAGTGAAGTAATCTAATCTAGCTAAATTGATTTTATAGTTTGTGCATCATAACTCCGGGCTCGGACTGAGTGCAGTACTCGTTAACCGGCCTCTGCCAGTATCGTATTCTTTACTCCGCCGCCATTAGACAACACTGACGACTAAAAATGGATAAGAGACCGGCGGCCTCAAGTGCCTCTCAAACACCAACACATATTACACGTAAGATAAAGAAAAGAAAAATGTTGTCTAGTGTGACGAAAAGGGCCAAATTGGAGTCTGACCTCCGCAGGAGTAAAACGAGAGTCAACATCGGAGCAGCTTTCCATAAATGGAAGGAGTAAATGGGGATAAAACGGGACCCTCAGCTGGCTTTCTTCTTACTAAAAAGGTAAATGTGATATGTATGACGGAAATCAGGATATATAATATTGCAATGCTAGGTTTTTAGCATGTAACAAGCTAACAAAGGCTCGTGGGTATGCTATGCTTTATTTGTTTATTTATTGGCGCAAGCTGTTCTACTCTATTGATAACAATATTCTATCCTTCCAATGTTAAAAACATACAAGTTAAGTATCTGTGAGTCTGCATGGTTGTTTATATTGTGTGTTTCTGTGTTGGTCCTGTGATGGACTGCTTAACTGTCCAGGGGGAACCCTGCCCCAGCCTTACGCGATTTAAAATAGGACAAACTATGGAAAATGTATGAACATGATTTGCTGGACTAATCTGAAAAGCAGATGCAAAATTAAGACCTACTGCTACTGTCCATGCCAACCAGTTAATATGACTACTCAATTCAGATACGCGCCATATGAATGTGATCCCAAGTGTGAATTCCTTACATTATATTGTAAAGTTTGTGTTTTAAGGACTGAAGCATTCCATTTATACTTATTTTTGTGCAGCAGGAAACTGTCTCAATAAGCTTTGTTTTGCCAGTCGGACACAATCAAGCAAACACAATACTGATGTATAAAGTTTGGTTCAGTAAAGGTCATTATCATGTTATGTACCTTTATAAGAACAGACTTTGAAAATAATTGATATCTCCTGAATTTTCTCAGTATAAACATATTCCATGAAAAGTTCAAAGCCAACAGTGTGTTACTGTAGTAAGTCTCTAATTACTTAAATCTTGCTGCTGTCACTTACCATCACCCTCAGTCCTTTCCAGCTGTACTGAAGGTGTAAATCTTCACAACAGAATCACAAATACAAACAAACAATCAAAAAACACACACAAAGTACTCACTAAAACTTAAACATAACCTTTAAGATTAGTCACAATGTAATGAAGGAAATGGGAACAGTTAAGAGGAAGGAAGGCATGAATGATAACATACAAAGCTTTACATCCTGCTTAAAGACAAATATTATATTGTTATAATATTATTGCTGTACTGACTGAATTCAAGGATTTGAGGGCATATTCTTTTAGATCATGTAATGTATGTTTCTGGCGCGTGCCCTAACTCTATGAGGTTTTCCCATATGTGCTGCATTCCTTAAATTGAAATAAAACAAAATGTGATGCATGCATTCACTTGGCACATATGGAAATAACTGTTAGTAAAATGGCTGAACTATAAATAACAATTAGAAAGTATTACACAAAAACAAAAAAAAACATGGTTGATATTTAGAAATTCTTTCTTCAAATAACATTTCCCACATAATCAACTTAAGGTTTTTCAATATTGATACAGAATATAAATTAGAAAAGTTTCAATAATTTGCTTGCTGCAAAGACATGGTGGTGTCCTTCAGCTCTCACAGCTTACTCATCCAAATCAACACTCCACAGCCACTGAGTGCATTAGAGTGTCGGCTGTACATGTGAGAATGTGTCAGGAGAGATATAGACTGAATTTGCGAGGTAGAGTGCATAAATGTGTGACACCAAGTGTGAGGGTACGTGTAAGAGTGAAAAGGTAGAGAGGATGCATGTGTTTCAGTGTTAGTGGAAGATTCAGTGCGCGCATGTGTGTACTTACTTGACTGTGTACTGTATAGTGAGTGTGTGTGTGGGCCTGCTCTACACTGTGCTGGGGGCCAAAACACTAGAGATTGCTTTGATCTGGATTCTCTGTGTCTCGTCCAATCACAATCATGTCACCGGCTCCCCACGGCATGAGCGACTCATTCATGGTGCAGAGAGGAGACCCTCCTGCATGTTATTACTTTATATACACTTCACTTTACAAGAACTATGTTCACAAAATGGCTTCATCCATGTCCCACAGAAGCTAACGGACAAAAGGATTTTGCAGTCACTCGTGAGGATGTGGCATGCAATCAGGTGTGTTTATATTTGGGACCATGTAAATTTGTAAGTAGTTGAGATAAAACAGCAGCGGTATTAAACATTTGTAGATAGGTTTGCATGCAGTGGATCGCATCGTTTACAATCTAGATTAGCTTTACTCCCATAATAGCACCCAATGATTTTGAATCATTTCCAAAAGAAGTAGATCTTTCTCCTGGAGGAAGCATCCTCCAGAAAATGAGAAAATTTGGATGAAGTGTTTTCTGATTGGTCGAATTCCTGGAGGCTTGCAGATGGGGTGATTCATGAATGTGGACAACTCTTGTTACCAGTCAGGAAGCTGTGACAACTGAATTGGGGGTTTTTTTGGTTTAAAAAAAAAGACAAACACTGAATGTTTTCAAGCATGGCATCACCTCCAAACTGGATCCAGAACATGAAGGACAGTATAAACCAAATAGAATTAACACAGAATTACTGTTAGCTCCTTAACTGCCTTTCTACTCAGTGTACTTATGGTTGCACTAAAATCCGTAATGCAGACATCTGAAATGGATTCACTCACTGCTTGAGGTTCAGAGTTCCACCTTTTTATCCAATCCAATCCTATCCAATTTTATTTGTACAGCACTTTAAAAACAACACTGTCAACCAAAGTGCTGTACATAGCAAAGGTAAAACAAATACGGTAACTATAACTCATAATAACTCTATAACAAAAAAACATTCAAACATTAATCGGTAGCAATAAAAGCCAGCATCTCAGGCTGAGTTAAAAGCCAATGAAATATAGTGTGTTTCAAGAAAATACTTAAAAACAGGAAGTGAATCGGCATGCCTGATATGCAATGGTAAATAATTCCACAGTTTTGGGGCGGCGGCTGAAAACACTTGGTCCCCTCTGAACAGATAGTTGAGGAACAGCTTCGACTTTTACTTACAGTTGCCCTGCAAAACCAGCATTACATTTGGCTATATTCATAAAACTGTCGTCCGTGAAGTCTTGCAAACAAGTCCAAGCATTTTTGCAACTGTGTTACTGGCCAGCAAATACAAAATGCATCTGCATCCGATGATCCAAGATTTCTTTAGGGATGCTGAAAAGGGTCAATTTGCTCTCACAACGAAATACACATTTTTTTGGTGACATCTCTGAAACAGAAACAAAGTGCTGTGCTCTGACCAGTTGTTGATCACTCGTTGCTTTACAGTGTAAAAATGACCTCTTTGGAAATTGCTGAAAGGGATGATGTGCATCATCTAAGTGCTAGGAGAGTTTGACCATACAAGAAAATCCAGAAACCATGAAGTGATACATGTGCTGCTGAATAAAAAGTTAGTTTGTTTACACTTGGTCATTCACAGAGGTCTTTTTGAAGTCAGTCTTCCACAATCAAAATTTTGAATTTTGTGAGTAAAATTAAATAAGTAAATAGCTACCTTGAAATTTCTTCAACTTAGAACATTTAACTTTTCATTTGATGAAGTTTGAAACTTCTTTCAGATCCACTGCAATGTGCACAAATGTCTTTATTAAACTCAATACATGTTTTGACTCCAAGCTACAATAAGAAGCTTCTGACCACTTTCAAAATGCATTAAATCAAAATAGGTGCTTGAATGTGAAAGCATGAAACGATATTTGATTAAATGGCTGCTTAAAGTTAGGTGAAGATATATTGTTAACGAAAAAGGATTAGGGAATTCAATGTGTCTTCCTTCTGGCTGTTTTGAAATAGCAATGCTAAGGATTTTTCCTGGTTAAGCTATAAACTGTCTCTTCAAACACAGTAGATAAAGCCCAAAGGGGCTTGCCTGCAAGTGTAAATGCAAGACATTTTACTGCATTTACAAATTGTAAGCATGCAGTAAATTCAACATGATGAAATAAAAGGAAAACGGGCATTAACAATAGCTTTAAAGACACATTACGTAACTTTCCAACCTTAAAACTCTGCTTTCCTGACTCATTTGATTGCCCAGTGACATTTAGTATGCACATTTCCGAAGCTGTCACTACCAAGGCTGAAAAACTGCACTTCACCACTTTATCTTCTGGGACGCTGTATGACGTTGGCAGCTAAGTTTTGCTTTACGCACCACGTCACAGGCTAGCAAGCGAATATCAACACACCAGCCATTTTGAACATGCACTGCAGCTGATTTAGCAAAGAATTGCAACAAGACATTATCTGACGAAGAGTGGAAAAGAAAGAGAGAAAGGGATAGACCAAAAGATAAGACAAGCCCCGAGATAAGACTGTCTTAAGCTTGTTACGTACTCCACAAGAAGCAAGAACTTTGTTCTTGTTCTCAAGGCTGCAAGCACAACAAAAAAGTTTGTTTTGCTCAGGTCATTTCATACTCCACGAGAAGCTTTGTCCGAGATGGGGCAGGGATTACTGTGGGAGGTTGTAGGCCCTTTGTGTCTTTATGTGCAATGAGCAATTGACCCGGTTACTTTATATTTCACGTGAAACTTCGTCCGTGACAGTGTAGGATTGTGCACACGGCAGTATCCACATCTTTATTTACCATGTGTGTTGGACACATTTTTGTACTTTCTCACCACCTCGATCAGCTGTTGATGTCCATTCATCTTTGCATCAGTGGAAATGTGGAAGTGACTACGTTCCGCTTCACACTCCACCTCAAATGTTCGACCAATCACACAATACTTTTCGGAGCCCCACAGGAAGAAAGTTCTGCCAGCCCGATACGTCGAGAAGTGTCCTCAAACACTTCCGGCGACAACAAAATAACGTTATTTTGTTCTTGTGGCCTCGAGAACAAGAACAAAGTTCTCGCTTCTCCTGGAGTATGTAAGCCCCTTTATACTGTCCGGAGAGAGCTCACAATAAAGGTAGGGTGCAAATTGGATGCCGAATTAGCCATTGATAGGATGCACCTCACTGAAAAATATTAGCAGAAGTTCCATGGTATGTCTTGATAGGAGCCTTATACTTTTCTCCTTACATTTTTTTCAAGTTCACCTTTTAAAATATGTCATTTACATACAGTCAATGACACCATCTGGCCTCAAAGCCAGAAAATGACTAGCAAATATGAGTTGACACAAACTTGATGGACAAATGGACTTGTGGCATGCAGCTTATCACAAGTGCTTTCACTCTAGAGAGATGAAGAAGAGTATCTCTGTAGTATAAATAATTTTATATAGTGGAATTGCAATAAACAAGTGAAGAGGCAATTTCTCACGTCGACAACGCAACCGCATGTCATTTATTTTAGCTCCCAACACTGTAAAACATGGCGCGGCCCAAAATGTAAACAAAATGCAAGGCAACATTTAAAGAGACAGTGTCCTTTTAACGCTTGAGGCTGCTGAGCAACAGAACGCATTCAACATGAACATCAAACTACACATGAGTAAGAACACAAGGCAACACCACTGCACAATGAATTATGTTCCTACAGTATGCTCAAATGGACTAGGAAATATTTCCCTGAATAATACACAAACTTAATGTAAATGAAAGATTCCCATCACATTTTCTCTCATTTGAAATATGCTCGGTATTTTGAATTGCATTAATACTGAAGTAACTACTGATTTCTCTATATGAAACATTTCATCACCTGCTCATATTTTCAGATTTTATTCATCTTTATACGAATATTCAAATAGTCTTTTTTCAAAAACCTAATCCTGTAAACTACATGGCTCCATCTAGTGGACATTACTATTTTCCAAATTTCTAATATCTTACGCAACTTAAACATAACCTGATAAAATCCATTCATCCATTTGTTGATAACTGACTCTGACATTGAGTGATGAGTTGCAAAATTGTCTGCTCTCATTACCTTTCAGAATTTGAATACACGTTGTGACACATTATTTGTATTCATGCCAACAATACATCAAAAACATTTTCCATTAGTTGAAAATAAATAACTGAAACGTAAAGACAATATGGTTCGCAATTCATCTTGTGTAATATACTGCAATCATTTTCAATTATGTTTTTTTTCTGTTTCTTTTAAAAAGATGCTTAGTCCAGTTGTATAATTAGGTATTTTAATTTTAGCTTAAAGCAAATTGCACAAAATTGAGCAAATTGATGAGGTCAAAGAGGCAGCTGTTAAGAATGGATACAAAAACCCAACATTTAAGTGACTCCTTGTTACGAACCACAGGGAACAACTGATGAATGCAGCCGGAGTTTTTGTTCCGACACCTGTTTGAAAGGATTAGCCTTTTGTTTATAAACGTGGGGGCAAAGCGCTCCAGAAACAAAAAATGCAAATAAAACAATAATGCCTTCTCCCTTCTTTGCAAAACAGAGAGGTCTTGCATCTGTGGGAGGGGTGGGATGTCTAACAAGAACTAATGCTGTTTATGAAAGCAGAGTTTTTGCATCTAATCACAAAGTCTACTCCCATGGGCCTGCTAGTTCTTCATGCTCCCCTTCAGACTGGTAGAGCACCTCTCTTCCAGGAGCGCTGTATTTTTAGGATGTTGTGAAGCTTCCTCAGCTGCATACAGAATGAGATGCTCGCCTTTAGGGGGATGTCGAGTTTGAAGATGATGTCCTTTGGATTTGATTAATTCAGTAACAGAAAGAGAAGCTGTCCCTGACTCAAAATAGACTCCATTTAAATGACTATATTGCTGTTGTTTTCATACTTTTTACTGTTTGTTCTCATCGCTACTTACCAGTATATCACAACACGAAGCAAATAAATAAGAATAGGTTTAGGGCTATCATTGACAGGAGGCTGTTTATGAGTGCTTCTGCTTGTGTTTGCACATGAGCATGGAAGAATAGGCTCAGCGTAGAGAAACATGTCACATTCTCTGCAGAACAGACCCCCCCTCCCTTCACTTGTCTGCTGCCATGCTTGTCCAGGATACACTCCTCTGAAGTTTCCCATCAAGGCCTACATCTGTTGAAACCTAACTCACCCATGCTTTACTTTGTACTTGTGGATATTTAGTCATAGTATGTAATGCTAAAAAATATCAACATCACAATGAACTGAAAAAGATCAGTAGATGTAAGATTATGACTGCTGAGGTAGAATATGTTGATTTAATTGTGATCCAGCACTCAAAGGGAAAAAAAGTCATTGAAACAGTCCACATGTGGCAGCAGAATATTTTCTACCTGAATAAACGGGAAAAAATGCAGTCCCCACAGTCAATACTAAAAAAGAAAGCTTAGAATAAATCTTCAAAAATAATTTGTACTAAATCTGGTTGGGGTACAGTACGTCAGTCATCTACTTAATATTCCTGCTCATTTAGCATCTTGAAAAGAGATTAATGACATGAACAATCTTTACAACAATCCTTCGAAGATCAAAGAGCTCTCAAACAAAAGCACATGAGCTACAACTTTGATTTAGTAGTTTAAGACAATGCTAATTAGATCGCATGCAGTGTCTCCTCATGAAATCTGCTCCTATCGTCTAATTATAATGGCTAGATACTCCATAATGGGACACATGTATTTTAAATCAAAGCGGTTTTGTGATGGCAAATGGTGAGCCCAAAAGAGCACCGACAATGACATTGTGTACAGACAGCTCAGACATCATTTTTCTCTTGTCCTGTCAAATTGTGACAACAACACTCCTGTAGCTTGGTCCGTAGAAGAGAGGCTGCTGGCGGGCAGGCCGTGGGGGCTAATTGTGCCTCACTATGACTAGTGTGCAAACGAAGGATGACTAATGAAAAATCCTCAGCTTTTGGACACGTCGTTCACCTCCTTCAGCACAAATTAATGGCTCATTGGTGGTGGACGTTGTTTCACCCCAGCCTTTTTCACCCATTATCCACTACTTTAACATAGGGCTCCTCTGCATACTGATCATGTATTAAAGCAGCCTGAGTAATGTAAAGCCTCCTCTGAAAATCTTCCCACAAAGTGTGTTTTTCTAATGAATTAAAGATGGTTTCCTTGCTCTCTGGCTGGTAAACACTGCCGTTTGCTGCACAATCAGCATCCGGATTTATACAAATGAATGCAGTGGTTATATTCAAACTTCAGATAATGGTTGAAAGTGAAAACATTTTTTTTTTATTTTTTAAAGATTCAAATGCAGTTACGCACCGTTGGCTCATAAACACTGTCAAGTCTTGTACTTTTGCTTAGTTTTATCAGCCATGAGAACAGATCATACACTTTGTTTAGTATTTTTAGAGGTAGTTTTCTTTCTCTTGCTCTTACAAATCCTTCTCGCAGTTTGCTCGTGTGGGATGCTGTAAATGTGTTTATCAGTACCAGCAGTGACCTTCTGTTGTTCAGAGTTGATATGAGCAGACTTTCAGAGAGAGAATCACAGAGGGGAGTGGGAGAGTAGATCCTGATTTAACAAAAAAAACGCAACTGAAGTAAAAATGGCTCAATTAGGGCAGCCGTAAATTCGTTAGGGCCTACGTTGTGCACACCAGTGCTGGGGCTTTTTTATTTGTTGCTGCGGTTAATATTGCTTCTGCACATTAAAATGTGCAGTTGATGGGCGCTCAGGAGCCCTGGTTGTATCAGAAAGTGCTCTCCTGGTGGACACTTAAACAAAGAATCAGTCTGTTCCACTCCCTCAGCAGAGGCACAATTATCTGTGCTGTTTTTTTTTTTTTTCCTAGGGAGAGAACAAAACATGGTTCAGCTCTCAGTCTTCCTCCCTCGGGCTAATAGAAGGGTTTCACTCCTTCAGTTATACATCTGGCAGCATGTCAGCAGCAAAATATCCAGTGGCCATGGATCAGAGCAATGGTCTCAAATCATGGGTTTTTGTCACAGACAGGTTGTAACAATATGGGCTGTTTTTCCACCACGTCTGCCTGCAAAACAGGTGAAGTAAGCACACCTATCGCCATCCTGAGGCAAGATGCACACAGACAGATAATCACGGTCTTGGTTGGACAGCTGATAGCACAGTCCTCTTGCTGCTGCTCACGTTTGTGTCTCTGACAATTAGACTCCGGGCTGACAGGAGAGCGTGGTTCCGCCACTCTGTTAACAGACTTTGTCAAATGTGCAGCCTATCAAAATACTCGGACGGCCCCAGCTGAAGTCAGTCACCCCCTATTAACAATAACCCTATTAGCTTTTCCCGTGACCTGTGAGCTGGGAAATGAAAGGCATAGGGATGCATTCATTTATATAACCAATGCCAAGGTGCGTCGGACATGGATACCCCTCATCTCCCTGCGCCTCATCAGCCTCTCTGATCAGATGGGGATGCATAATACATCAGACGGCCAGTAAGTGGAGGAAAGACATTCATCACTGTCCACCTTTCAAATTAAATCCCAGAGACGTGGCAATCAGTCAGACACATCAGTATTCAGCCCTGGCTGAAGGCTTTCCTGCAGAGACACCCCGTCCATTACAGCCTTACAAACCTTACTTTGGTGCAACAACTGCCCTCACTGCGTAAGACGTACTTCAAACAATAGTGTTCTTCCTCATATTGAATTTCACTCTAGTGCTCTGCTGAAACACTGATTGTCTGTATATATTTATGGATAAGGAATTAAGAAGGAGGGGTTGAAACTTCAGTTTAACCTCTGGTTGAGATGACATGTTGCTTTAAAATCTTTATATGTCATGCAGCATTCATGGTGCTTTCGCAAATGTTCACATTGCCAGTTCCATGAATGCACCTTCATATCATCAGAGATGCAGGCTTTTGAGTTGAGCGCTAATAACAAGCTGGATGATCCCTCTTCCCTTTATCCAGAGGACACTATGGCCGTAATTCACAAATTAAATTTTTGACTTGTCTGATGAACAGTATTCACTTTGCCGCAGTCCATTTTAAATGAGCTTTGATTCAGAGAAGCTGACTGAGTTTCTGGATCATCTTCACATGTGGCTTCTTCTTTGCATGTTTTAACCTGCATTTATTGACGTCACATCCAGCTGTGATCACAAACAATGACTAGTGAAAATATTCCTGAACCCACTCAGTGATTTCCATCGACAAATTATCAGTGTTTTTAATGCACTGAGGGCTCCAAGGCCTGATTGAATTTCATCTTTATCCCTTGTGCACAGAGATGTCTTCAGATTTTCCTAATCTGTTGATATTATGTTAAGATATCATAATAATATTAAGTGTAAATGATGGAATATTCAAAGTCTTTGCAATTTTGATGAAAATTAGGCTGATGTTGTTCCACAATTTGTAGTTGGAGTTTTTTTTGCAGATTGCTAAACCTATCCCTGTCTTTACTTCTGAGAGACTCTGCCTGTCTGGTGTACTTTTTCATATCCAGTCATGTTTAAAAACATGTTTTTAATCAACCTAATTCATTTTAACATATTCCTTGAGCAGTTTCTTTATAGTATCACTTGCCTTTCCAGCCTCTTTCGGGGGCTATAACCTTTTTGATCTGCGTTGCTCCCATCAAATACAAGATGATCTAATATTTGTCATGAAATTGTGAAATGTTTCACTTCCAGCAATTATATATCTTTTCAATGCTATGTGGTGAAAAAAAACTTGGTGTATGAGATTTGCATATCATTGCCTTTATATTTGCATATTAACCAGCCTCCCAACTAATTTGTAAACAGGGTTGTATTTAAATTGACGGCCATAAAACTTGTCTAACCAAAGAAGCACGTAGTGCAACCTGCTTTAATAACTTTCTTTTTTCTCTCTCTCTCTCCTTATGTTGCTTTCCTGTTGTTGATGGCAAACTTCAATCTTTACTCTAGGTAAGAAAGTGATGTCTTTTTCTTTTTTTTAATTTGTTGTCCTTGCATTAACTGATCAAATCTAACCAAACATTTACTTTTATCGTGAATTCTGTAACCCAATTCGTGAATTCTTGGACTTCCAGAGAGAAGAAATCTTCAGTAATTTTGTGGTTACATTCCTATCTGGAAAGGAATGTATGCCTGGTCTTCCTCTCTTAAGAGCATCTAGCTTTTTTTTATGCATAAAGTGAAATGTTAAGTATGCTGAAAGACATGACATCAGGAGTTGCCCATAATGAGAGAAAGAGCTTCAAAGACCATGAACTGTAATTCAACTCCATCACAATAACATTTAAACATTTTCAAAACTTTCCCTGGACGTTTCATCAGCCTAATTCATTTTGCACTAAGCTCAATTACTTCAGTCATATTCCACTGAAAATTGCACATTAAATGGGAATCTGCATGCTCTGTTGCTGCTAAAGCGAGCGTCTCTCTGGCTCTGGATCCACAGTTAATTACATGTACGTCAAGCCAATCTCAGCACTTCTGTCTGACGTATTAAGCAACAGTGTCTCTGTTTCTTGGTTTTCCTCAGCAATTAAACTGCAAAGCGAAGAAGGATTTGCTAAAAGAATAAATTTTTTTTTTCTTTTAGACCTCAGGGAGAACACTTTATTTAGTCTAGTCAGTCTGTAATGTGCAGAGTGTGTTGCATTCAGTCAGTCTTGACTGATCTGAACCATGATGCTACATGCAATTGAAGTATCTGTCCATATCCGAGTGCAGGGAAGCAGAGGCACTGTGTGATCAGGTCAGGCCTCATCCACAGCTTTTTCTCCTGGAAGTTTGTTTCTGTGGTGTCCCACTGTCAGTTTCCCTGGGGCTGTTAATCGGCTTTGAAATGGAAACAATTGGTACCATACCTGAGGTAATATGTTGTGTGGATAAAGTCTTTCTTTGAATGCAAAAAGCTTTTTAGGATATAGATTTTTTGTGTTTTACCTGTATTATTTCAGGAAATCCAAAGCATTCTGATCAGGTTTTCTTTTAATTATTATGTTGCTTTTTAAAACAAAGATTGTCTTCAAATATTAGAGAATTCATACAAGCTCACAGCTTGTTTTGAAAATAGCTGGGCAACCTGTTATATGTGCAGTGACTTGAAAGTGTGGAAGCGTTGAGGCTGCTCTTGGAGCAGCTTGGAAGGTCTCCTCAGTCTCTTCTCATCAGATGTCTGGATTTAATTTGTCTCAGTGCGCCTGAGGAAAGGTCGTGATCCAGATGCTTTCACCCTCCTCTTCTGGTCTTCAGTTTGCCACATGAGGGAAAGAGAAGGGGAGGGATGCACAGAATGTGAGGGATGTTCTGGTGTTCCTGCTTAGGCTCTCTCTCATTTCCCCCCACAATTGTACATCCTCCTTTATAATGAGCACACCTATCCAACAGAGTTGTGACTCATTTGATGGTTAGGAAAGGAAATGAATGGGATGACCAGGGACACCTGAATGCCTCGCTGGGATTTTACATACTCGCTGTAGCGCAGAAGTGATTGAACAAGTCTCAGTTCAAAGCTCATCTTTGGGATCACTTCTCCAAATTGCGACAGTTAGAGCCCCTCCCCCCCTACGAAATCATATCACGGTTATATTTAACTTTGTGTGGTAAAACTTGGAACATAAACTATAATAGTTTCAATGATATCAACTTTGTTAACAAGCCTTCTACTGATGATGTTCACGGTTTACCTATGAAATTACACTTTTGGCCACTTTTGTTTGATATTAGTTCATAAGTATAAAATTGATGCTTCTGAAAAATTAAAGCCCCAGTGTGTGAGAAATTCTCCCATCTAGTGGTGCGCTGATTGAATGCAAACAACCAAGTAGTGCTCTCTGGCGCCTCGCTGTTTAAGCACATTATTACCACTACCGAAGCCGTGGAGAGCCACAAATATGAAAACGTCAACATCTTGCACAAGTTGGATTGTCCCGTCAGGTGATGAGGTACAGAATGATACATAATTCTGTTTCATTATTGATGATGATAAGTTACAAGCATGCCCTTCATATATTTGGTACCAAGCTCTGCTAATAGCTAATGTCATCACGTGAAATAGTTCTTCGTGACCTGCAGACTCAGAGAAAATCTGATGAAGTGAGAGGGAGAGGGAGAGGAAGACGAAGAGGGAGATGGAGAGGCAGTCAAAGCAGGGGCAGTGGACCTGTCGGCACTATAAGAGGAAGATCCCGTGATGTAACTGTTGCAACAGAGCTTTTCCACGGTAGGCTAAGTAACAAATTAGCCGTATCTGCCATTTTGTGTAGCAAGTAACCGTAAATGATCCGACTTAAACAGGAGGATAAAATAGTTGCTGGACTACCCTGTTTCTAACATAATTCAATCTAACAGTGAAGTTTATATTGCCGTTAACTTACCTGTCCAGCAGAAAGCCTGCAATCTCTGCGTCAGTTCTGAAGTCCGTCACCCTCATGAATAGTCTCCATCTGGTAATCCCTATACCGATGTAGACTCTTATTTTCTCCTGATTATTATTATTCTTTTTTTTTCTTGGCTATTTTTCCTCCCTTTCACGGGGCAAAGAGTGTGGATGGTCCTCCATTTCAATGGAAAACTGCAAGTTGAATGTTCCACAGTCATCTTTGATTGCCCCCCCGACAACACACGGGGATTCACAGCTAACACGCGTATGGCTAACAAGTTTGTCCCCTTTCGGCTACCGCATTCAGAGATGGCGATGCAACGTGGCAGCATTCGGTTGGGTGCACCACTAGCTATGTATTTGTAAATAATTTTAAGCTTTAAGAATGCTTTCATTTGCATGCGGTTGTGATTACACTTCGGTAAAATACGTATTTATGAAAGCGATACTTGATTTTTTACTAATAAGAACCCAAATTAGTTACACACTGTACCTTTAAGCATTTGCAGAGATGAGTCACAATATGTTCACTGATATGGAAAGCATGATGAGAGAATTTGGTGGTCATACTTGTCAAACAATTTATTCATACAATCTTGGTCAATTCTGGCTCTCAAAATGAGAAGCATAAGAACAATGAATATTAATAGTAATACAATTACAAGGTGTGTCACACATTGTTTTAGCACACAAGATGAGATTACATCCATCAGGACAGATAATTGATGACAACAGGGGGAAAATGTTTTTAATAGGTTCTGACCTTAAGGCAATGATTGATTCAATTCGCCTCATCACAATTTGCTAATTTCTGTGGGAGAAATAGCTGGGGGATTTTCTATTTTATATGGGTGGGTGGGGTTGAGGGGGGTGTAGATGGCTGGAAGCATGCACAATTACTCACATGAAAGAGCTCTTGTTAAATGAGCTTGGCACTCAAGAAACAAACCTCAGAATGTGCACGGACAGACGTTTGTGTGCATGTTAATCAATAATCATGATTTATTCAATGAAGTACTTGTCAGGAAGTGTTTGTGTGAAGTGTTAAGAGGCTGATGAAAGGCACGCAGTGGTTCGTATTAGTGTCCACAGAAATGGGAAGACAGAAATTAGTAATGAGAAAATGAAGTGAATACATATTATGAAAAAATAATTCTGATGTAAAAGTATTTAGAGAATCGTGTACCAATAAATGAAAGAGCTCATTTCTTGGACGGTTACTTTGTTTTTACACATATCCTATTATTTCGCTGTGTGTTTGCCTCTGTACGCAGTTCACTGAGGGCATTCAGCCACTTTCTAAATCGGCTTCTCATATTCATTCCTAATCTGGTAATGTATAAATACTGCCTTTGGATCAGGGTTTCACTAGCCATGTACTGAAAATAGAGTGAAAAACAAGTGAAATCAACCATGTCTGTGTTTATTTGGCCTACTCTGTTCTGGGCTCTTGCGAAATATAACCAGCATGGCATTGACAAAGATTACGGTCCCACAGGCCACAGTGGGTGTGCAGAAGAAAGTGGCCATGCTCTGGCAGCTGCCACTGAAACATATATACTTAGGCACAGTGGCGTACGCTGGCACACAGTGACATAAACAGACACACTCAGACACACAAACGTATGGAACAAGAAAGGCAGTGTCAACAAGGGGCAAGTCAAAAGTCCAAACATCCGTAGTAAGTGTTTGACTTAGCTCAGCCCCTCACCGACACTTTTAATGGAGTTGGCGCTTCCTCCTCCTTTCGGCCTGGATCCAGCCCAGATGGAGCGCCTCCGCCTCTCTCCACAGCTCTGTCTCGATTGTTGCTACTGTCTTTGGACAAAAAAGTAATGGGAAGGGGAAGTTAATGACATAAAAACCATCACACTGTCTCTTTAAGTGGGGATTAGAAAAAAAAGAGGAGTGGGGGGGTGGATGGAGAGTGTAAAAATAAGAAGCCCGGCAGGAGCAGCGCTGCAAGGTCACCTCTGCTGTAGTGTCGGGCCTGTCGGATCGAAGGCATGGCTAAGGGGTTGCCGTGGTATGGTCCGGTCTCCCAGGAATGCTTCAGGAAGATCTCCTGCCATACCTGAGGCAGCCGCTCATTTATCTGGAATGCTGTGCTCCGACTGCTAACGACCAGCTCAAATTGGACTATTTTTTCCCATTTGTCAGTCGGCCAGCTGCACTGGCTCAGCTGCGCATCTGTGTGGAGGAAAGGCTTAGGACAATGAAAGTTCCAAACTCATTTTTCTCACTTCTCTTCATTTTGTCTACTCTCTTCTCACAGTTGGGAGAGTTTTCAGTATTGTTGCCGCCTGTCAGTCTAAGCAAGTCTCCCCCTGGTGCAGTGTTAATGGAGACAAGTGTTTTTGGCATGTGGCAAAGCATTTCCTTTGACACTTTGGCGGCCCTGACACAGCAGGGGTGCTTAGTACGGCTTGTAATCTGACTGTTGGAGGGAATATTTAACATTGTGTACGATTTTTCTCCAGGGTGGAGTTTGATGTTTTAACTAATCAAAAATTACTTTTCTCTTCGTGAATGACCAAATCTAAAATAATTACAGAAGCCTCTAAGAAAGCAAGTAAGTGTTCAGCAGTGGGGAAGAAAATCTTTTTTTTTACTTCAGTCCAGTTTAACAACTCCACACTACAAATTATAGCTTTGACAATTATGCAGTTCTGTTAAGAAGCAATAATTGCAGAGTTATGTATTATATTTCATTGTACCATTCTCTTAATCAGTTGTAATTAATATAAGTGCATTTATTTTACCAGTACAATGAGATAGGCAATAGAATAAGTTTACCATTTCTATCAACACACAGTGCATTGATAATGTAGCTGTTTGTTAAACTACATGAACAACCTGCTGTCTTTATTCATTCAGATTAAATGAGTGGATTTTCTGCACTGGTTTTATCATTTAGATTAGTTTAATCAAACAGGTCAATAATATGGAAATAACCCTCCATTAGCTTTATTGCAAACCTCTTCCTAGCAGGGCACAGAAATGCCAAATGTTACTGTAAGTTTATCATGAATTTTCCCCTTCAACGTTTCACCATTACATTATTGTCCCTTTTAGAGCAAGTAATTAACTAATAACGGTTTTTATATTACTTACTAGTAAGGGACAAAGGACGGAAATTAGCGATGCTATAATCCTGTGTGTTTGCATGATTCATGCATATTAACACGCACTGTCCCTTTTTAAAAATAAATACAAAAAATAAAAACAAGATATGTACCAGAAGTTGTTTATTGTGAGTATACTTACATGTTTCAAGTTCCCTCATTGCGCTTATTTAATGGTATTATTTTATTTGGATTTATCCTGATTTTATTTGCTAGAAAAGGTAAAGATGAATTCATTTGCAGAGAAGAAAACAAAAGAAAAATCACAATACTACTATTATGTACATTGCTGCAGCATCTGTTTTTACCTTCTGTCTGAAACACACCCGTTAAGTTATGTCTCTTTAAGGCCCACCTAGGAAAAGCCCGGTTTGCTCTGATTGGTCATTGTTATTCATCATTGCATGATCTGATTTCAGCCAAGCTTTAGCTGTCAGACAGATTGTCTCACATTTGACTATAAAATACTTTGGTATACAGAGGACTTCACAATCAACTCAATGCTCAAATCATCAGCTCTCCACCACCGTGCCTGATAGTTGGTATGAGGAGTTTGTGCTTATATGCTGTGTTTGGTTTTCACAGCGCATGATGCTGTGCAACAAGGCCAAACATCTCAGCCCTTTAAAATAATTAGTACTACAAGTTCTGAGCTTGGGTTGAACTTGCAGCTGTCTTGAATGTTTTCTACTTTGAATAATTGTTATGGTTTGTCACCAGTGTCCAAGTAGACCCAATTGCCGGACTTGCAATTCAAAAGGAGTTTATTTACAAGATTCAAAAAAACAAAGGAAATCCAGAGCCAAGGATAGATGAGGGCTGGAACCAAAACTAGGATCTATGAAACCTCAGGCGGATGGCAGAGACATGCAGGGGATCCAATGCTGATGACCACGGAGAGTGAGTGGAAGAACTGGCACCGAATGTAGACTGGCAGCTTCTCTTAAACTGGTGATGAGATGATCTGCAGGTGAGTAGTAATCACCCAGGTGATGCCAATCAGCTCTTGATCCAGCCACTGCAATAGAAGGCCTGTGTGGCAGATCCCAACAATAATAAAGACATTCGATTATACTGTATAACACTATTATCTTTATATTTCCAAACACAAAATGACATGTAAAGTACAATGTATCACATTAGTGTTAATTTTGTATGACAACCTTAAAATATATCTCCCCAAAATTCACATTTAGTGAGAAAGAGAAGTCACTTGATTATAACTACCACATCGCTGTAGTTTTTTGGGGGGCCTGGTCTACGATTGGAGATATTCCTGTAGTGTAGGGGAAAACCACACTGAGCGGTCTGGAACTGGCAGAGGCGAGTCAGTCTGACAAGGTGTGAAAAGAGTCATGATCTTCTTCTCTCTCCCTCTCAGATCTCACTTTGATGGACTGCTTTGTAGTGCAAGGAGCTGGGCAAGTGCTGCTAAGCTACATTACAATATGTGGTGTGTTTGCCCAGCAGGTGCCATTTCCCTCTCTGCCATAATATGAAACATTTTGCATTTCTAGCGCACTGAATGCCAATGTCAACTTAAGCATGTAGTTCAGACCTCTTCTTTAAACACCTCATGTACCACCTGGAATGAGAGTTAGTCATATGCTCCTTTTTTAAGCTTAACTGGCATTAAGTAATTGATAATGTTCCAAATGCTCATAGTATTAGAATCTTAAATACGTATTGTAATCCGCTGAAACCACAAACCACCTACATTTTGTTATTCAGAATCCTTCCAGAGAGAATATTTTGGTGTTTTTTAAAATTGTTTTGAGATATCTGTATGTACTGTACTGTATCTGTAATTTTATTAGTTGTAGTCAAAGATTTTGAAGAGATTTACAAGGCAAATTGTGTGAGGTGAGGTCCTGTGGTGCAAACAATAATCGGATGCATTAAGTTAGAAAAAAGGGTTTGCTTTTTTTTTTTTTATCATTTTAAAATAAAAAACAAAAATAAATAAAAAGAATTCATATTATCAAGAGGGGCTTTATACATATAAAGCTCCTCTTGGCAAAGCAAATTTGCTCGGCACAACACAGCAGCCAGACCATCATTCTGCTTGCTACAATGCTGCACAAGACAAGTTAGAAAGAGAAAAAGAAAAGGGTTTGCATTAAAATTTATGAGCTATTTTGTAGACTATGAAATAACTCTTTCTGATAATATTCACAGTTATTCTATTTGCAAATAGGATGTCATGCACAGCAGCAATATGGTGCTATGTGATATAAAATCTCAAACATGGACTGTGTGAATGGATGGATCCAAAGCTACTTATCTACATAACAAATATGTTTTACTAATTTAACTACTTGCTTTAGTGATGCTTTAATGGTCAGAGATCCAGGGAATTATATTCGGTCTTATTGTTGTGTATCTAAGCTGTCACTTTTTGACAGTCCAGCTGAAACTCTGTCACTTAGAGAGGGCCATGTCATTTGGAACATGTTAATGCACAAATGACTGGTGATGGGTGATGACAGGACAAAGCCACTGAACACACCTCTGACTGGCTCTAGGCTAGTCTGCAGAGGCAGGTGAAAGGCCTTAGCAGTTGTTGTTTAATGTTAAGTGACATATTTCTTTGCCTGTTGTTAACAGTTGAACTGAGCAGCAAGTCAGACAAAAGCTCCTACTCTCTGCTTGTGGTATTTGTTAGCTTTGGTGTTTTTTGAAGATGAGGTTTCGAAATAATGAGGGACTGTCAAAGTGGACCCCCATACTGAGCACCAGGGTTAATTAAGTCAACATGCAATTAGCTCAAAGCAGACCTTTGTTGTACAATGACTTCCAAAACCTGCTTAAAAGTAACGCTGGTCATTCTATTATGCACCCAGTTTACCTCTTAGATTTTTTAAAAATCCTATAGAGTCAATGTTCTGTTTCTTTGCCATGTCTCTATCAACTTTGATGTCAATAACTCACCACAGGATCCACATAGATTAATTAATACGATGAAAACATCTTCTCAAAGGCCAAATTTCTACTTGATGAATAGAGCTTTTCTCAAGTTCAGGGAAAAGGCCAAGATTCTTTCAACATTCTGTAGGTGTTTACCAAATAATCCCACACAACAAGTGAAGCAGAAACTTAATTGTAACTAATTAGCTCCCTAGAGGTTTAATTGGATCTGCATTTTTTATTCCCTAGTTTACCTGCAATATGTAAATCCTGCTTCCTTGTTGAGGAGGGGGAAAAAAAACAACAACAACGAGAAATGCTAGAGTATGGAAGGGCTGTATAAAGGCAGGCTGAATTAAGTGAAGTTGAAAATCAGTCTGTAACAAGCTTAATTTCTGTCTTGTCTGGCTCTCCTCACCCATTCGGCACCCTAAAGCTGTTTCCAGCCTGTATAATTGAATGTGCTTTCACTAATGGTAGAGAATACGGCTCATCTTGGAGGTCAGGTAATAGGAAGGCTTTGTTCTTTGCACAGATGAGTTTCTACCCATGAATTGAAAGTGACTTTGTAGGCATTCTTATTGTTGTGTGGAAACCCTTCTTGAACTCAACTGGATAAAATGAGTACCGTGCTTCTCTTTAGTTTTTAACTGCATTCCTTTGAGGGAACGCAGTTGTTTCTTTTGCATGATTTCACTTAAAAGGATGACGCTCACACTGTAACACCACCATCTGTCCACCTTGACTTTGGAGTACCCTTTTCTTGGCTGAGAGCCTCTCTGTTTTCAGGTTCATCTGCACTGTCCCAAACTGGGAGTCAGCTGGTGGGGTAATGTTCGCTTTCCTCTTGACAAATTACATGATGGGTTAAAGGTTAAAC
This sequence comes from Leptatherina wallacei, assembly GCA_028567055.1. NCBI lineage: Eukaryota > Metazoa > Chordata > Actinopteri > Atheriniformes > Atherinidae > Leptatherina > Leptatherina wallacei. Next base: position 22,289,551 of record JAOXYM010000010.1, on the reverse strand, counting down.
AAGCTCTGCAGCCGCCAAAACAGGATATTACTGTTTTTTCTTTAGTTGTATTTCTCAAATCACCCCACCGAAGCACAATGAAAGTCTTCTCATCCCAGACCTTAAACCACAGTGCTGACAATACGTCCATCCTGTTTTGTTGCTATAGCAACTGCAACTCTTTACTTGGCCACACAGGCCTGAACATAGTATAAAGTTGCTAAACTAGTAGAAAACAGATGTCAGTGGACTGTTGGCCAGCTCCTCTCCCAATCCATTTTGTTAACACAGCTTTCTTCTACCACTTCATCAACAATTCCTTTTAGAGCAGAAACAAAAAACAGTTAAACTTTTACCAGTAGAACTGACCCTATGAAGGAGGCAGACATTGCAAATGCCAACTATGAAAAAAATTGCTATTGAGTCAAAAATGTGTGATGCCTGGTTTCTGCTTTGTCAGTATTATCAAACATAACAAAACAGGGTGGAAAAGAAGTCTCACGGAAGGTCGCAGTGGCGGCGGAGGCAGGAACAGGGTGTGGATTATTCAACCTCAGAGGGTGTTACATCACCATACTTTTCCACTTTTCCATCAGGCCACACATACTTCATCACAGGGAAAATGGCATTCTTAGGATTTTGGACTGAAATGTTAAACAGATATTTGGCTTAGACCTGTTTTGGTTTTTTTCCCCCAAAGGTGACAAAGATTGTCATCATACACAAAGGTCTCTTTTTCCACACATAACAAACCTACCAGCAATACTATGATGTGTTAGTATTAACTACTTTGAAACTATTAGATAACACATACACTAAAAGGGAAACTTAATTAGATTATTGTTGTTTTTGTAATCAGAAATATATTAGAATGATGATGTAATTTTAGTGATGTTGACGCTGCAGTTGAGAGCTCATCCACCCATTCATCTTTATAATAGAATTATATATAACACAACAGCCGTTGGGCTGATCACAGACAATGATGCAGCCTACAGGCTTGATGTGGCTGTGAGAAGAAGAGTTTGGTCCTCAACACTGAAAAGACCAAGGAGATGACAATACACTTCAGGAGAACAGGAAGAGCAGCCCACTTCCCTCCTTCATACATGGAGAAGCAGTAGAGAGTGAGGAGAAAAGTTTCTTGGAGTAACTTTGTCCAGCCATCTGACATGGACCTTTAACACCTCAAACCTAGTCAACAAAACCCAACAAATACTGTTTTTCTTAAGGTGCAGCTCATTTTTACACTATTTGTTTTTACTTTTCATCCCATCCATGTTTTTGTTCTTGTTTTCTTTTTCAAAAAAAGAAGATTTTATATTTACAGAGTTTAAGTAACTATAGATTATGCAACTTAATCGCATTGTCAGTGCCTGTTAACCTCACAAATATTCCTGCAATGTGACCAGGCAAACCGACCTTAACATGATGTTGCAGGAAAGGTCCAAGATATAAAACCAGAGCAGAGTAATTATTTGCACATTGCAGAAAGATGGTAAATATTAGACAAAAACTTAAAGAAGGGAAGCAAATGCGCAAAAAAAAAATCACAAATTTACTGCTTGGCATTGACACATTGATGGGACTTACAAAGAGTGTTAAGCTGCTCTTTTTGCTTTTTAATTTCCTGAACTTAGAAAATGATCTAGTTAACTAACTGATCAAAAATGAATTGCTACAGGGACTGCAAATGGTTTTAGCCATATGTTTAAAAATTGTCATATGCTATTTCTACATGAACCCCCGGTTGAAACACTTATCGTGTATCGTGCCTGTGTACCTGTTTATTGACTATTTTCATAGAGATGTGGACTTACACTGAGTCCACAGTGTGACAGCCAAAAAGTTTATATGAAATTATAGGTGGGCTTTTAAAAAAAAAAAAAATCATTATTTTTATTGGTTGTGGTTGCAAAGCCGTGGCAGCAGTAGAACCAGTAGTGGCAGCGGTGTATTCTACAGATGAGAGTCTGGCACCATCAATGACAGAGTGGTGTCATGCCTGCCTGAGAAGGTTCATCATGAGCTCTAGCAAAGCATGTCAGGCATGCAGGTGAAAGACTGGAATGTGATTAGTCTGTCCTGCAGGATTGTGATAAGAGGCCACAATTCATGCATATCAGTGAGGGCGGAACTATTTGACTCAACTCCCAAAAAGTGATACTTAATAAAGACTTGCTGAAAAAGTAAAATACACGTTCAAGTCAGTCACCTTTCATTTAGCTAATTAACCTGCCAATTGGCCTGGATAAGGACATGCTCCTTGAAAGGGTTTTTTTCCCTTTTACTATGAGTCTCAATTGCTGGTGATTTTGTTTTTCCATGTGTTCTACAACGCAGAAATCAAACAGCACTCCCTTTTCCCCTTTAGAAAATAATGATGGACCTCACACTTCATGCATAATGCAAAGACTTTGAAAATAGTATTTCCAGAGAGCACACTGCACCGCCTTTGGACTTAAGTGAAATATAACCTGAATTTGACATTTTCTAATATCCTACACCAAAGTTTTTGTTTCAGAGAGATAGGGGTGGTAATTGCAGCACCAGAAGAAAGACTGCCGATCCTTCTGGGTATTGCGGGTGACTGTGGGGACAAGGCAAGATTGGAACATGGTAATTGCAAAGACAAGGGCTGAGAATAAATGGGGGAAAAAAAGAGAATTCTTTACTGTCAGATAGAGGAAGGTCAGAGGCACAAATGTATGACATCCATGCATGTTACAGCATATTATTCACAATGTACACAGGGGACTGATACCTTTTCCTTAGATATCCAAGTCATTTCTTTGCTTTCTGACAAAGAGAAGAGATGATCTCTCGTGAAGTTCCCCCGACTGCACTGAAGTAACAGGATGTGATACAAGATGTCAACAGCACTAGGTCACAGTGAATATCAGAGCAGGGTGCAGCACGCTTCTTTCTTCCCTCCTCCCCAAATCATTATTTTATTATTTGATTAATGCTTCCACGGTGCTGTCAGAATGCTTATACATTTTCTAAAAGATGAAAGACAAACAGCAGCAATTTATTTCTCCAGATTAGATATTGATCACAACTACTGTGCTGGCCATCAGATATCTTCCCTGAAAGATGAATGTCAAATGTTAAGCATCGCTACTTTTCATTATTTCTCATTATTATTTTTTTTTTATTAAAAGGTGCCTCTTACATAGCACGTTGTAACCATATCTACTCTTAATAGGAACTCTTATTAGGATACTTGTTTATGCCTTCCTCTGTCTGCAGTATACTTTTTTCTCCCCCCAAAATCTTTTTAATAGTGCTGTCCTATTTAAAGACTTAAGAGAGTGGACATGCAGCCGGTTGACTGGCCAGAGGCTCAGTACACTACATAATGATGAAAGAATGTAGGGAAATAAATAGGACCAATGTCCCCAGCAGCTTCCCAGTGCACAGGCTCAGTTTGGAGTTGCTGTCTCAGACTTAATAGATTTTTAAAGTAAACTTTCATGAAGATTGTAAAGATACATGGCAGCCGATATATTCCCAATGACAAAACAAGCTCCTTTACGTTGTCATGTTTGCTCTGTCTGAGATGATGGCCTCACTGAAAGGAGCTAGATCAAAACTGCCAATAGGGAAATAAAAAGAATGGCATAGTTTACTAAGAGCGAGTAAAAAGTGAAAATAGAGTTGTTGTTTTTTCATTTTGGAATAATAATTTGAAGCGACTTGCAGACTGTGGTCCATAGCAGCTACAATTTATCTTGCTGATAGGTCTCGGTTTTACCTTGGTGGAGGAACAGTGTTAAAATCCAAGTGATAATGTTCAAACTGGCCACACAGATAGTAAAGTTACAAAATAATTTATTATTAAGGAAGCTGAAATTAGCTTAAGAAAAAGATAAAAAAAAGAGGGGCAACCAGTAGATCTCTGCCAAAAACCTATTTGTGCACTACTAGCATATAAAATTGACATGACCAGACACAAAAGATATTGTTTTAAAGCAAAACCAGTAATATGTAGTTTGGTTTTGTTAGATCAAATAGCTGCTGAAATGTGATGTCTGTTACTGTTTGATGCTTGCAGATCAGTTTCAAATTGCTGAGATGGACAAGCACTTTTTTAAAAGCTTTTAAAACTTTTGTGTGGCTTGGTCTGAGGATGCCAATTATGGTCAAGATTTCAAAAAGAAAAAGGATTTTATTTATTAATTTTTTCAGAAAATTCAAGGATTTAAGTAGAAATAAAGGATAAGGTGTAAAATGTGTCTCCAACTTCAACCTATTGGTGGCGCTACAGTGCTCTTGGTTAATTTTTTTCTCCCTACGTTCCACATCTTTACCAAGTTCAGTGAAAGTTGTCTCAGAGGTTTTTTTTAATGTACTTGGTTACAGCCAGACAAAAACAGACATGCAGCCACAAACAAATGGCAAAAAAAAAACATGGCCTTCTTGGAGGAGGAAATTAATGAACAAATAGGTTACAAAAGAGTTTATTGTAACCTTGAATTCAGGCTTAGATACTGAGTTATTTAACTCAGTTTCACTCTGAAAACTATTCAAAGTGACTGGAGCAGAAAACATGAAAGCTCTCTTTCCCGTGTCTCTCTGTACACTGGGGAAAGACAGCAGAAAGTTGTAGTGATGATTGTGCCGTTATGCTGGCTTAAAACCAGACTGATATAAAATAAGTGTTTGAACTCTGACAAGTTTGTCATTGTTTAAATAGGTAGAATTGTCACCATTAAATAAAGATGTTAGAATATATCATTTCCACTCAGGAATGACATTACTTGCATTGATTAGAAATATCCAGGAGAGGAGAGGTTGCAGCAATAGTTATTCAAAAAATAACAATTTTTTACAAAAACCTAAATGGTCCAGACAAGCAGCGTTTTCATACATCCCATACAAGACTTTTGGTACCTCCAGTGAATGTAAATTTGAATAAGAATCAATCAAAAACGTTCGACCTCAATCACAGCATCAGTGACCAAATAAGCCAAATGAAAGAACTTGAAAATGATTGCTATAGACAGTTTTAGATACAGCTGGCAAAATGATAAATATCATCATTGGTGAACTTTTGTTTCATTCTGGGCCAACTGTTGACACACTCACACATGGTTATTATGAATATTCTATTTGTGTGTGTCCATGTAAGAGATGGCAACAGCAGCGAAGTGATTGTTGCACAAAGGGAGCATAAACACCATGATAACTCACAGAGTCCGGAGACAGACAGGAATAAACAAACAATCGTGTTCCTGTGCATAAATCTCACTGTAGCTGGGGCTTCAGCGGCAGTGCGGGAGGTCATTACAGAAATGTATTCCTCTGGAATTTGGATCGAGCACATGTGAATTTTTTGAGTGACTTCTGAGCGACCTGTAGAGCTCAGGATTTCACACAGGAAGTCCGTTTTTATCGTCAATTATTTTTGTTTCACAGTGGTTTGTGTATTTTTATTTATTCATTTACTTAGCTCATCGTTACAGCTGAGAAATCCACCAAGTATTTTAACCTGTTTTTTTTCGTATGAGTCCTCTTCACAATAGCCTAAATTACTTTTTCTCCACAGTCACCTTTTTATTCTCACACAATCAGGGTAAACGTTGTTACTTTGTATCTGGTACCAGTGTGACGAGCAAGTGTGAATTATCTCAGTGCTCCTGTCAGGGTAAAACAAACAGACAGAGGAGCGAGACATCAATTACTGCCGCTACTCCTGGGGAAAAGAAAAGCATTGGAATCTAATGAGTGTATTGTGTTTACCTGCTGTTATATAATTCATGCCCTGCTAACCCATCCATCACCTCTGTGCATGCATTTAACTCTAAGCCGAGTCAAAGTACTGTTTAGTGACTGGAAGTATTTCTTTTCAAATATCCAATGCCAGTGGCATCTGTCTGTACTGTACACTGCAAGTGCGTATCACTACATTAGATCTTATATTTGCACTCTTCTCATAAACAGTGGTGTTTATTTGTGAACCCTTTCATTTCATGCAGATTTTAACCCTGAATTCCTGAAGTAATGCCTTTGACTTTGAGAAGCTCCTACACATCAGAGAAACACAGCTGATGATCCGCACTGCGAGCTGGGCTGTGAGTCACTGAGGCTTAGCAGGATCCACTGCTCTGACTCAGACATGTGCTGCCAGGGATAAAGGCTTTCTCCCCCACTTTCATTGTCTCACTGCCACAATGCTGCCTCAGACAGCCATCTCCAACCAAATCATCATCCCACATAAAACATAACTTGTCCCTTGAGTCTGTTACCTCGTGAACACAGGCCATTCAGTCTGTTGACGGCAGTCTGAACACTTCAGTGACATTGCCAGGAGAATATCTCAGGGTGCTCTCCCACATTGTGTTGCATTAGGCGACTGTGCGAGAGTGGTGTCTCTGTGACGGTTGTTAACAGTCTGAAGCTGAGCCAGCTGTTTTAACAGATGTGGAAGTCCAGTTTTAGTCTGACAGTGAAAAAGAATTTGCTATCTGCACTTTGAAAATAGAGGAAAAGAACTACTTTCCATTAAAAGAATAACATAAATAATGTCCAACGTTTTGGGTCACTTTAAAAAAAAAATGAAAAAATAGAGAAGCAACTGATAATATGGAGCTCTCAGAAAAGGAGAACAATCAGCAATGCACACTAGGCTGACATTTCTCTCTGATCTCTTTCCTTTTCTTCTATCATTTTCTCCCAAACCCAGAAACCTCTCTCATTCGTTCCCTTTTATCATCACCGAAGCTCATTCAACTTGTCCGCTTATAGGCAGTCTATTATTTTTTTATTTATGTATTCCACTTTTTATTCTGAATCACATGTTAATGAAGAGCGTCATTATCAACCTTAAATATTTAATTTTCCGCTCTGCGTCTGCTTCCGAGGGAGAGCAGCAGCCGCGGCGGTGAGGGCAGGGGGAGGGAGGATGGAAAGAGTTGTGCTGTAGCATCAGCCTTATCTGCATCCGCTGCTTTAAAGTCGGCTCCAACCAAAGCAGAAGTATGGCAGTGTTTCTTTTCCACATCAAACGTGTAGCTACAAGAAAGCTGAATCTTTGTAACAAGAAACCTTACGTTCAGGACTTGGTGTAACTATGGTGTCCGATTTTGGGGAGGCAAGCTCCAGATTCAGATTCAGTATTGGTCTTTGCCCCTTAGCCCCATCGCTAAACTTCATCCCCGGTCTCAGCATTAGCTCCAGAGAGGCTGAGTGCCCTTGTGATAAGGTGTGAGGCCTGTCTGCCTCTGACTGACAAGCCTGCTCTCACCATGCCAGTGCCTGCTGCTTGATAAGAGAAAATGTCAGTGTGATTTTGGGAAATGTCATTTATCGCAGCTTTCTGGCCGTGTCTGTAACCCAGACTGATTATGGTTGCTGGACATTTATATCACTGGGGGTGGCTTGGAAAATTGTACAAATGCTATGTTTTTCTGTGATAACAGCACTTAATATCCCTTTTGCTGTTATGGGTTTGATTTTGTTCTCTTACCTCTTCTCCCCTGTCTGAATAGACTGCACATTATATTCTGTACTAGTTAGTTGATTTTATGAAGTGTGTTTCAGACACCATCAAAGTGTCTGGCATGCGGAGGCGTTTAGATCGGGATTCACTCCACAGCCAGACAAAGACTTCCAGCATTCTCCGCGTTGTGCAGAGCATATGAGTTGAAGTGTGTTTTTTTTCTGTATGAGCAGAGCTTCAGATTTAAGTAACAATCTGCTTGTCTTTGTCAGAATTTGCATGTTTGTGTTTGTGTGTGGGCTGCGTGGTGGATAGGGGACAATTTTGCTGTATTATTTAAAAAGACAATCCCCCCCCATAGATGAGTGGGTTAACAGGAACCATTAATTGGTTTAGCTGGATCATATAGACACTAGTTCCGGCTTAGCTGCAAGGAAGAAAATGCTTGTGTACAGGCGTATTCAAAAGCCTCTGCTTGTTATTATTATGGTTTTTTTTCCACACGATAAACCCTCTTACTGTGAAGATGGACTATTTACCGTTTACTTTTAAGCCTGAGGTTTTGATTTGTGGATCCAAGATGAAGCAGAGCTGAGGTTGTACTCACATCATCACTTTTAATGTCGGATTCGAAACCCAGGCTGTCATATATTATTCAGGGAGTTTGCATCTTTTCTCTGTAGCACTTCACTATAGCACTGTACATCTGCCTTCTGCATGATTCCTGGAGCCATTCTGTTCAGAGGAGGGTCTATGATTCAGTGCTATATTTTTTTTCCCCCTCATTGTTGACTCAAAGTGACATTTATGGGACACCCTGATAAAGCAATTCTTCCTGCTCCTCAGACCAGCCTAGTGCTTTCAACAGATTCTCTCATTCATTTGTATTCACTTCAGTTTTTTTGCAGACGGACCCTTGCTCCCTTTTGTGATCCACAGCCCCGAAGTAGACTGAAAGAGAAAGAAGTGTCTTTAACATCGGCTCCCTGGTAGCCTCCTGGGAGCTTAGTGAGAGTGTTGTCCCCCTACTCTTAACCAAATTTATTGCTAGTCTGACTGTGGACATCTAACAAAGGCACGGGCCCACTGTTCCCGGCATATTTGTCAAATCACTGCACCTGTGAGAGTCCCTGTGCAAGATGAATTCTAGGTCGGAGTGTTTGTCCAGGAATAAATCTCTCTCTTTTTCCATTGTCTTTGTTTGGGTGAGTTGTAAGCTGGGAATGAGCTATCCTCGTCATATGAAGTGGAGCCGGTGAAAGCCGTGATAAATGGTGCTCTTTGTTGACACCTTCATTGGGTTATTTATGGCTCATTAATTGAAGTGAAAAGGAGACTTGTTGGCGCAGCAGGAGGAGGCAGCGCCAGGCCTCCGTGGCTGTGGCTCAGAGCGACCCACAGGCTTCTGGGCAGAGATAGTAAGCGAGGTAGCGAGGATGAGGCAGCCATCCCTCTCTCAGTTCTATCAGTTTCCTGTTTGCTGTGGATAGAGGGGGGGGAAACCCCCTGACAGGAATGGATGGGGAGTGAAAGAGGAAGACAAGCATGAGAAACCAGTCTCCACCCTTTCCCAGTTGCCTGTTTAATATTTCAGTTTGCATACATGAACCTTAGGGACAACGAGCCATGTTTGTTGTGATAAATTAGAGATGCTTATCATAAATAGAGAGTACAAAGAAAACACTCCAATCGGTAAAAGTGCACATACAGGATAGTTTTGAATTGTGATCAGTCCCAAGAAAAAGGAAAAGAACTTTAATTACCACTGTAATGTCTCCGTTTGTTGCTGAACACAACTGTGTAGCAAACAGCAAATTTAAAAAAAAAAAAAAAAAGAAAGAGGGAATGTTTTGGCACGGCTTCTCCTCAATTTTGTCAGAAGTTTCCAATTCTTCCTCTTTTTCAACCCAGCACAATTTCCTTTGAACGCTTTAAGTCTTCCAAGTAGAAAGAGCCACTTCACACATAAGCTCATGAGCACACTTGATTAACAAGTGGATTAACTATGCTCGTTTCATGGGATGATGTACCTCAAAGCACTTCAAAGGCCACGCCGAGTGCCCATGAGGTGCAGTAATGAGGGGTTCTTCTACACAACGACAAATGCGGTGGCCTCGCTTCATGTGAACCTGATCATTTTCTCATTTTTGTGTGTGCTTGCGCTTTTCTGTCTCTGCCGCTCTGTTTCCCTTGCTTCCTCTTTCGCTCTTTCCCCCTCCTTTTTTCCCCCTCTCCCAGTCTCTCATCTCCTTTCACCTTTTTCCATTGCTCCCCTTAGATTTCTTTCCATTGATCCCCTCTTTTTCTCAGCTAAATTGAGATTTGAGATTCTTTCCCTGTCGTGCACTCAGCTACCATTTTAACGAGTGATTATTTTTAGGTCTTATTTACCCTTTTAACCTTTATCTTTTCTTTGACGGTATAAACAAAATGTGTGCAGAGATACTCTCTACGTTTCTTGAGGTTGCTGGGCTTTGTTGTCCTTGAACTGTTGGTCCAGGTTTGACTCCTGTAAAACCTACTTCTGACATCTCAGTGCTGTCACAGCTGTCAGTCAGCTCTCTGTGACGTCCATTTCGTCCAACACTTTCCCATCTTTCAAACACCCAGGCTTCTGCCTCACTCCGTATGACGGGGGAAACATGTCTCAGCCTGTCTTACACTCATCCAGAGTGCAGTTTTGAAAGGAGGTGGGTTCAATTTTGTAAGTGGCATAACGTCCTCCTGAGAAGGATTGCGAAGTTTCTCTCTGTCTCCAGCAGTGGAAATGCATGTACAACTCCGCCACAGCAGAGTCGCCTGCTCACATTCACTCTCTATCACTCTCTCCCTGCATTTTTATTATTTTGATCTGGCAAGCACATGAGAGATAGTAATCTACACTTCAATTACATAGCACAAGTCATCAGATGCTATCTTGTGCTGGTGATAGAGTGTGCTGTGAGGCAGCCCAGCGCCACTGTGAAACGGCCCCTAGAGAGCCAGAGTCTCAGCATGTGTGCACATGTGTGAGTTCCGTCTATCCATGTTTGTCTCTGTGTGTTTGTGTATCCTTGCGTGTGTACGTGTAAGAGCGACACTGAGCTGGAGAAACAGAGAGAGACCAACAGACAGAGAGACATACTCTGGTAACTGGCTCTATTTATCAGTATAACACACATATTTGCCAGTAGGGTACAGTATTTAACCTCAGTTTGTCATTGCAGCGATGCTTATCATTACATTTCATTTAGTTTGCAATGAACAGACGGTGCAGCAATAAGAGGATAAATGTTTTGCATCGTTTATCATCTGAATTCCTGATAGCAACCAGCAGAGGGCTAATACAGATGTGTTTTAAAGGCCTTTGTCTACAAGCCAGACACCACTTCTCTGTGAGATTTGACATGATTTATTGCAATGAGCTGGGCCGTTAAAGTGTAATGTTAATGCCATTAACTTTCTTTTTTTCTCTCCTGTAAAAGCAATCTCGATTTAGTTATCATATAATTCAGAAATGATGTTGTCCATATGAGCTCTCATAACTATTATGCGTCTATGAAAATACACACATAAATTCTCTTTCTCTTTTCTTCTTTTTCTTTGCGGTGCTGTGCTCCTCATTGTGCTCCATCTGCATGTGGCTAACAACCTTTTTAAAGGTAAGTACTGTTGCATACATATCATACTTTGAAACTAGATTTTAAAATGCATGAGCCAAACAAAATAACTGCATTTATTTTCACTTTTACAGTTGATGTATTTATTTTGTTTAAGCTAGTAATGCTTTAATTTTCACTTTCTGATATGTATCTTTTGTGCTTTTAATGTAAACACCAACAAGGTAAGTGCAAATGCACTATAGATGAATGAGTCTTATATATTTTGACACTTGTGCATTTATGAATGTGTTTCTGTGAGCTACAGATTAAAGAAGACAATACGATTAGTTAGATTTCTTCACTTTCATCTCTGCACGCTTTTTAAAAATAAGCTGAATAAGTTTAATCATCAAAAATGGAAATAATAATTTCTTCTTGCTATGTTTGTATAGATACAACAAAATAAACATCACTGCATGTCTCTCTTTTCATAATAAAACCACGTACAGTTGCAATATTCTTCCACTGAGTGGCAGGTATTCAGTGCTCACACTCCCTGCTCACTAGCACTAGAAAATCAAGACGGATGGCTGGATTCCATAGTTTTTATCAGGCCTTAATGTGCACTTATACAATGACAGAGAACTCTCTCCCAGAGGCCGACAGACCAATGTTTGAGAATTACGCTTGAGGGAGATAGCGCTCTCTGGGCCCAGCCATTTTCTTCCATCAGAGAGTCTGTGATGTGAGGCGGCCCGGGCAGCGGGGCTGTTTCTCAGGTAGGCACTGCGCTCAGCGCTTTGCCCTGCTTCTCTACTGCTGCTGAAACAGCAACTGGCAGCCCGTACCCTCTTTCCTCCCCCATTAGGCACCACTTCACACAAGACAATAGATGTGCAGTTCATTGTGCAGCTCTTTGTTGTTTTTCTCAGACGTCTTTATGTGATCGCTCGTTTATGTCCTGTCAAGACACTAGCTGATGTAATATGTAGCTGTTAAAGGGTAAGGGTATTTAGTGAGGACTGTTGCAACATTAAGCCAACAGACTCCGACTGCCATGTACAAATGTAAAGCTACTTGTGTTTTTAATCAGAGGATCGGAACTGTATAAAACAGTTGCTCTCAGATACAGGCTGTTTCAGGGGATGAGGTGGCAATAAAAATGTGTCTTTGTTTGTGTTGCCTCACTGATAAAAAAAAAAAAGGGAAAAGAAAAAAAAGTGCCTTGATGTTTGGATATCTAAACCAATGACAAAATGTAAATATTTTCTATCAGACATCTTGAGTGGGACTGCATGCAGTTGGTCTCCAAAGCACATTGCTGTCGAAATGAGTGGTTATTGACAGACCTTTGGCATCATGAGAATCACATGTTCTTTGAATCTGTGATACACCAACGAATGTGATCCTCTCTGATGGCTGCATTTGAACTTATTTTGATGTCCCTAAGTATTAAGGGAAGTGACAGCTTACAAATAAACCCATAATTATCACATCTGAAAGCCGCCATCTCAAACTTTATTTGCATACCCAACACTTGGAGGAATGTGGGTAATAAACCCTGAGGGTCTCCCAGTCTCTGGCAAAGTCATGACTGTCATCTCATCAGCTTTTGGGTCTTTTCTCAGATGCTTGCAAAAAAGGGAAAGGCAGACTGGAGTGAGACAATACTGTTCTCTTGAAAAAAAAAAAAAAGCCACACTAAATGGGCAGCACTGACTAAGGTTCAGAAGAGCATAAAAGGAAACTGAAGGACAAGATTGTTCCCATTGTGTTTCCACTGTATATTTCCCTACGGAGCAAGCTCTGTCCGGGCCCCGCGGGCTTCATTTCACCCCTTCAAAACCCAACATATTTCTTTGAGTGTCTTCAAGATAGGAACACAATGACTGCCTGTAGAATTTCATCTTAATTCTACCTGGGAACACAAAAGACTAATCACAGCCATCACAAAAGCGCTGTTCCCGCAGCCCAGTGTGTGATAGGACAGGCTCCGGCAGCATAAAGGCCTGGCCCTCCAGAGAGCCGGGAGGCTGGAAGAGGCAGTCAAATGGGAGGCAGAAAATGCCAGGCGACACCTAAGATTGTGTCTTGTCCACTGTGTGGGGAGAATGTGGACCTGCAGGACCAGACATCTATCAGAGGAGGTCAGTTTCTGGGCCGAAGCAATAGAGCAGTAATAATTTCACACCAGATGATTAGAACAAGAAAAGTTAAGCGATAACGGTTATGTGATATTGTGTGGAGGGTATGACCTCAGAGCATAACGACCAGTATTCTTCGAACTTGAAATGTCTGAATAGAGATTTTGCAGATTATTTATAATAGACTTATGGTTATCAGAGTGAAAATGTACAACAGCTAAGTATTCTCACATTTGGTTTGTTCACGTTCTACTTACTCCCTGCACATGGAACTTGCCCGCGATAGAAATGCACAGGAGATTGATGGAGAAGTTTGGAAAAAGAAGACCTGTAGTTTATAAAGTTAAGGAATAAAAGAGGAGAGAGATTTACACTCAACTCTTTAACTCCACCTTCAAAACAACCCCCCACCCCCACCCACCACCAGCTCAGCTTCAGTACCTCCCCAAAAGGTTCAGCTAAAACTCATCTAATTGGTTGCTGGGCTTTAATTAGCTTGGCTCGTTTGCATGGCTGCCATTAGGAATTCAAATAGGGTGGAGTGATAGCTGACATTTTCCCCTTGCACCCCTCTTTCCAGAATCCTCCCCTCTGATTCATCTCATCTTCATTTCCCCAGATCCTGTTTTTAAAGTTTTATTTAGGGTGTCATTTATTTAACAAGGGATTATTTATTTAGCACATCAAATCATTCTGGAATGAATATTTATATATTTGTGAGGGTTTTAAATATTTACATGGTCTTTGCATTTCTAGTTTTGGAGCCACTGTAATGAGTGGTGTTGTTGGATGTCGTGGGGAATAACAAGACTGCTTTCAAAGTGAAAAGTCTTTTGAATATATTTCTAACTTAATTGGTATGAATCTATTATCAGGCTTGATGCTCTGATCATAGTTTAATTGGAGGTATATTATTATGGAATGACTTTAGCTGTGGTTAATGATATTTCATTCGGCTGATGATATTTGAATGGCGATGAATGATTCATGTCAAGAGTGGTGTGTGAAAACACTCAGCAGTGCCGTGACCCCGTGTTAGCTGCTCTAATGCACTCACAGACTGCTACTTGACTAAATTCCGTTAATCCTCAAAGAAGCTTAGCCATTTTTGCTCTGATGCTCACTTTCTTCCTGCATCTTGTTTTACAGAGACACTATTGTGTAATGGTGGCTTATAGGAGAGGATGAACATTAACAGGGTTGTGTCCCCGGGACTTTAACCATTCTTACTTCACTGGATCTGCCTGCTGGTGCATGATTTTGGTTTGAGAGAGCCAGTTGTCTGACCGAACTTGTGGAGACTCGCTACTAAGTTTACACATATCGGACCTTAGAAGAGACTTATTAACAGCAGCTGCAGGCCTTTGGAGAACACAGAGAGAGCAGCATGACTATTGAACCAGGGAACGCCTCTCCACACCAGAACCCCCCCTCCTCCTCCTCAGTCTTAATGACTAACCAGAATGAGAAGTGGAGGAGAGGAAGAGCCTGGAAGAGCCTGATTTGTTCTGCATGCTAAATATGGCCTGTAATCTTTATTCCTCTGAGTGCCTTATTAAAAGTGAAAGGAAGATGAAATCCCACCAGCCAGCCCATCCTTTCTGCTGTTTATTAGAGGGGCTTTTCCTCTGTTAATATTGAGGTTATGGTAACCTTAGTGGTGATAGATGCATCTTGTGACTTCAGGTAATAATAGCAATGATTGATTCCCACCTGAACCCTGGAGGTGTAATCTAGCAGGATGGAAGAGATAAAGTGGCAGCCAGCGTCTGAAAGATGCGCACAGAGAGGCAGATTCCATCCAGCGGTGCTGTTTATCATCCCGCAGACAACAGCGCCTTGTCAGAATTTATGATGTTTCCCCTCGTCTCTAATTCATCATTCATTAACTACTCTTTTCTCCCCCTGAATCCATCTCTATTTGTTAGTTTTATCAGTAAGGTTAGGATGAAAAATATGTACGCGTTAGTTTTAGAATCTGCTGGAAGATGAATGTGATTTTTGACTGCAAGTGTGTCACATCAGTCAGATCTGATTTGATAATCAAAGTGAATTTTTTTTCCCCTCAGTCGCTGAGTTTGTTGCCTTCGAAAGCCAAAGCAGCACGCACTTGCTGTCATTTGCAAAAAGATATTGTGTTTTTTGGGCTGGAGTGCAGTAATTTATTTAGATTAATGCTCAGAATGCATTTAAGATGCAATTACATGTGATGGCAGGATTTTCACTAAATAAATTCATAAGAAGAAAACACAAAAACAACCGTGAAACATTTCTTAGGAATCCACAAAGTCATTTTCAGAGCGCAGTACATTTTGCATTATTTCTTTACCTTGCCCTTTCTATGCAGCTGGAATGATTCCCACTTGTGAATTTTTCTATCATTATGTAAACAGATAACCAGAATCAGAGAGAATATGATCAGCATATTTTTGTGCCTGTATTTGCATTATGGTGCTGGTGTTGGAGCACTAATGAAGCTCAAAGACAAGTGGAGTCCTAGATTTTTTTTTTAAGCCCTACACCTTTCCTGTGGTATAGCTACACTGGATGGCACATCTATTATTCCATTAGCAGGTAATTAATGACTCTCATTTGTGTAACTGTTATTAAGCCCTTTGAAAGATTGTTTGTGTTCAGATGAAATGAAACACATCCCAGAAGCCATCCATTGTGGCGGATAGATTAAAAGAGCAATAAGGCTCTTTGAAAAATGATATTTTATCAACGGTAATTTTTCACCGTACCTCAGGGGCAACGATGACAGGAAAACACTGCAGTCCTCCTTCATGTTGATATCCTTTTTTTAGTCAAACTACCAGGGGAGTACACTAAGTGTGATTTATTCATCCCTTGACCAGTAAAAGGTGTCAGCCAGGTGAAAATGGATGCTGGGAGAGTATTGACAGGAGAAATAGCCGTGCAGTTGTCCTGCTCTGTCATATAACATGGGAAGGAGGGAATGTCTCCTGTTCTGCAGATGTCTTATGGAGGGCCTTAATCTGTTTTCTGCTTCTACTGAAAACAAAAAAATTTCTGTAAGAAAATTTTAATCGAATAAACATTTTTGATTAATAGACTTACAACTTAATGCTACATATATATGTATATATATATATATATTAGGGGTGCCACAATACATGTATTTGTATTGAATCGTTCAATACAATTGCGTACCAAACCGTGAGCACTGTATCGAACAATACAAATTTTTCATGAACTTGTCGTCTGATGATGCGATCAGTGTTGAAAGCTCAGCGGATCTGAGTGGATCAGGCTGCATCGTCGAGCACAGATCCAAGATATTTATTAATTCATTATTATTATTTATTTCTGAAACAATTAATTAAAAAACTGTACTTTTGTGTTTAAACAAATATTTGTAATTAGTTTCAATAAAATTACAAGTTAAAAAAGGCTTTTTTTGTATCAAAAAATATCGGACCGTGACACTTAAGTATTGAACTCAACTGTAAATTTTGTGTATCGTTGTACCCCTAATAAGTGTATATATATATATATATATATATATATATATATATAAATCTCAGACAAAAATCTGATTTCCCACATGGTCTCGTCAAATTGTCTGCTTTGTTCATGTTTCAATATGTTCCAATATAAAAAGAGACTGAAGTTTTGAATTTTTATGTATACATATATATATATATATATATATATATATATATATACAATAGGAGGATGGGGGAATCAAAAGCAGTCTGCCTTATGAACAAACACCCAGCCTTTCCACTGGAGAATCTGTGTAACACAGGCACTGGCATTCCCCAACTCCAGCTGGAAAGGCACAGAGCATCTCCTTGGGATTTATATTTAGCATTTGCTATGCTACTTATAAAATATTTCATAAATAATGTGAATATATTAGATGGGGGAGAGAACTGTCGCCAATCATGCCACATGCACTGCCATAGCAACAAGATGTTCCGCTTTTATCTGTTTAGGGCCCATGATTCTTAAACTGTTCATTGCCCACGTTTCCTTTTTTAATCAGAGTGTGTTTGGGATCCCCTGCAGCAGGGATCTAGATAAAAGGATTAACTCTGCCTCTAGTAGTTAACCACATTTAGACTTTGCCAGGCAGGCCCTCAAAATGAAAATAGATGGGTTTCAAATGCCTACATCAGTGTGTTTTGATTGTGTGTCATCGAGTATCAGGAGGCAAGGCATTTATCAATAATTGTAATTGCAATACTTACAACATAAGAATTAGTATTGTTAGCTTCACATTTTTCAGAAGAATATTTGAGTTTAACTCTGATTTAAAGGGAAGTTCTTTATTTTCACAGTTTATATTTGTTTATCAAGACATGCAGATTTCTTATCGCTTTCTCGAATTCTTTTTTCTTAAGGTCAAGAAACCTATCACCCTGTGTCATGAGAGCCTTGACTTTTCATATCTTTAGAGACAGATTGTTTTTCTTTTAAAGGGAGAAAAAGGAAATATATTTGTTTCATATTTGCACCTCTGCTTAAAGTCATAGCCTGGTTGAGGGTTATAAAAGACATGAACTACTTGCCGGGGGAGAGAAATATGTCTGGTTACGAACATTCACATGTATTCATTAAGGTTGGATCCAGGAGGCCTTTTCGGAATCTGGAGGCTTTATGCCGGCCACTCCTGCACTGCTGGCTTGGTAACGCTGTGCACAGAGAAGGAACTGGCTCCTTTGTCACTGCTGTTAGCATTAGCTAGAGATTTGCATATATTTCTTTCTGACGCATTAAAGGAATACAAAAAAAAAAAGACTAATTCACTCTTGAAAGTCTCCCTTGCAAGATTAAAAGAGTCCCATTAGAAATGGATGACTGCTCATGTAGTTTTTATTTCATTTTCCTGCACCCCCCTCATCCTCTGTTGGAGGTTTTGATTATATGCCAGGTTGGCAGCAAAAAAGAAAAAAGAAAAAAATGATAATAATGTAGGATGAATAGATAAAAAATTAACAATGAAAGAACACAACTGCCATCTTTTCCAATGTTACTTTGTTTTAAAATTAATTTTCTTTTTCATGCCAGTGGCATTTTCACTCAGGTTATCTCTAAAGGAAATTCAGTTTAATTATGTAAAGGATAAATCCTAAATTTTCCGTGGGGCGTAATGCAGGAGCAGCCTCACTTTAAACACATTATAAACACATAATGTGTTGATTATTATTATTTCTAAGAGTAATTACAGTAAAGAAGGGAGACTTTTGGTAAGAAAGATAGTGTTTTCAGGTCAGAGTAATGTATAATCTCAAATATTATAGATTAAATTTGTTTGGCAAACATTAAACATGTTTTATTTTTGTTTATGAACTTATTTTTCCTCCATTCTTCGCTCTGCTCAGTGGCACAGCACCTGTCTGCCTCCGCCACGGTAGTACTGTGTGCCACACAGACTTCTGAATGCGAACATGTGAACAGCACTCCCAGAGGGAGTGCCCACAATGCTTATCGCTCTGACCTGAATTCTGTGACGACAGACAATTTTACAAACAGCTGGGGATCAATCAAAGCCCACTTGAAATATGCCACCTGCCACTTTTACATTAGGAGGCATGCTGTTCAAAATGGAACACTTTCACTTGTATTTGTGATTATTTTACAGTCAAAGTTGCTCTCCTCATGGGGCCTCAAGTGCCAAATGATTTATCCCCTCCCTTCCCACCACCACCTCCGCCCTCCAGAGCAGGGTGGAGGGAAGGGGTAAGATTTACTTTAAGTTGTTTCTAAGCCCGGGGATGCAGTCAACAAGGGAAGGATAGATACAGTGTTTGTATTTAAGCCAAAATCCTGTGCCCACCACTTAACACAACCCCCATCCAGAGATGGTGTGTTGTCTGTGTGCATCAGAGGGTTGCATGAATAATAATTTAGACACTTTTAAATAAAGTGCATCAAGTATGTAAAATATTTATACCACAGTTGTGGAGACGCTTGCTCTTCTTGTGTAAGAGCTGTTAAGATGCTGAACTCACTCCTCTCAGGTACAGGTGACTACCTGCCCCAGTTTAGCCTGAGATCCCTCCTCTCCCAGCAGATGTCAGTCTTACTGCTGCAGACAGATGTCACCAGCACGACTCTTTCTATATGTCTTAAAGCTGCATCTTATATACTCAGCTTTGCTTTGAGCAAAACACTCAATTATGGTTAGTCAACAGGTGGCCCTGGTTCTGTACCCGAGCAGGTGAACTTAACTTCCATAACAAACACAAGTTTTTCCAGAGGAGTAAAGTTTTAATATGCAGCGTTGAACAGCTAGACTGATTGATTGATTTTCTTTTATTACCGTCGCCAAGGCGGAGGTTATGTTATTGGCAGCGTTGGTTTGTCTGTCTGTCTGTTTGCAACATAACTCAAAAAGTTATGGACAGATTTTGATGAAATTTTCAGGAAATCTCAGAAATGGAATAAGGAACAAATGATTAGATTTTGGAAGGTTGATCCGGATCTCCGCCTGGATCCAGGAATTTTTTCAAGGATTCTTTACCATGGGGAGATTGGGATAATTTTGCCATTAGAGCTTCTAAGTCAAAACGAATGCCCACAATCATTGACAAAAAAACAAAACAATGGCTTGCCAGACGTCTAGCCCTGAGTGCTAGTTTGTTTTTATTCAACAGGAGTGCATGTTCATGTTAGACGAAAGAAACAAAAATGAGCCACAGAAATCCAAACTACTCATCATTTGTGTTTGAATCTAAAGATGTCATTATACTCAACAGTAAAAAAGGCAAACATTTCCCGCTGGACCATATGCAGCCTTTTTCAGCCAGGTCAGTCATATTGAAAGTTGCTCACAGATAAGCCAAAAGTGGCAGAATAGAAATCAGAGGAATCTAAGCAGTCACAGGGTGAAACAGATGTGTTGGCTGTGGTGTTAATGCGAGTTGTTCTAGTCAGACTCTTACCTCTCCAGAAAAACATTGAGCGTGGTCTTCCTCCATCTGGTGTGTAAAGTGTCGGTCCTCCAGAGTAATGTTCAACACGGGGTCAGCAGAACACTGCAGACTTGTTACATATGCTTCACAAACTGTTGCTGTTGGTCAGGAGAACATACATTATAATCCAGATTAAACTGGATAATTAGCTTTTTGTGAGCTATTAATTCTGGCAGGTGAAAGGGGCAGAGGGAGGAATAAATAATGTGGCTGTGCTGTGTGACAAGGTGCTAAAAAATGGGCATCTTTCCAACAGCTCATTTCAATTCTTCTAAATTGGCCTCATTGTAGATGAAATATTAAATGGGCACCTTGGCTATTAATGCTGACTTTTATGAATTGGATGCTGTTGTGCTTTATATAGCGGTTCAGATGTCCCTTTATTCCTCTGACCAGCCGTAATGTATTGCAATAAGTGTGAATCCACTGGTACACAATGGGGTTTCAAGCTATGTAAAGCTTTTGGCACCTCTCCAGAATGGAAATGAGAGCAGTCTGAGCTGTGTTCTGCCTTCTTTGCAGCACAAGATTCACATTTTATTTGATGCACACAAAAAAGAAGCTAATTGAAATCAGTGTGTTATAGTGATGATCCCAGATGCAAGCAAAAGGGGG
>JAOXYM010000010.1:22240235-22266418 GCA_028567055.1 Leptatherina wallacei | reverse complement strand
CACTGATGTTCTAAAGATAGTTTTGGCATTTTGGAAAAATGTCATGTGCATTTTTTCTTTTGTTTAGTGACATTTTTTTTTAATTTTTTTTGTTTTTGGCATTTTATGAGAAAATTGAAGGATTTGACAGCGCTGTTTCTCTCCAATGAAACATAACTTTTATCCAAACATTAAACAGCCAACTTTTTAAAGAAGCTGTTGACTTTGTGCATCATTTCGACTAATTGATTGGTTGGTTAGTCGTCATATCCCTAATACATACACCCACAACAATATACATGGAATCTTCAACAAAATATGTTTTTCACTATTTGTACTGGAAAAGAACAAAAAAGTGGCCAGCTATGAATCTGGTGTCTTGCTATAAGAAATATAGCAGTGTAGAGGTGGGAACAACCAGGACTCTCCTGAATAAGGACATCCCACTTAGCACCATCCACGGTGGGGGAGGATGTGGCTGTTTTCTGCCTGGAAGGAAGACGTTGGCCAGGGACCATAATGCCTGCAGCCGCTAGCAAAACCCTCTAAAATATTCATCACATAACTTTTCTATGTGACTATATGTTTTTAGCAGATGGTTACATTTTTTAGCAAAGAACAAAGTTGTAAAAGGAATATGATTTTACTTGTTGCCATGGGAACAGAGATGGATGAAGATGTTTCATGGTTCACTGGTTGCCTCGGTTGCTTGTGTGTGTGTGTCTGAGTGAATCTTCACATGTCTCACTTTGTATGACAAAGTGCACATACACTACATACAGTATGTTTGTGCATGTTATCGCATAAAAATGTGTTCTTTATATCTATTGAATTTGTAAAAGCGGAGGAGATTCTGCCATCATGTCATTTATATGAAGGATATTACGTTAAGTTGCTGAGTGAAAGGTCAGTGTCGTTCCTAGAGGGGATAATTTCCTAATACACTATTACAAGAAGTATCAAGCAGCTAGTATTATTGGAATAATATGTGCCCTTGTCAAAACCTCTGTGTGCAGCATGATTTATTTTACACTGTGATGGCGAAGTGGTCCTCATTTCATAGTGTATTAGCTGAATGTCTAAATAGTGATGATTCAGTAGCATGGCTACTCATTTTCACAGCACATGAAAGGGAGGATCTGTTGATAAATGCGACAATAACAGCAGCCCTAGTTATCTTCTGCCTTTTTTTTTAGTGTAGCTGCATTTCAAAACGAGTGTTCTCTCCGTTTCAAAGGAGCTAATTAGATTGTGTGAGTTGGATGATATGGGGTCCTACACATAAAAGCTGCGCTGTGGAGATGAGCAATGGTTGCCTGTACCCCAGACAGCACTGATAGTAGAGTAACTCCTTTAATTCCTCTCTCCGAAATCAGATCCTAATTGCGTGTCTGATTTTAGTAACTTGTTCAGCAATTTAAGAAAATTGCTTTTTTGAAATGTAACAATTTCAGTAATCTTAAGCATCTCATTTCTCATTCTTTGCACTCCAGTGAGGACTGTCTCTTTTCAGGCCTCATCAGGCAGTAATTGAAAGGTCCTCCTTTCCCTGTAAACCACTGACCCCACAGAATTGATCATGCAGTTCATTTGGGAGCATGAAAAGCTGTTTATCAAGCCCATTAGAGAGGGGGAAAAAAAGAAGAGTAATATGTTGTGGTTAATTGTTAAAGTTACTGGTTTATTGCAATTTTTTTCTTGCAGACTTTGTTATACAGCTGAGCAACATAACCAGAGATAACAAAAAGCACACACATATTAAAAATACACACTCATTCATATACATCTGCAGGCACACATGTATAAACCCATTCCAATTTATTATGCCTAACTTGGCAGCGTGCAGCTTTAACACACCAGGTGAGGAATGTAGTTATTAGAGGAGGCACCTGCAGACAGAGCACATAGCCTTTTATTTAGTTCCTGTGACAAAGAGCAAGACAACATTTCCATGGAAGCATGTACGAGTGGTGAATTGCAGCTTAATGGGATGGTTTTATTCATCAAGCGATGTCTGTGCACTCGTCCACTGCGAAGCTGCCTTGAGGGACAGTGAGTGATTCCGACCACTCAGCCTCATTATGGAATCATATTAATATTTAAGGGGTTGGAATTGAGGAATAAAGAGGGTAATTGATAGCATCAAAATGGAAGTGTTTGAACCCTCTTATATAATTCTAATATTTCTAATAGTGCGGCCACAATATGAGCTGAAAATTGCGAATTGCAGACAACAAGAAGAGGCACAAACGACTGGCTGAGTTATATCAAGAACAGGCAATTGAGTCATAGGACAAGTAGTGGGGTTTGTTTCCCTTGATGCAGCTGAAAAGCCACCAGCCATACTTTTTCCAAAAAAAGGATGGCTTACTAAAACAACACTGGCATTTGTTTTCATTTCCTGTTTATTTTAATTTGCATAACCTTGTGTAACTGGGCAATCTAGTTTAAGCTTTCACAATATGGACGGTAACCTTTATAGTCTTCACTGTATTTGCGTGTGTGTGCATGAATGTGTGTTAATCAGCTGATTAGACTGTATGGAAGCAAAGTGACATGTAAGCATAAATGAGTCTGCAGGCAAGTAGACTGTGAATGATAATGATGCTCTGGAGTTCTACTTAGCATAACATAAGGGACCGTTGCTTGTGCTTGTGGCATTCCTCAGAACGCAGTCAGTGGACTTTGTTACAGACTAGCACTAATTAGGCTTTACCACGTTTAGCCAGCAGCTCTACAAAACCACCATTGTGGCTTGTTTCTGGATCTTGTGCATGATTTAGCCTGAGCATTGCATCAGCCAGTTGTGGGGATGAATGCTAACTTATGCTGTTACCTGTTATGAGAGCAGCATATGGAGATGCAGCCGTGCAGGTGCAAGGAGCCTATTATTTGGTTGTCACCTAGAGATTGATAATTGCACAACGCAGGCATCAGGGTTATGTTCAGTCGACTCAATGAAAAGGCCTCGAGTAAATGCTTAAAAAAAAAGGAAAAGCAGAAAAAGTGCTGGTACAGAGACAGATTGCTAACAGATGCTAGTGTACCTGTAGCTTCTTATTGAATTTATTTCTTGATTTGGAAGCAGAAGAAGGGTTAAGACAGGCAGCAGACCTACAGCTGAAAGAATAATTCAATAACAGTGAAATATAACACTGCTTTTGCACAAACTATGGTTCATTTATATCATTAAAGACTTGTCCGCACCAGACCTATTACTTATTTAATTTTAGTATCTTATACCAAAGTTTCAAGTCTTCTTTAATTAGCATATAAAGGCAGTAAACAAATTTGACTGAAGTTATATAACACATTAAGCAACAGTGGTATGTATACTGTGAGTTTGTTTGTTGATTTGTTTGCTTATTATAATCTATTATAATCTACTTTGCTTATTATAATCTAATTTCATAATCTAACTCCTAAAAATAGCCAAATAAAAGGGAAATATCAAGACAAAATTGCAATAATGTATGTATAACGTATATTCGTTTTAATGGTTGAATAAATGTAAACAGATATTCTTATGGCTGTTTCTGAATGCATTATGATGGGTAATAATTATATACTATTACTTGTTTGTGTAATGTGCCCAAATGCAGAAGCTGGTGATTTGAATCTAGTGTGTGGAATATAGGAACAGGAACCACAAAACTATAATAGTTAAAAGCATGTGAAAAGCCCTTTTTAAAGTCGGTGCATATAGTGGGTAGCTTGTCTCTTCTGAGGTACTGCAGTAATATGACGTTCCAACATTACAAAAGGGGCATTCACCATGGTACAATCAGCATGACATCTTGATATGACCATGTTATGAATGGGGATGTAAACAATTACTAAAAAAAATTGTATTGTCCCACAAGAGGAGATGTTGACTCAGTACATCAATTCTAGCCTCAATACATGAAATAGATTCTGACTTCTAGCTTCTTGCTTATATCCAGCATTTTTTCCCCACCTATTTCAGGTGGCTGTTGCTGTGGAATCGTCTTAAAACAAAAAATCAATTATGTGAGTTGGTCTGATGATCATCTGTGTCTATTTTACTGTAGATCAAAGATTGCGCCTTATGATGTCATCAAAAGCAGCATTGTTGTGACATGGCAAGATAACCAGTCTTAGGACCTCCAACATAAAATACATCAACATTTATAGGTGAAATGCTTTTATTTTCTTGTTGCAGCATCCCCTACTGAGCAATTATGACTTTTCTTTAAAACATTATACAAAATGTCATCAGGAGCCCTATGCCCAAATTTACATTTGTTAGATCGAAGTGTTGCTGAGGTATGACCTCACCTGTTTTGATTGGTTATTTGAAAGTACAATTTTCAAAAGTGCATATAATAAGTTTTGTGAGGCTTAGTTTTAAAACTAACTGTGACCATTTCTTTGAACATTTGGGTAAACAAACAAAAACAAACTAAAAACCCAACAGAATAAGCATCTGGAATATTTTCCAATAGAAAAATAAGCTGTATGAGAAAAAGGTAGAAATACAGTTGGCTCCCAAGCAGCCTAACTGCTTGGCCCCTAATCACCCCACTGATGTTATTTCTCAATTTATTGAAATGGGAGTCCATGCATGTGTGTATATTGTATTGATTATATTGATTGTAGTTCTTCCAGTTTTCAGAACAGGCTTGAAATGTAGGGTTATAAAACTGTTACATAGATCAAATACCTAATAAATTCAAACTAGTGACTTCACTACTCTTTATTATATATTTTGATAAAATGTAAATTTGTTGGTTTGTTTGAGATATATAATCTTTTATCAAATAAAGTGGGTGTTGGCTGGTAGTTCTACTGGTTTTGCAGTTGTTGGGTCCTAAAAACAAATGCTTACTTCATATTTCAAACATATTGTACAGCCAAACTGTCAGTTACTCAGTAATTAAATGATCTGTGGTGAGAAAACGTAAATGTTGGTTTATTTTAGATGGTCTAGCCAAAACATTCCGTAAATGACAGCATGATGTCTACGACTGAAACCAAGAGCAGCCAATAGGAAGAGGGGAAAAAAAACAACAACTCCCAGACAAGTCTAGACCAGAGAGACTTTCATGTACAACCCAATGTGGCATAATATGTCTTGCTAATTATGACTGCACAGCTTGTATAATATATTTTATTATTGTGGGAGAGACGACATCTGGTTGGGATGCCTCCTGGACACCTCCTTGATGAGGTGTTCCGGGCACGTCCCACTGGGAGGAGGGTCTGGGGAAGACCCAGGACACAGTGGAGGGATGACGTTGTGTGGGAATGCCTCAGGAAAATCCCCAGACAAGGTGTAAGAAGTGGCCGGGAAAAGGGAAAGTCTGGGTTTCCCTGTTTTGGCTGCCGCCCCAATGACCCAATCCTAAATAAGCGGAAGCAAATGGATGGTTGGAAGGAAATTAGCAGTGAATCGACACAAACACACACAAAAAATGATGTTATTATAGTGCAAAAAGTTTGTGAAATTACAATAAAGACATTAAGAAAAAATTTTCACGTGAAATTGTTCCAAATTTGCAACGTGAACAGTTAATCGGTGTTGGGACCTTGTGGTTATTTCACGTATTTCTGAGATCAGGTTGTTCAGAGAAGTGGGACAAAATATGTTAAAGCTGAAGTCCAATGAACGAAAAGGTAGAAAATTTACAAATACATCAGCTGTATAAGGATCGTAGCACATTTTATATGCTATTCCAAAATACAGGAACAGGCTCCTCCTCCACATTCTCATGTCGTCACTTACCAACATTTAGGGAGCTCTGTAACATTCAATGAGAATTCCTTGTACATAAATTGATGACAAGAGGGGGTACCCGACACATGAATATATGACGCGAAGGGAGTCTGACCAAGCGTCCAAATATGACGAGTAAGGAGTGAAAACGTGTTGCAGAAACAGTGGGAGTTATAAGAACATAGTATTTGTACTACAACTTTGCTGAATGAGGGGTGTGTGATTAAGCAACATGGCTTCAGAATGCTTTAATGTGGTGTGTGTTGCCTGAATAAAAAAAAGGAAAAAACAAAACAAAACATTAATACACTGACTTCAGCCAGTGAATTTTTCTTGTGGAGTGCCTGTGTTGGTATAAATAGATAGCCAATTTGTAAAATCGTCCGCCTGAACATAAGCATCTTGGGCCACTCTAATTGGTCAATTTCCCGCCTGTATTGAGTGCCTAGATTGATTTATTGCCTTTTTTAAAAGGCCGTGGGGACCCGCTGAACAGCTGTGCCAGCCGTCCGTGCCGGAACTGTTATGAAAACAAGAGGCTGAGTGCTGAGCAGCGGACAGCAGTCACGGCAGCAAGCAGCGGGTAGAATGGAGCAGAGCAGCAAGGCAGACAGCTGGCAAAGACAGCGTCTTCTGTCTGGCATCGCTGGATGCAGGATTTATTTCAGCAAACACTACTGAGTGGAGAAGCCCTGCCCTGGTGGCGATTGCTCCCTTTCTCACAAAAACACACAAGCAGGAATTTGCTTGATTGCTGCGATGCTTTAATCATAAGAGGGCCTGCGTGATTGGAGCCAGAGAATACACATATTTCATGTCATGATATCCCCCATCCACTTGACATGTAGAGGACTCAGAGAGGGCGGATTTGAGTGTTCTGTCTCTCGGGGCTTGAGTGATAGCTCCCCAAAACTGAGCGTATCTCAACTGAATTCTGCTGTTTGTGAGCAATCTCAGTGATTTACTCTGCTGCCTCAAGTATCTGGCTAAAACAGCTCCATCACATGTGAGATTTAGAATAATACATCCATCTATTCATACACGTGTTACCTGCCTTAGCTCTGTCTTTTGTTTCAAAAGTTCCTAACACGGTGTACCTCAGTGTTAAGAGATATGAAGAAAGTGTCTGAGGCAGTAAAGCAGTATACAAAACTGTTTACAGAAGGATGCTGGTGTAGCAAGTCTCCTTTGTGTAACATACACTGTGAGTTATGACCTGTGTGGGTAGTAACAAAAGTGTAGAGAATTTTTTGAAAGACTGTGGAAGTACAATTTGCTCAGTGGAAATGAGGAACATGCTCTCTTAAATACCAGCATATGTTTATACCTCCGCTTGCCACAAACACTTTTCCATCAGGTCTTTTTCCCTGATTTCTGATTACATCAGTGAAACTGTTTCCCAGTGAATACCAGACATGATTCATCATGGTTATGGAGTTTATATCCATATGTATTTGTTTCAAACACAATATCCTCCTTGTCTGAATAGGCGTCAGTGCAACATTCTGTTAAACATTTGACATAATTCACTCCATGTTGAAGCATCTACTGTAAGCACCTCAGCCCATTGGTTGACTTTTCTTCTCTTGAGCAGATAGCTAAGTGTCTCCTTTTTGAACTGTGATTCTTAGAAATTCCTGTATTTAGCACTGGGGATTTGGAGCCTGAGTCTTCCACAGGCGTTTGAATGCACATTCCATGAGTTCTTCACTAAAGTAGGGAAAAAATTAAAAAGAAAGACCGAGGGAGTGTATATGTGCAAAAGAGTGTGAAAAGGAGAATGAAAGAGGGAGATGGAGAGGGGGGAGAATAATCACACAGTCTTCATCTAGTACTTAACTTTAGGAAATATGAGTCTGGTTGAAGATGAAAGGGACTTAATCTCAAATGCCTCAAATGCCTTCTCTGCTCTCCTCTTTCTCTTCTCAGTGCCTACTGTCCACTGGGACTGGTCCATTCTAGCACATTGGAGTGCATTATGTAATCCTTTCCATGTTTCCACGACCCAGAGTAATGGTTTAATTAGAGGAGGGGAGGTGGGCATCATGGCATCCCACCTGCCATCATTTCTCAAGCATTCCCCAAACATTTTTTTTTCAGCCAGAGATTCCTTTCAATCTATCAGTTGCCCTCTGTTTTTCTTGTACCTTTAAAATGGGGAGCTTTGTGCCTGCTTGTTGCATACTGAGATAAGGAGTGAACAGAGCTTGTCCATCGTGCAGCTTGTGGTCTCACCCTCCTATCTTCCTTCCTTTTCCTCGAGCAGACTCCCTCGGCCCCACCCAGTCCCCTGCTAGCCAGCCAGCCAGCGCAGGCGTGCTCAGTCTCTCAACACTTTAGAGTGTTTGAGTGGAAACAGGAGGGACCACATGGGCTTGCCAGAACAGTCCTCAGAATCACAGGGTTAATACAAGCTAGGGTATGATGTAACTGGGCATGCCACGCTTGATCCTTTCACTAGCTCTTTGTGTTTTAATAGATCTTCAGTTCCACTCCAGTTGTGTGGATGATAAACATTTAGAAATGGTTTAATTTGGACACAGGAATTCCTTTTAAACACAATCTGACATTTTTACTTCTGTTGCCTCAGTTACTGAGTTGCACACACTGAATACAAAAAATAAATGCATCAATTAATTAAAAAAATTGAATAGTTTAATTCAAACTCTATTTGCACATTTCTTTTGTAAGAAATGTTCTTTATAAATAAAGTTTGATTTGATGTAACCATCCAAATTTTTTAATATAATAGTTCAGTGGGTTCTTAAGAAGGTCAGTAAATGTACTGTATCTGTTGTATAGCAAAATATTCTCATTGTATTCAGAGATCTAAAAAAGAAAGGGGTCCCTGGACAAGTATGGACTCTTAACACAGACAGCTCATGCTTTGTGAATCACACTGTTGGCACTAGTTGACCCTTATTGGTATATATCTTCCATATAGTTTATTTCAATTTGTGGGATTTCTTTGTCCAAAGCAAAGGGTTTGCACAAGCAGATAAATGCTTCATTTCTAACTGACAAATATGAACGTTGGGCAGAACACACTGTCAAGACACGTACTGTCTTAAGTTTATTTACCTGTTCACTTGCAAAACTTAAACTACCTGACGTGGAGAGAGTGAATATCATTTGAGTGCTCAGAGAACTGAAGCAGTGTTGTTTGACTGAGTTTGGCTCCTGCTGTGCAAAACTTCTGCTGTAGGGAAGAAGCCACATTCATACACAAGTTTATCTCTGTTGCATCATTCACCTGTTTTTTATTGTGAACATGTTCTCAGTGCTATCTCTCAGGTGGGGGAGTGGAGCTGTTTGGGAATCACTGTCATAAAATGCTATAACTGAAGTCACAACTCTCTACAAACCTCAAATGTTGGCACTTTAATACTATACAACCGGTGTGTTTAAATTTTTGTGTCGTCTCTGATTAAGTTTTTGGACATGTTCACATCTCTTATGTTGCATTTGTGAATAGTATTTTTTTCCAGAACAAGCAAGAGAAATAACAAATTGCAGTTGTTGTTTTCTCTCTCTCTCTCTCTCTCTCTCTCTCTCTCTTTTTTTTTTTTTTTTCTTTTTTTTTTTTACCTCAGTGAACTTCTTGATCCCTCAGTAAGAACGTCATGGCCCCCATGTACAGTATCACAGTGTTGACACAAGGAGCCCCAGACTAATTTGGAGTTTAATGTCAACTCCAAACAAACTTTACAGCCAAAATCTCAAATAAATATATTCAGTTACAAGCCCTGCAACATATGGAAATTGCCAGCATGCTTATAATAACCGACCTGACAAGTACCTTGAAAAACTGAGAACGGTTGATATTTGAAAGAAAGAACCAATAAATAAGTAGTGCTTATTGGCCTCTTATGAAGCTACTAAGAAGAATTGTGACTTGTTTATGTTGGTTAACACTGTTGTGAGCCCTCCAGCTCTCTTCATGTGAAACCTTTATCAGAGAGAGTTGCAGCCAGCCCCACTCCAGAGTGGAAATCTGCCTCTCCCAGAAAGAACGTCTTGGGTCATGAATCTCTTTCCTCCTGACACAAGCACACAAATGAACAAACACACACATGCGGATATAAACAAATGCTGATTTTGCATAGGCTTAACAGCGCTTCCCGTCACTGTTCTTACCATCCTGGGGGGCCAGAATAGAGTTAAGCAGAATTTGATGATGACTTATTAAAAAACTGTAGTTGAATAAATGAAGTGTGTTGTGTAGCTGTTAGAGGATGGGAGCATTTTGATTTGTGAAGTGGGGTTGCTAATCCAGAGCCAGTTGGGGATGCTGGAGGGAGGAATCAAACCATGCATATAATCTGAGAACATTAGGTTGATGTACACAGACGAGAGATTCAGGGCAAGAGAAATAGTGATGATCGATGAACTCCAGAAGGGAAGAATGATGGTTATAAAATTAGCTAATTTACCCATTAATGATTAAGTAGATTACAGATATGGTTGTGGGTTTTTTTTGTTTGTTTTTAAATCAAGAACATTTCAACTTTCTTTTTTTTCCTTTCTTTATTAACTTACAGTTTTAGCTGTAACTCCATTTCTAAAAGTTTTGCACAGTGCAAGTAAAGGTTGAAAAGCTATATCCATTCCTAGACAGATGTTACTGTATCATGGCCTGGCTGAAGCAGGCCATTGAGAATGGAGCATTTTTCCTCAGCCTTTTCCCGGCCTGACTGCCAGACTCCGTCAGAGACTGATAAATCACCTTGCCCCAGCCCTTCTCCTGTGTTTTCTTTTCAAATGTAGAATCGATGGATTTTTCCTTCATTTCATTGACCTGTGCATAATGGTACTCTCGCTCCTCTACCACTGGGAAGGAACCCAGCGCTGCAGACGTGCTTGCCCAGGCAAAGACAGGCGGCCTGGGTTTTTGTGTTGCTTATTGTTCAGCCTGGAGAAATTAATGTGCTGTGAAATTAGCATTTTATCTGACTGCAGATACAGTAATGGAGGCAATTAGAGCACAGGGGAGAAGCGGTGCTGTGAGTAGTGGAGAGGTAAGGGACAATCCGCAAACTGTAGGAGCCCAGCAGAGAGTTGCACAGCCAGCCTCACTGATAACACAATCACCTCTGTCTGGCAAGCAACACCAGAATGTCTGTTGGTTAATAAAGAACACATTCTCTGTATGAAATTACACTTTAACATTTAGATAAGCTAACTGAGAAACCAAACCACACAGGAGAAATTGACTGTAATGCAATAGCTTTCAGCTATATAGGAGCAGAAAGGATGATCTTTTTATGCATTTGATACGAGAGCTCTGCTGTTGATTTAGTTTTTTTATGAATCGTTTCAGTATCAACAGAACTGGGAGCTGAATTTTTTTCATTTTTGTTTTGCAATGGGATGACAATGAGGCAATGCAATCAATGCACATTTTGAGCTTAGATCATTCCTCATCAGTTATTTTCAGACATGACATTGTATGTTTACAGCTGCAGGGCGGCATTGTCAACTCTCTTTATCACGTCTCCAGATTGAAATTGATCTCTGTGATTGTGAGCCACGGGCAAGTAGATGGACCTTATCAGATGCTGAGGTGCTGCCAGTGTGCTGAGCTGTCACCTGAAGCCTCATAGATTGTTTATTTATTCTTCAAAAGACTCTGATGTGAAGCTGGAGGGGAGGTGTTAGCATAATGCTATGTTTAATTTTGGGGGCTTAAGGAGTATCATGGCACAGCCCTACAAACCTGTTAGTCTGTTGAGGTTGTACCGGTCTCATCTGTATGCCCATGCCAGTGTTATAAGACACTTCTGCTGTAATTGCATTCCTCTGTTGTAATGTACTCACAGAACTATTTAACCCTCTGGATCTCTCTTAACATCCTGCCTACGTCTCAGTCAAATATTGATATAGCAAGTGAAAAAGTTTCTTCCGAGTTTGCAGTTTAAATTATAGATGAAATGTTCAGCCTTTGTTCTTATGACCTCCTGTGTGGTTTGTTTGTACAAAGAGAGCTCAATATTACCTGCAA
The DNA here is from genome assembly GCA_028567055.1 of Leptatherina wallacei. Classification (NCBI taxonomy): domain Eukaryota; kingdom Metazoa; phylum Chordata; class Actinopteri; order Atheriniformes; family Atherinidae; genus Leptatherina; species Leptatherina wallacei. The sequence continues at coordinate 22,254,701 of JAOXYM010000010.1, read as the reverse complement.
TGGCACATTTTCACTCTTAATTTATTTGGCAAATATAAATAGGATTTTTACACCACCATAATTTATTTCTGTTTTTATTATAAGAACTCGCCCTTATTTTGAAGGATGGGGTTTTTCATCAGTGAAAACTGATAAATCTGTATTTTTTTCTTATATTTCTTTTGTGATCATGAGTAATTATAGCAATATGGCCCTTTTACTTTTCATTGCTAATTCTCTAATTTTCTGCAAACATGTGGGTTTAAGCAAGTATAACAGGAACTTTATTTATTTTTTATTTTTTAAATCTGTTGGGGCAAAGCCAGCCAGCCACCTCCAATCCCCCCCCCCCCTGCTTTTCTGAGTAAAGACAGCATGACTTCTGCAGTCGGAGGATCACGCCCAATAAGAACATTATCCCAAAGAGTGCACTGGGCTGGCAAGAGTCTGAGATAATACCCATTCCTCTTCAACTCCACCAGCTCCTGCTCAGAAACGAGAGGCAGAGACAGGGAGACCTTACCAAATGATACCCCACAGCAGCCATAAAACCAATTGTTTCCCCACCACCTTATGCTTCAGGGGAGGAAAGCCAAGGGATGGCTGGGTGTTTGCATAATATCCTTATTCTCAAACATGAGGGTGTAGTCGGTGTGTCCATTAGTGTCAACACACCAATGCTAAATGTGCCTGAGCTGTCTTTTCTTTTTAGCTGCAGTGTTTCTCTGTCTGTGTAGATGGTGGAAGTTGGTCCACAGGGTATTATCCATACTGATTTGGAGGCTGTGCTGCCTCTGAGGAGAGGGAGATAGATGAGGACAAGCCATGGTGGTGAGGTATGTGTATGATTAGGGAGGCGGCTCTGATACCTGTCACCAGCAGCATGTTTACGCGCTAAATGATGCTGATCCAATGGACAAGTGCGAGTAGTGCAGATGAATGAGAGGTCTTAAGCTGTCATATACAATATCTTTGGTGTGAAATTAGCTACATTATGCAGTGATACTTCCGAGGGACACCTTTTTCTGAAAGAGCTCATCTTGAAAATACAAATGGGATTCTTGCAGCAACGTGCTGTTCTTCCTTTCCTCTCCTTTACAGCCCGTCATTGTGAGGCGAATTGAAAGGCTCTCTCCTCATTAAGGCCAGTGTTGAAGTAGGCACTGTTACGCAACCCAAGTTGTCTGCTCAGCACTCAGTCCTGGCTCTCAGCAGACAAGCTCTTCTTCGCAGATCTTGTGCCTTTTCAATGCTCCCTCACTGATCTCAGACCAGGTGTTAGGTTTTAGGCAGCCATTAAGCAATGGGCCAAATCTGTCCCGAGTCTAGTGTAATCACAAGGCCCCAGGTTGACCGCAGACTTGGCCCGGGGCCTCACATCTTGTTTGAGTTAGCAACACAAGCTGAATGGCCTGTTTACAATCTCCACAGCAGGGGTTGAAAACCTCACTAAATCTGTCTGGATGGCTGTCAGATGTGGAACAGATGTGCTGGAACGGAGGAAATTATGTCACTTCTTTTTCCTTCCTCTCATGTGACCATGATGACTAAAGAGCCGTGATCAGGGTGATGTGATTACGCAGAGGGAGACTTGCATAGTGGTGACAGTTGTGCGTTAACTCACTATAACTAGGCACTATATAGGCACTATAACTCACATGCATTACAATGCCCTCTACAGGTGGATGTGGGTGATGCCCCTTTTTTTTCTGATTAAATGTGATCGCTTTGCACCCAGTGTGTGGGCAAAATAAGCACCATCTCTTCCTTGTCTCAAATTGAGGAAATGATTTACACTAACAAAAATCATAAATCCTTTAAGGGCAGCAATGAAATTTACAGTATTTACAGTTACATGCAGTCAGATATAATTAGGATGCAGGTTGTTGGAAGTGTTCCCCCTGAAAGGTATTATTCCAGTTTTTTGCTAGTCTGTGGCAACATTAAAAATGTACATTGTCAGACATCAGTGAACGGCTTGCTTCCTCTACCCCTTAAATGTTTATTTGCTCTCATGATGACCCCTGAAAGTTTAAATTCAGATTGCTGCAGAGGCTAAAATATGGACTAGTGCAAATGTGTGTATGTGGGTGAACCAGAGGGAGCTATGCCCACTCACACCTTTCTGTTACTCTGGGCGTTACTTTTTTGTCCTGCACCAGGTAGCACGCATACAGGAGGATTTCACAATGGATGAAATAAAGAGACATAAAAGGGAGATTATAACTATTGGTACAGATCACAGCTGCTACTCAACACATGCTGTATTTTTCTTTTTCTTTGCTATTTGTTTTCATGCATTTCCTGTCGCTGTTTTCAGAGTGCTCATTTTTACTTAGAATGCACACTATTAAGGGTATATTTACATCACGTAGATGATGTGTAGGGGGGAGATTAATGCATGCACGTTTCCTTTTCTGATCAAAACAGGCAAACGAAAATGAAAATGAAAAGATCAGACTTTGTGTGTGATTCTTATTATGTTGAGAACAAAAAGAAAAAAACTTTTGTGGTGATTTAATGTTTGATTTAGAAAATGAAATTGTCAGTTAAGGCGTTGCCAGGTGTCCCCGCCCTCCTGTTTTCCCTTCTTATATGCCGACATGGGTAGATGTTTCATTTTCAACAATGACTTTTTCCATGTCTTTTGGATATTCTTAAATCTCTTATCTTATTAATCTTAAAAAAAAGAAAAAAGAAAAGGAGAGAAGGCTTTTTGCCGCAGGCTGCAGAAGAGGAATTTGTGTTTAGTGGATTCCTTTTCCCAGATGAGGAGTGCTAAATGAGTTTGGAGGCTTCCTGAATGCTCTATAATTGTGATGAGGCTCTGTTCCTCTGAACAATTAAAGATGCAGGAGCCCTGTCTCTTCTGAGATCCACCCCAGATCACTATCGTTGCCTTGCCAGTAAATCACACATTGTGCTTGGATGATGATGGCGATGATGATGACCACCTTTCATTCTGCTGCTCAGTTACTACTTTAAGAGGCCGGCATCATGCCCATGGCTATGATCAGTTTATTACTTGCTGTCAAAGCATGAGAGGGTTGAAACGCAGGACTTGCCACACTCCCAAATGCACCCCTCCACCCCCTTTCATCCTCTGCTATAGTTTCACGTAGCAGGCTTTATTTGTCCCCTCAGAACAAAGCATTGAACAAAGCTTCATAGCTGTCTGCTCTGTCGAGCTCTGTGGCTATGCTAATGTCTCTTGGCTGGTTGTAGTCTTATTGAATGGGAGAGCAGAGGAGGTAAATAAGCGTGTCTGGATAAGAGGTGGGGGCCAGCGGGTGAAAGAGATGAAGTAATAGACTATTCCAAGGGTCAGCCCAAGTGAATGCAAATATTTATATAAGTGATTAAAATACCCTCCCCACATCCCGCCCACTTCATTTAAATGAGGAACTAAACTGTAAAACGATTCATCTGCTTAAGGCAAGTCTGAAAGAGGAAGCAGGAAGAGCCATTTGTGGGTGGAAGAAAGAGCAAACAAATGGTGACGTAAATCTGACTCACTCGTCTTTTGCCTTCACAATGCAAAGATTAGAGCAGCCTGCTCTTTCGGGAATGCAGATTTCATCCCTTGCTTTTCTTAGACTTTCATCCTCACAGTGACGAGTCTGTGGAATTTCACACTGCCACAGCCATTTCTTCAAAGGGTCAGAATTGCCAGCAATATTATTATGTTTGTTAAGTTTCACCTCTAAAAGCATAGGTACATGTTTTTGTTGATATTACTTTGATAAATGCAAGTGTTGTTTTCATGTAGGGCTTATATAATTGAGTGACTCTGACTTTGTTGGACCCTCAGATCACAGAAAGTCTTTCTTTGTGTATGTATCACAAGATATATTTATTAATTCCTCTTGTGAGTTTGTTTCAACATTTATGCCTTCAACTAAAGGGTTGAGTGCATTCACTTTATGCAGACTGGCTCTTTCAGGCTTCACATCGGCCGAGATGTGAGGACTTAAGAGTTTTGTGATATCCTCGACTACACTGATCTAATCAAAATTCTAGATATCAGCATATCGTGTGATTTCTCTATGATAGGCACAGCAAATGGATTCTCAAGTTAGTTTTAAACCATGACCTGCAGCAACTTGTCTCAGAACCAATCAGGTTTGTTTCAGTCATCTCCTCATCTGATAACGGTGGGGAATCCTGAGCCGCAGACACTTTAACATGCGGCTGTCTAGATCTGTGTCCTGCTCTAATTGAAATCAGGATACGATAACATGCTCATTATGGAGGAAGTCGGAACTCAAGCCAACATCTCTGCCAGAATTTTGCCTTGATGTAATGTTGATGTGGCAGGCTTGACCTTTTTTTTTAATTTATTTAGATTTTTTTTTTTTTTCATAGAAACCAATGCCCCAGACAGGTTTGTATTTCATGTCTGAACATGTCTGCAAGAGAAAAGTTGAATCTGTGTGAGGGTCTCTAGTTGCATCCACAACTGATTAGTTCATCGTCTTTACAACATTGTTCCCTTTAATTTGCTGTTTGGGAAAGGACCAATATACTTTAAATTTTTATGCCTTATTCAAAGCGTTGAGCTGAGAAAAAAGCATTTACAACCATTAAGTGGGTTGTTGGATCATACTTGACACAAAGTATGATAATGAGAGATGCAGGATGTGAAGAACTCTCACTACATGCAGTTACTTTTAAAATGAGTGTTTGTTTTTTTTAGCTTAAACATAAATTTCTGAAATTTGTTGCATTGTCAATGCCAAAAATTGCAAAAATGGTTTAAAACATCTTCTTAGGCTTTGCCTGTATATTGTCTGTTTTAGGTTAATGCATCTTTAAATAAATCAGTTGATCATCATTTGTCTCTTTGTTAAGGTCATCTGTGTTGAAAATGCGGCACTCTCTTTGTGCTTTGAGTGCACAATTATCAAGGTCAGAGCGATGGTTTTCTAGTCTTTTCTGGAGAATACCTTCTAAATGGAATGCAGCCCTCATTTATACACCTGCCAAGGAAAACTTTATCTGTGGAAAACAATTAAGCTATTCTTTTTTAATAAAGAATTCAAATGGTTATTTAACTTGCTGGCCTTCTTTCAAAACTTTACTTGTTGGATGGTGGCAGCCGGCACTTATGGAAAGCTCTGTTTTGGTGTTTTGAAAGTCAGATCACTTCGAAGAGAAAAATTCTACCTTTGATTTGTGATGAGCTCACATCTACTTTCTCTGTGAAAGCAAATGTGAAAACTTTTCGACTAAGCAATATCAGCAATTGCTCCAAAATGCATGATGAAGCACAGCTTGTTGTATCTGTATCTGAGTAATTGACCTCACACACTAAGCACACAGGTATTTAAGCTAAACAATTAAATCAAATAACTCTTTACTGCTTGCTTCATCAAAAGAGCTATTCTTATACTTTGCTTGTCACTGTGTGATTTGAATAAAGAAGAAGAATTGGTAAAAAAAAAAAAAAAAAAAAAATTTTTAAAGAAATAAAATAAAATTGTTATATTTGTTTTCATTGACCAGAAAAGAAATTTGATGTATTTCAAACTAAAAAAAAAAGGATTCTGATGGCTTTGGAAGCATGGTAAAATACTATAATTTCTTAATAAATTAAACTTACATCCAACAGATTTATGTCTAAGATGTAGATGTTTAATCAGTCTTTTGATTAGCTTAGTTTTGGAAAATCTTTTGTAATGTCTCATGTCAGAGACATGTGGCCATTGGCGAGCATTAAACATGCTGCTGCAAACCCCTCAGACTCTGGTAGTTTGCAGTTTTGTCTGCACCTTAAATCATAACTGAACACAAGTTCAGCTCCTGAAATCCACATAGACCAATGACTGCAACATTTTCAGTTGTTCATATATCTATTTCATGCAGTTCATATATCGTATTTGTCAGTGTAGCAGCTCTATAAAAATGAATAATCTTAAAATGGCTCTTACATTTAGAATTGAAATGAAATATACCTTTCTGTAAAGTGTTATATGTTCACCAGCATGGTTTCTCGGTTTGTTTAGATAATTTACATAATATGGAATTAGAAAAGTCACAATAGTAAAAAATAAATAGATATATTATTTTTTACATTTAACACCAGCAAGACTTTTTTTGTGCCAGAATTGAACTAATCTAAAATACCACGAAATTCATTCAACAATCCATCCATTTTTTTACCGCTTATCTGGGGTCAGGTTGTGGGGGTAGCAGCCTAAGCAGGGACGCCGAGACTTCTCTCTCCTCGGCCACTTCTTCCAGTTCATCCCGGAGGAATCTGAGGTGTTCCGAGGCCAGTTGAGAGATGTAGTCCCTCCAGGTGGGACGTACCCGGAACACCTCACCAGGGAGGTGTCCAGGGGGCATCCTAAACAAAGGCCCGAGCCACCACATCTGGCTCATCTGTGGAGGAACTGGGGCTCTACTCTGAGCCCCTCCTGGATGACTGAGCTTTTCACATTATCTCCGGGTCCACAGACTCTGATTCCTCATCAGAAGACATGTTGGTAGGATTGAGGAGGTCTTCAAAGTAATCCTTCCACCAACCCACAACATCCTAAGTGGAAGTCAGCAGCACCCCATCCCCACTGTACACAGTGTTGATGGTGCACTGCTTCCCCCTCCTGAGCCGCCGGGCCAGGGTCTCCTCAAAGTTGTCCAGAAGTTGTTCTCCATGGCCTCACTGAACTCCTCCCATGCCTGAGGTTTTGCCTCATCTACAGCTGAAGCCGCACTCCACTTGGCCTGCTGGTACCTATCAGCTGCCTCAGGAGTCCCACCAGGCCAAAAAGGCCTGATAGGACTCCTTCTTCAGCTTGACGGCATTCCTAACTGCTGATGTCCACCAACGGGTTTGGGGAATAGCTGCCGCGACTGGCACCGACCATCTCATGGCCACAGTTCCAGTCGGCTGCCTCCACAAAAGAGGTGTGAAAAACAGCCCACTTGGACTCAATGTCCCCCACCTCACCTGGGACATGGTTGAAGCTTTGTCAGAGGTTGGAGTTGAAGCTCTTTCTGACAGGGCCCTCCACCAGACATTCCAAGCAGTCCCTCTCAACACTTTTTGGCCCGCCAGGCCTGCCCAGCATCCTCCCCCACCGTCTGAGCTCATCAGTTAACAGCTCCGCCCATCTCTTTACCCAAGACATGTGGCCGCAAGTCCAATGACATAACTACACGGTCAGTCATTGAACTGGGGCCTAGAGTGCCCTGCTGCCAGGTGCACATGTGGACACTCTAATGCTTGAACATAGTGTTCGCTATGGGCAATCCGTGACGAGCACAGAAGTCCAATAACAAAACTCCACTCGGGTTTAGATTGGGGGGCTGTTCCTCCCAATCACGCCCCTCCAGGTCCCACTGTCATTGCCCTCGTGAGCATTGAAATCCTCCACCAGAACGAGGGAGTCCCCAGCAGGAGCACACCACTGATAGGTGCCACTGAAAAACTGGTTACAGAACCTGGGAGATTTATTGCAGTGATTAACTCATTTAAGGACAGAGTGAGTCTAGAAGTATAGCTTACGTGACATAATGCATTTCCTGTAGGTGACATAAGACTGCAACATACAACACACACACCTCAGATGGACAGTGAGTCAAGTTTTCTGACAATGAGCAGTAGTGATGGGAATTTTGACCATCCTCAGCTTCATTTAACATATAACATCACAAAATTTGTGAAAATGGAATATGCTTACATTCATGCAGTCATGTTACAGTGAGTAAACAAAATCAAAATCATTACCGAATTTTGAGGCACCATAAATATATATATAGTATATTACATATTTACCATGAAGTCCATGTGTTTACTCAGCTGGTTCATTCTGAAAACTGGGCTCAAACAGATTAAATCAATCATTAAAGGAGTTATAATTTTTTTAGTTGATCTCAGTGTCCAGGCTGTTAATCTTGTCATGTCTGTTTTCGGTCTGGTTTCAAAATCAAAAACAAGTTATTTGAAGCATCCTTTCATTTCAAACCCTCAGTGCATGGTGTAGCTAAACAATTAGATGTGACATATTATCTCTGCAACTGTCACAGACAACACCTTTTGTACATTATTTGTAATGGCATCCACAGCTGGTGAGTCTGAATTTATTGTAATTGAGATCATTTTCACTTGTTAACATGCAATGACATGCTTTCTATTTTGTTTGTCATTATTATTGACTGCTTTATGGGGCACAAGAGACTGTGAGGCTGATTTAATTGTATATATACTGTAAACTACAGTACGTCGACAGCTGCACCTTTATGTCATGGCACAGTATAAATGAGGTCCTGCTCACTGCCCATTCTGAGATTCAGTCCCAGGTTCTAGACCACTTCTTATACTCAAGTCAGACGGAGACCTAATTTGAATTGGCCATTGCAGAAACCATCTTCTTAACATATCTCAGAACTTTCAGCTGTTGTTTGCATTTACCATAAAATACGATTTAGGTAAGGTAAGTGCATGTCCATTCTAACATTTTAACAACCAGATTTATTTTATTTTATTTTAGAAAAAGTGAAAGGAGGAAGGAGACAGACAGAGAAGACAAAGCTTTTTTTCAACTACATACATTTATGTAGTTTCAATCAACTACATAAATGTTTACTGACGCAAAATGTTTTATGTCTGTTCACCATCTCATGTGCATACCTCACATCATAGGTAAACAATGGCAAAGATGCTGTTATTTTTTGAGAAATCTAAATGTTTGCTGCCTTCACAGACAGTCCCTGCCATTTGTTTACAAGATAAGATATCATATGCTTAGATGGTGCATATTCTTCAGATTTTTCTGCATAAACTGTATTTTTTTCCTTTTTTAATGGTTATCTACACCATGTGATGTATTGCACAAAGAAATAAAGCTGCAGATTTGACTTGTAAACAGTAAAGTCAGGATTTTTCTGCAATCAGTGTGTATTTTTGCAGGGCAGCATTTCTGTCCTTTTAGAAAAAGAACATAAAAGTGCTACTTCAATTTTTTGTAGTGCTTCTGCCTTCAGTGGTGGCTATTGGCAATGTCTCTTTCCAGTGGAGCTATGGAGCTTTCATTGCCCATGGCACTGCCATAATCCTGCATTTGAAGAGGATCTGTTCAGGGGTCTGGAGACAAAGCACTCTGTAGAGGGTATCAAGTGTCCGCCACCAAAGCCTTGCTCCCTAGGCTACCCTTCAGGTGGGTTTCCTGTGAGCCGAAGAGAAATCAAGGTGAGGGCAAAGCTTGGTCTGAAGGATTTTAGCTCAGGCATAGCTCAGTGGACGTGGGATGATATCACAAGCCGCCTCTGGTTTGGTCTGTGTTTCACAAGGTCGGCATAGTGACTTCTGACGTGGTTTGTTGCATTTTTTTTCCTCCAGCAATGCTCCACTGACCTACTTCCTTTTAATCCCTTGATGTGACTTTAATTGACTAGAGGGAGGGGCAGAGAGGAGAGAGGGGTGTGTCTGTGTGTTCTAGGAGGGGACATCGAGTGCAGAAAAGGGGTAAGGGAGGAGGGTGTTGAATAAAGATAAGGAGCCCATCAACCAAGAGAAAGGCAGATTTGAGAAGTTGAGTGATTTCTGAGTGCTGCTGCTGCTGTGTTCAGGCCACAAATTAATTTGATTCTGTTATGTAACTGCAATCATCACCCTCTCTAATCACATCAGCAGCTTTGTGAAACACAAAATGTCCAAAAATAGGGGGATTGTAGGCTGGGCAGGGGGTGGGCTAAACAGAAGAGTGCAGTTCCTGAGGACCAAAGAAAATAATGGGGAGTGGAGCCTCAGCAGGAAACATCTCAAAAACAGTTAAAGGACTTGACAACACAAAAAGCAGAAAAAGATCACTTCAGTAGAAACAAATTCACTATGATTCCCTTTAATTCAAATTTTCCCTCAGCTAAATATCTTACATTCTTCACCTTGTTAGCCAGTGGACACCTAATCATGCGGAATGCTTTACACCGGACTTCCAGGAAACAGTTGCTCAGATAAGTGACTTTTGTGCTCTCTCTGGGATTTCTGTGGTTGTCCCCTTGAATGCCTCTAGGGGTGGAATTAACATGCTAATTTTTTATACATTAACGCATAAACAACAAAGTTATTACTCACGTTATATTAACAATTCACATTTGGCATTAACTTGGTGAGAGAAGCTAATTCTGGGCATTTAGGTATTACTGCTGTGAAGAAAACCTACCAAAAACCATTTATCCTCCTTATTTATGAAGTTTCTGATAGTTTTCCAGCCATACATTTAGAATTTTTATCAGGTGTCCAGAAACAAAAGTTATTACAAGTTCTATTTAAAAATCCAAATTTTGCATTATCTCTGGGAGAGAAGCAGGATTTTGGGCATGTAGGTGCCTTGTCACAATGGTGAACCAAATCCACCGAAAACTACTTCTTTTTTTTTTTTCTTCCTATACATTTTCTCAAGATATCAACAAGACCAGGGAGGACCTGCCAGTGCAGCCAAAATTGAAAACATTTCTGGGGATTGAAGTGGTAGTTTTAAGTCAACTTGGTTCGAAGTTCACAACAGGCTTGAATAATAAAAACAACTGAACTGCATATTATCATACGTGGAGACATTTTAGCCCTCCTAAAACCTCAGACACTGATGATGCACCATCTGGATACCAGAACTGGGAGAAGGCTACTTTTTCTATCCGTGCCAAATCTGAGAGGCACAAACATGCAATAATTGCATGAATAGATCCATCAAAGAGCTGCAGCTAGAAATGCAAAATAGGCTTTAATTTTGTTTTTGTTCAAGAAAAAAGTGTTTAGTTTTGTTATTTATCTGAAATTGAGATGAGATGTTGAGACAAATACTGTTTCATATTGTCACTGAGATGGATGACTAGAGATTAAAATATTTTTGTTACATTTTGAATATCTAATTGAATTCCTGTTATTATATTGACTTATGCAGTAAATATAAGTAAATTGGTCAATTTTTAAATCCTTGAAGGTTGTCTTTGTTGTGGTATTTTCTTATGAATGTGCCCAACAGTGCCCCCCCCCCCCCAAATGTTGGTCTAAAACCACCACTGAATGCTTCTCACACACCCTCAACTGTTTTCAACTTGTTGGGTTATTTGTACATTTTCAGGCATTTTCAGGTGAACATAGGAACATTTTCTTGGTTACGTTTTAACACCGCGTATTGCAGCACAGTGAGAACCTGTACATGATGATCAGATGGTATGCCATACATCAAATCGGAAAGCTTGAAAGCAGTTTGCCACTCATGAAAAAATATATATATTTAAGAAATATATTACTTAAGAAGTAAAAGATTTTAGCAGCAGAATTTGACAGCAAAAACAAAAAAATAAGGATTTTGCAGGTACAAACGATACCTCTGAGATATATTAGTTTATAAAATGCTATGAGAAATGTAGAAAAATTGTCATTCCCTCTAAATGTTAAAATCTTCTTTGATATATATCTACACACAACGAAATATAAAATCAAGTTTTTTTTTCTGTTACATCTGGTGGGCAAGCCAAATGTCAGCCCAGTCATTTCAGAAAATACCAAAAATAACTGGATTATATTAAAATTGCACTTGTCCAACACAGTATTGTTAGAACCTGTGGTTGTAAATTAGGAAATTCTAACTTATCCCCAGGCTGTTGTTTTTGTTGGGCAGTGTTTACATGATATAATGGACACTTGAATGAATAGTAAAATGTGTAAGTTGTACCCATGTAGATCTTTGTAACTGTTTAACCATCTCTTTTTTTAAAATCTGACATAAGCATGTATAGTAAATTATAATCCAAACTATTGTTTTTTTTAACTCTACATATTAGCTAGTCATGCATGAGCTTGCAATTGGACAGTAATCACGAGTTGGGATGGAGAAATGCCCAATAATTGAGGAAACTAGTCGCAAATGAGCAATCTCTTCACAAAGGTCCATGGATCATTGCCTTTTGTCATCACCATTTTCCTCCTATTAGTGTGTGTGGCCAAATGAACACCAGTGAAGCATAGAAAGTGAACTTCATCACATAAGAACACACGTGGGGCAGTAGCACCACAATGTGCTGCTGAACTGAAATGTAAGCAGCATCTATGTGGGAAAGTATGGATATATAAGTAAACAAATAAGAATAATGAAGAATACATAGTGACTGTAAAACTGCAATATTTTTCTCTGTCCTTAGACAGAGGTTGGAAATGTCTTTATACGGGGTGTTTATTTAAATTAAACACCCCATTGAACAACTGTTCTAAAGCGTGTTTTGTTTTTCCAAAAGCAAACAAGATAATAGGATTAGAATGACCCAAAATTATGTACATTTCATTATATTTACATGTCATGTCACTAACTGAATGTCGGTTACCTTAACTTTAATCAGATATGTATGTCAGGGTTATTCACCCACAGACTCACAGATAAGTCATAACTTGCTAAATAATCTGGAGAAACGTCTCATACGATACATGGGTGACAAATTATACAATCATTTACAAGTCCATTTGTGAGTTTACATAGTCAAAAACTACTCCGTTTCGGATCACCATGACCTGGATGGCGTTTGTGACCTCTCTCAAAAGCTCAAGTCTGTACTGATTGGCCATTTCATATGTCAGAAATAGTGGATAGCTCATGCTAAATTAGCCACCAGGCAGGAATGGTGCAATTATGGTATATGGTGGTGTCATTAAGCAAAAGAATGAAAGTTTGGCCTCCAAACAAAATGTTTCAAGCAGTTCAGAGCAGTGTGTTCTGTCGGAAAATAACTTAAGATTTAAGATTCAACTTAAGTTTCTGTTGAATAAAGTTATTTACATGTAGAAAAGCTGCTGTAAATGACACATCAAAGGAGAGGAAATCATTTCAGTCTTTAAATGAAAAAACTGAAGATGATGACTCTTATACTATAAGGGGTATTTTGTTGGCATGGTATCGGTCCCCTTACTGCTACACAGTCATTGCAAATCATTATGTTGTGTCCGAATGATCCTCTTTATTTTATGAAGAAACATTTCTATTCTGATTGGAGTGTTTCCTTCCAGGATGTTAAAATCCTCCATCCATAAAGCATGAGGTGTGAAAATATGTGAATTTGTGGCATTATGGAATGAGCTTTGGTATTATGCTGGGGAAATATTATCCTACCATAAAGGAAAAAATATTACTTTAAAGGCAAGTTTTTCAAGACAATCCCTACTTTGATGGAAAGAGCCAAAGACCATCAGTCAACACCTGGTTTTATCAAAATTATTTGCTCATTGTGTTAGATGAGCTTGGGAAAGGTTGTTGCTCCTTCATTTTCTGGAGGAGACAGATGCCAGCCAATATGACTCCTGTCAGTCGCACAGACTGTGCATTCGTCTTTTAGCTGAGTGACGGTGACTCTTGGGGCCCCAAGTTGTTCCAGATGGGTCGAAGGTTAACTGATTCGGTGAGGTTTCTCTCTGGGGGTCTTATCGGGAAGCTGAAGACCCTGAGAGTGTCCTCTGTAAAGTGCAGTCCTGTGTCACTTACAGACACTCATGTTTGCTTGGAGTACCACTGGGTCTTCTGCTGTCTGAAAAAAAAAAGAAAGGAAAAAAAAGAAAGAAATAACCATGTCTAGTTCTTTGTTCTCAACCTGGGCTGGATGAACACAGTCGTGGTGAAGATACAAGTGGGATGCAGCATCACCAGAGGTGTCTTGCTTCCTGTATCTTTTGATTCTTGGTGATTTCAGCCTGTTTTTCTATTTAGTCACCGAATCACACCAGAGATGTTGCATTCATGTAGGCTTCATCTGGGCTCAGGGAACAGACAACCATGCTTTGTACCTTGTTAGTAATAGTTATGTGACAAATGCTCATGGTCCACGTGGCTTTTGCTTTGCATCAGATCAGCTTGTTTGTGTGTCATGTGTTTGTTGTTGTGGAATAGCAGGAGGCTTGCAGTGTGCCTTCTCCCCTCCAGCTGAAACCTGTCAGTCCCTCTGGGGAGCAGGGCCCAGGTTTACAGGACAGCTGAGGCAGACCTGACAGCCCAGCTCATCTCGTTTGGAGCAAGGCACGCCGCTTTGCCGCTCGCTGGCTGGACAGGATTTGTTCCCTTCCTGCCACTTTACATCCACAAGCCCTACATTTAATTAGAATCACTTGTCATGTCTCGTATATCACCTGGGCCTCTTGGTGTCAGCTGTCAGCCAAAGAAATGTGATAGTTATTCATTGCTCTGCAGAAGTGTAACAGCAAGGTCACAGGACAGAATGCACATTGAGCTAACTGTACTTAATGTCTGTGTGGCAGAACAGCATGTATTTTGTCATGCAGAACAGATTCTTCAAATTATGGCTTTATTTTACACCCTGACCAAATGAGACTGACAATTTATGTATTCTAGTCAGCCACATTAATAAACTCAAAGATCCATTAAGAGCTAAAGTAGTGGTGGTTGATTGGTGAACCTACATGGGATAGAATGGACTTTTAAAGGTTGTTAGGGAACTCTGTGGGTACTGGCTTGTGTGGCTTTTCTACCTGAGATATCCATC